>CM056958.1:6917347-7420681 GCA_029856935.1 Cyclocarya paliurus
AGATTTGGTGGAAAAATGTGGCAGCAATGTTGTTTTACAATTCGAACAAAACAATATCGTTCGAACCAGTTCGACACCACATTTATTCATTCGAACGACTAGTTTAGTTGAAAATTATATAAAAATTGTTTATCATCATTAATTTGTGCATAAATTTTTTCCATTAAAGTAATAAATATTTTTTCCATTAATTTGTTATCATTTTCAAAATATAAAAAAAACGTATATATCATATATTATGATTTACGACGAGTTAAAATATTTATAAATTCATAAATTAATTTTATGTAATTAATTTCAAAACTTTATAGTGATTTCTTTTATGTTAAATTTATATAAATATAACTTTAAACATAATGTCATTTTTTATATTATCATGAATGGTAAGTAAAATAAAAAAAATAAACAAAGTAGCAAACACGAAAAATAAAAATCATACATTAATTACATCCTAAATATATAATGTTCAATACAACATAAAAAAGGAAAATAATAACTAAAACGATCTATTTGATACGTAGATCAACATCTCTTGTAACATTTTAATGTGTGCATCCAGATTCCTAAACTTCTCCATGATGGGCTTAACGAACTCCACAAACAGAGCTCGTACCTGATCCAAAGTAGCCCCAGGAGGCTGTCTCTCAATAGCGGCAGTACTACTAGAAGCTGAATCGGTCGGTGTGCCATTAGGTTGTTCTGGTGCAGTCTTTTGCAAGTGCCCATTGCTCTTGTTGAATGTGATCTTGTTAAGGGGCTCCATCTGTGGCAACCTCCGCTCAATCGCAAACATTGTAACCCCCGATTGGAGTAGGAGGGTAGATATCAGCAGTGCAAATGATAGACTACCTCCACTGAAATAGCGTGACTTTGATTGAATGCAGAGAAAGAAATACAATGCCAGATCAATTGGCTCCCCTCGTGCTATCTATGACAAAAATCTAGCTCGATCAATCTCGAAATCAGTCTTGTGTTTTTTTGGATCAATGTTATAGCCAACAATCAAATTAAGCATTTTGAAAAATGGTATACAATCGGCCCATCGGATCACCTTGCTCCCATCATATAGAGCAGCCAAAGGGTCTTGCACTAGCTCACGGACCTGATCATTTGTGAGACCATAATCAGGTAGATCCTCATCCTCATTATCATCCTTACTAGCATCCGGCTCTACATTCGGCGCTAGCGTTGAGTATGTGGCCAGTGTGTTGGAATCAAATGGTGCAGCTACTGGTCCTAGTGTAGCACCACAGCCGTTGCAGGATATGCGTCGGTCACGCGAGAAATATCAAGGAACTTAGTAATAATGCTCGGAAAGAAAGTAATACTCACTCTTCGTTGGTGTCCTTCCCCTCTTAGTGATGATGGACTGTATGCTCCGTTCCTCCCATGAAAGATTGCAGAAGTCATCTAAAATAATCTCCCGCTCGATAAGTATAGGCCTCGTCTCCTGAGAATGAGCTGCTTCACTACTTTGGCCTATATGATCTCTTGCACGTTTTCTTCCGCTAGATGCCATTAGTATACTGTTTAATCACAAGGAAAGTACAAACATAACTAAAATAATATTTTAATTATATTATTGAAAAATTATACTATATTGAACTGAATTGAAATAATTAGTTTGAATAAAACATATTCTGTTTGAACTATCCATTGTAATGTAACTTCATTGTTCGAACTAGGAAAATCTCTATTTGAATGGACTGTTCTGTTCATTCGAACATGCAATTTGTGTTCATTCAAACGAATTTATTTTGTTCGAATATGAATATATCTGTTTGGCAACTGATCCTTTGAATGGCCTTGAGTCCGTTCGAACGGGAACACACCAAACAGCCATTGGCTGAGTCAACTCAACCCCAAACGAAAAAATCCAATCTAGATGTTATCCTTTATTTTAATTGGTAGAAATGATTAAGGAGTGAAGCCCAATTATTTCTACTGATTATTTTAGTGTTAGTTCTATGGAAAACACAAAAATGGGAAATTTTAGATTCGAAATCTATTCCCCCCCAAACACAACCCATTTGAACATAAAACGAAACAATAGATGTGGAGACTTGACCCATACCTCTTAGAAGTTCAAATGTGGGCTTGTTACGACAGATGAGTGGCGGATTTCGTGATGGAGCTGTGAACGGGCGACTGGTCTCTCGATGGATATTTGTTCGGACTGGGAGCGTAAATGACAATCTATTTGAATTGGGTATATGATGTCCATGATGTCTCGTTCGAACAGTAAAAATATCCATTCGAACGGTTATTATACTAATAAATTTTGTTTAAACCGATATGAAATCGGTTCGAACAGTTATTATATTAATATATTTATAATTATATTAATAATACTAATAATACTAATATTACAAAATACAAAAGTAAAAAAAATGCTAATAATAGTATTATAATACTTTTATTTAATATACTTAGTATATTATTTGCAATATACTTATTCTATTACCTATACATACTAAGTACTTATTTGTACTAAGTACTTAGTAATTATTTGTAATAATTACTATATATAGTATAAGTATTATATTAACTATTAGACCAACAGTATATTATATATGATCAATTATAATATAAAATAGTTGCTATAGTGTATATATATATTTCAAACAAATATGCCTCCCAAACGCAAAGTAACACGTGCTATCACCATCCATTACCGACTCCCCATGTGATTCTCCTGTCATGAATGGTGGGCTAACATCACCAGACCTAGAACAAGGTATTTTATCAAATTAAATACAATATTTTATGCTCAATTTAAGTAATATATATCTTAAAATAAAATAATTTAATTAAAATATATACTTTAATTATTGTATATATAGCTGTTGAAAGCCACCGCTGAGGTAGAGATACTATAAGGGGTGTCTACATAGAGAAAGTAAGGAAATTGAGTAAAATTAAAATTGATATTCCTGATGATTACACCAGTGGCTCCAAATATTCGGCAACGTGTTTTGCTTCTTATGTTGGTACGCTTATTCACACGTATGCACTGATTGCTACATCCTCTTGGTCTAAAATTCCTCAAGATGTGAAAGACTACATAAAAAATCGTTACTCGGTATTAAGCTGCAACTAAATATATAATATGTTATTTTAAAGTTATTTTGTATTTATACTAATTGTTTATAATTTTTAAAAGGACGAGTTTGAACTTAATTTTAGCTGATGAGAGGATCGATTAACGGTTGACAAACTGATGTTGAATGCATTTCGAAGGTACAAAGGTCGATGCACACTATAAGAAGTTCAGTAGTACAACAGAGGCGCACCAAAATCCATTTCAAACAATGGCACCAAACGAATGGAAGAAGGTTTGTGATATGTTTGAAGATCCTGCTTATCAGGTAAATTTGCTGCTATCTTTTTTTAATAATATATGATAGATGTATTAAACATATAGATATGATCTGATTCAATTGTATGCTAAAGCACATAAAAATCGTGATGATGTTTGGACCAGTCCTGAAGCAGAGTGACTTGTTCGAAAATGAGCAGCCCAAAGGCTATCCCAAGTGCAGGAGCGTGTTGCGTAGTAATTAGGAATAGCCTTTGGGCTGCTCATTTTCGAACGAGTCAAGTTTTTGGCGCCGTTGCCGGGGAGAGTTGCTTAAATTTAAACTCGTGGTTTTTATCTCTATTTTCATTTTTTTTTACCATTTTATTAAGAAAAAAAAAACCATGTAAGCGTCCAGGATTTCCTGGCATGATGAAGTGATACCGACACGCGATTGCACAATGATCGCAAGTGTCTGCTTTGGCAGAGTAGTTATCTTGCTTGTCGTTAACCCATTTGTTTGACGGTATTTTTTTAGGGATATTGAGTCTTAAAAAATCCGTTTTTGAATGAGTCTTTTCTTTTTTCTGCTTTTGTTTCATTAAATCCTTTGAAAACAAAAAACAAAAACAAAAAAACAAAAAAAAAATTGTTGTGACTTGAATGCTCAAGACTAATTTTATAGAGTTGGAAATAAAGAACAAAACAAGCTTTATAATAAGCAAGCAAAGATTAAACAGCAGACTGGCCCTCTGTTTCTTGTAAACGCTGGACCTCTACTGTTAATTGCTGATGTTGGCTTAGTATTTGTTCCTTCTCTTGTTCCAGCTCTGTTATTCGTGGTTGCAGGTTTTGAGCATACCAGTCCAGACATTTTTTTAATTACTTATTTTCTTTTCTTAATATTTTATTTTTTCTGCGTTTATTAACAAGTTTTTGCTGCAAATTAGAAATTTGAGATTTAAGTTGATCAGTTTCACTCACTCGTAACATTAACCTCCGGAACATGGTTGTAATAGAAGCAGCATATTGGGCATCGAGCCTTCTCGATCCTGAAACAACTTCGACATTGGACTGGGTAGAGAAATATATCTCTACCCCGACCATGGTGTTGATGGCATCAGGACAGAAGTTTAATTGTTGAGGTGTAATTGGTACCTGATTCAAATCAAGGATATTATTGACAGAATGCTACTCGGCCATTTGAAGAGAATGAGAGAAGTTTTGAAAACAATGAGAGAAGCTGTGAGAACTGAGAGAAAAAAAAAATGAGAAATATGAGAAATGCAGAGATTGTTCTACGTTTCGAGAGGGTGGAAATAGTCACTTATATAGAGGCCCGAAGCATTCAAAGGCTCAGCAAAGATCAGTCTAGGAGGGACCCAGAGTAGAGCTCAAGGCCATTAAGCAATTGTCTGTTTGCAATTTACAGCATGATCTGGACCCAGGATGGAGCTCAAGGCTTAAAGTGTTTGTCGTATCAATTCCGTTGCACGAGATCCAGGGCTCCGTGATTTACGGCAGCTGTCGGACTCCGGGATTTATGACACTTGTCGAATTCCAAGTTTTACTGCAAATGGATGAACGCTCATTTGACTCTCGCTCAGTTGGCAGATCATCTCTGTTTCAAACTTGATCCAACATGAGTGTAACTTGATCCAACTTGAGTGTTCCAGTGCTGAGAACACTTAACACTTAGTTGGAATGAAATGTATAAAAATTTTTGCAAGAAAATTTTTCACCCCAAGCATTTCCCACTGGGCCAGGAAGTTTTTCTCTACTCTCATGCTTACTTAAATATTGTTTCTGTTATTGCGTTTTGTTGTTTATTTTGTGTTATTTCTTTTATTGCCTCCCTTTGTTTATTTTTTGTGTTGTTGTTTGTTTATTTTTTTTTCTCTTTCTTTCTTTTCTTTGCGTGTGTATAATGGATTACATAATTTTTTATTTTCTATGTTGTTGTTTGTTGATTGCTTCTCTTTCTTTATTTTCTGTGTTAATTTTTCTTTTATTACTCATCTTTTCTTTATTAGTGTGTGTGCATTGGATTACACAATTTTTGCCTTAATGCAATATGCACTGATATACACAAGATTCATATACTCTATTCTATCATTTTATGAAATTTGAGCATCTTGGTGGTATAGTTGAGCAGAATTATTTTATAAAAATTTATTTTCAATCATGAGCATAGAAAATAATTCATGATGCATCATATTTTGTTTGATGTGTGACTTGAAACACCGGGATACTATATTTATTGAGATAGACTTGGCATGATTTATATATAATGAAGGAAAAATTTTGAGCACGACATTCTGCACATGCTTACACTTGTAGTGTTCTTTATTACTATTTGTTGATTTAACACAGGAGAAGTAAATTGCAAGACTACCGAGCTTTTTGAAACAAAAAAAATAAAAATAAATAAAAATAAATAAAAATAAAAATAAAAATTAAACAAGCAAAATAAATAATAAATAATTAAAGAAACAAAAAATAAAATAAATAAATCAAAATAAAATTAGACAAAAGATGAAAAAATAAAATATTAAAATTGTATTGTGCATAGAGAGAATATTATCAAACTAAATCACAAGTTATAAAATTAAGCATAAATTATGCTTTTAATCAATTTAAATGACAACTTGGATTTATGTCTCTTAATCATTTTTTTTTCATCTAAAACCAATGATAAAATAATAAAATAATTAAAAATATATAGATTTTAAATGTATAAAATATATAATAATGCAGCTCAATCACAGAGGCAAATTATGTAAGTTTAAATTTCTTTAATTCTATTGTTTAATAATATTTTTGTTACTTATACTAACTTTAATTTTTGTTTTTGTAGGACAAGATGATATTTCTTAAGGAAACTGATGTGTATCCATTTGATGCATCATCTGTCAACGATGCTCAAATCCATTTTCAAGTTCTTGGATTATGTTTTGGATATTTGAGGGGTTTAGGACGTTGCGTGAAGCTATCCTCAACATCACCATCCTCTTTTCGAGCCAGATTGAATGACGACAAGACTAAGGAATTGGAGGAAGCAACATTTGAAATAGAACGATTGAGGTCTAAGAAAAAAGAGTTGCTGACCCGATTAAATCAAATAGCGGATTTAGAGGCGAGATTAGAAGAGAGGTTGCAATTGAATAACCAAAAAATGTTTCAGTCAATCGTGATGTCCCAAAACTCTATGCCACCACCACCCCCACAATTTTAAAATTTATTTTTTCTTTAATTGCCTTTATATTATGATGTTCCAAAACATTTGAATAATTCATGTTTGAATTACAATTTGTGTAATATTAGTATGATATTTTTAATTAAATTCTATTTTGTATAATTAATACCGTTTGAATGGTAAATAACCAGTTCGAATGGTAAATTATTATTTCTAAATCCATTCAAACAAAAATAGACCTATTTGAACAAAAACTAATCCATTCGAGCGACAAACAAGAAATATAGTCTGTACGGCCATTCGGACAATAACATATTTCTTCGAACAACATTAATAAGCAAAACCCCATTCAAAAAGACATATTTTCCAAAATAAATTGTCTGTTCGAACGGACATAATTTATGTTCGAACAAAAGTTATTTGAAAAATTTATTGGTTTGAACGCATAAAATCTTTTCGAACACTCCGTTCGTTCGAACATGATCAAATATGGTTATTAGTTCGAATCAAAATTTCAATTTGTTCGAATGAATGGGTCGGTTTGAACTGAGAAATATTCTATTAGAATAATGTTTTGAGACAAAATTGGTTCATCTAAAAAAAAAGTCCTGTTCGAACAGTTTCGACTGGTTACGCCAAATTTCATCCTTAAAAGTGATTTTTTGAGATGAAAATTGAATTTCGTCTCCAAAAAATTTTTGAGACGGTCTTTTTGAGACAACATAAAGACAAATTTTTTTTGTCTCCAAAAGTATTTTGGGACAAAATTTGGATTTTTTGAGACAATTTTTTGTCTCAAAAAACCCAATCTCTCGTAGTGATAGTTTTCAATATGTTAAGACTTAAATATCAATAATAAAATCTATCTCTTTTTATCAGTTTAAATTTTTGAGATAAGTGATAATTTTACATGATATCAGAGCAGAGGTCCTGAATTTGAACCTTGACTCTGTACTCTATCTGACCTATTTAAATTAAATATTTCACGTGCATGTGAAGGGAGTGTTAAGACATAAATATAAATAATAAAATTAAAATCTTTCAATAGATTAAATTTTTAACACAAATAGTAATTTCAGATAATGATGCGGTCATGCATTTAAAAGCAACAAAATAAAGAGAGAAAAAGAAAATAGGAACACCGTCACGTTCAGCTGCAATACAAGCCATGGTTCATGTATGAACATCAACGGCATCAACTCTATATAGAGTTCTTATATATACAACCTGTAACATCCTGGATTTTAGTGTATTTTTAATGAAGGATTTATTTAATTTATTTTGTGATTAATTACCTTATTTTAAAATTTTGGGAGTTTTTAAATATTATTCTTAATATTTTATGTTGTGAAAATTATTTTTTGTGCTTTCTAGATTTTATTTACTGTTTTGGCTTTTAAAATAATCTTTAATTTAAATTGATTTATTTTTGGGTTTTAAATTTTTATTGTTGCATTTAAATTATTTCACTGCGTTTGGTTTATTTTATTTAGTTTTCGGTTTTAAATTTATCTTCGTTGGATTTTTCGGGACCTATATTGAAAGACTGGATCTTCTCTTTTTTTCCCTCCTCTTTTTCTTTTTCTTCCTTTTTCTTCTTTCTTCTTTTTTCTTTTTCCTCCTTCCTCCCCCGCGTGTCCGACCCTCTCTCTCTCTCTCTCCTCTTCTCGCGTGAAACGGCCTAACCACCGCAGCTCCGCCTCCGGCCCGCCGTGCACGACACCGCCGGCACCATCGGCTCCCCCGTGCGCCGGCGACCTTGCCCCACCAATATTCGGCCGGCTAACGCCGCCGTTAGCCGCCAAGAGCCGGTCGAACCCGCGGTGGTTTTCACTTCATTCCGCCGCCGTCCGGCCAACTCCGGCTTCACCACTTCTTCACCGGCCCATTACCAAACTTTTCCACCCAAACTCGGCCCTGATCCGTCGCCGGAGCCGCCCGTGCGAGCTTCAAATCTGATTCAAAATTCTCGGCCTTAAACCGCCCATTTCTGCCGCCATCTACGGCCAACCATCACCACCATTAAATTCTCCACCTTCCATAGGCCCTACCCTATCAATTCCAAATCCTCGTTTGAACTCGTGCGAAATTTGAAATTCACTGCATTTCAGCCACAGTGTTTTTACATTGCTGCGTTGCCTTCCAGTCGCCTTTTGCACCTCTGCGAGCCTCCTAAAATATTTTAAAGCGCTGTAAGTATTTCCTAAACAATCTTTTGAGATTTAATTATATTTTTGCAATTAACTGCTATATTTATATATTGTATCCTGGTTGGTTCCGGACTAAGTTCGAGGAGTTCGGGGGTGGATGGTTGAGTACGGAGTAATTGTTTGATTGGTTATTGTGTTGTGATTTGAGTGTTGAAAATTGTTAGTGGTCTGGTTGGTTGTGATCTGGTTATTGTTGGGAATTGTGTTGTGATCTAGTTGGTTGTGATTTGGTTATTGTTGGGAATTGTGTTGTGATCTAGTTGGTTGTGATCTGGTTATTGTTGGAGAATTGTGTTGTGATCTGTTGGCTGTGATCTGGTAATTGTTGGAAATTGTATTGTGATCCGTTTGGTTGTTGGATATTGAGGTTATGTTTGGTTCATGGCATATGCACGCATGTTCATGTTTGTAAATTGAAAACGAAATTTTCGTGTATTGCATTCATGATCATGTGGCTATTTTGAAAACTAAATTTTCATGTGTTGACTGGATTTGTGGGTGCGTGTGTATCACGACCCCAAGCCGAGATGAGGTATTATCTCGGTGGAGCTCCTCTGGTCACTCGGGAGCGGAATATACTGAGTGACGTCCCCTGGGTTGTCGCCGGGCGACAATGGGATCGGACGTTGGACGTGCCGACTCCGTGGCCCTTCTGCTGGCGGGGGCTAGAGGATGACCTGGCCACGAACGCACCGGGTGCGGAACTGGGCATCGCTCGTAAAGTAGTCAGGACGTGCGGATGGTCTATAGGGGAGACCATGGTGCATATGGTTTAATTGGATTAATTGAAAAAATGACTGTTTTCTGAAAAAATAGCGTGAGTATGTTTTTGTGTATCATTTTCTGAAAAAAATGATGGATATTGATTTTTGGGCCATTTTCTGAGAAAATGGTGAAAATGTTTTTATTGGTGGATTATGTTTTGGGCCAAAAGAGATTTTTGGCGTGTGTTGCATATTGCATCATATGCATGTATGGTTAGTTACTTAGATATATTTTTTATCTCAGATTTTGGTTAGGTTATAACTTACCTGTGGTACCATTTAATGGTACTGCAGATTTTGTTGTTGATGATGCAGATGCAGAGCCTGAGGATCTGGCTCCACCGGAGGAGTGATCTGGGATCACTCATGCTATATTTATTTTTCAGCTTTGTATTATATTTTATTGGAACATTTGGTTATGTTTTTAAACGTTTTGTATTTGGATATTTGTATTAAACTAAAATTTTTGGTACTAGTTGACTTAAATACTATCCGCTGTGTATTTTATTTGTGCACTATTTATTTGTTGCACACACTTGACACTTGTCGTTGGGATGCGTGACCGTGTTGTCATCATCCTGACGTCACGATTCCCGAGACTTTTTGTACGTGGGAGTCGGGGCGTCACACCACCGGCATGAGTAACTGTTAGAGAACCGACTAACCATGTCAGCTGATATATGAAAAAAAAGAGACAAAAACAACATGGAGGGAAATACAAAATTTTTTATTCATCTCATTCATCTTGCTGTTCAACACCTAGGAGGTATGTTCATCTCCTTTGCCTGTTGAGGTAAGTTCATCTCCTTCTAAGTCTATTCTCATCTCTTTCATCTTGTTGTTCAACACCCAGGTTTATCTCCATTACCTCCATTAATGGAGGATAGACTTAGAAGGGGATGAACACCCAGGAGGTAAGTTCATCTCTTTCATCAATTTGAGAGAGTGTCATCGTCGTGGGTAGTCGAATCTGCTGAAGGTGGTTGTCGTGGGTAGCCGAATCTCCATTGGGCAACACCTCAATAGAGTAAGGCTCAATTCCAAGCTTGCTTCCGTCAAACAATGTCTCCATAGTATACCCATTTCAGATAACATATCCTGATCTCTGTAAACCACTTCATCAAAAACAAAAATCAGAACAAAAAGCAAAGAAATGCAAGAGATACAAATGTAAAGAAAAATGTCTATTTGCAACCGGCCACGTGGGATGCGGTGCTCCCGCAGTTCTCCTGGCCGGTTGCAAATATACCTTTTTATCCCATATATAGACGGATTTGGGATGATCCTGCTCTTGCCCATGCTTGGAATCTCATAATAAACGGATAGGGGGGGGGGTCATCCTCTACTTCCTTTAAGGGTCCCAAATCTTGTCTGAAATTCTCCAAACAACATTTACAATCTCATGACAATTTATTAGGTCATACATTTATTTTATTTTATTTTTAACATATTGTGTCATTTGTAGCACCAATATGCCGAGCTTGACTTATATCTGGTTAATAATTTATTGGATATATCCTTTTGTGAAAACTAAATGAATAAGATGAAAGATTGATGAAGTAGTCAATTTATTTTTTCACTTAAAGTAATTTTGTCAATTTATTTTTCAAATAGGATGTATCTAATAAAATTTTAAGAAGATGTAAGCCAAACTCGTATATGCCACCTGCACTAATTATATGATCTATGACTTTTTATGTTTTTAATTTCTACAAATACAAGACTCAAAATGGATTTTTACGGCGTCCATTATCGCCGTAAAAGTGGGTTAACTCTCTGCAGTAGATCTTCGTTGGCGAACTTTTTCCATTGTTTATTCACTGCAACTAATTCATTTGGGAAAGATTCCTACGGTGGAATGCGTAAAAAGTTTTTCTTGCGAGTTTTTATTGCCAGAAATTGGCTTTTACAAAATAAAATAATACTAGTAAGACAATATCATAGCCTCATATCCCTGACACATAAAGAATGTGAACAATATATTACAAATACACCAGCTCCAAATAAAAACTTATGAAGTTTCATCTCTTTCATTGTGCCTAAATCTTGGAAATGAAAAAATGTACAAGTATCTCCATAACCATGACAAAAGCACATCAATGCTTTGAGGCAAGAGGTGACTGGAAGCCAACTTTTCGTAAACATTTCAAGTCCTCTAGAGTTCACTTCGTATGACTGCAGAAAATATTTAATGACCATTATTTATGAAAAAGAAAAGGCAAAAGTAACTTGCAAAACTATATGGGTTTGACACAACAATTATAAACAACTATGCTAGCATCATAAATGACAGAATTTGTAGGAAATATATTTCAGCTCCATGTAAATAGAGTTCTAACCTCCTTTACTTCTAGTCCATCTCATGGTGTCTAAAACACAGTGAAATACAGAGTGATCACTATTATTCAACAAACATCAATTGACGGTCAAAATTACACTAAGTTTATTTGTCTATACCCATCAATATTATTCAGTAAACATCGATATAAGTTTCTACCCAAAGAATCCTGCATTCACAGTGATAGTAACATATGAGCTTTTTAATATAAGGATCCTACATTCACAATGATAGTCTAGTATTCGATATTGAGAATTTTAAAGCTATTTAGAATGTTTATTGCTTAACAAGTTGGACTAAATAGTGTGAAGTCTGACTAATAGTAATACTTGTATAAATTGAACACTAATTTTCAAAATACTAACATGTACCAAGACAAAACATGAGGGGATTAAACATGTCTCCAGGTGGCCATGGCTGGCCCCATGTCCATACATGCCCATCACATGTAAGTACGAACCAAAGTGTGACTACCTCCAATGGCTACATGTGACATAATATATTATGCGGTCGCACTCCTATTTGATATGCTTAATTTCTATACAAGTTTTGTCATACTTCTATGCTAGTTTATCTATACAAGTATGACAAAACTTGTATAGAAATTAAGCACATCACTATTTAAAAACCAAATAGTATAACGCAAGTAGATGAGACTCATACAACAATAGTCTATCTTAAGAAGCATTGGAAACAATATTAACTATCAATAAATTGTTAATGTCCTCAACAAGTCACAAGACTCACCACTAAAACATTGGAAACAATATTAAGCATCAATAGACTGGGAACAACACAGGACAAGAACATACAAATTAATACGAGAAATAAGAATAGAAACTCACAAGTCTACTGAATCCAATATAAATGTTGTCTCACCTAATCAAAAAGAAAAAAATATAAAAAGAAGGTAAAAGAATATACAAACTAAAATGGAGGGAAGAAGCAACATGCCTGAATCGTAAGAAAATGAATATGCCAACTGATTTAGTGATCTTCTAGAAATAACCTCAATCCACTTACATTATGGGAAAAACTACTTAACTGGATCAATACAAGAGACTAACACCAGAGCACTTCAAAAACAAGTTAAACAAAAAACACTATACTCACCAATCCACCACACAACTCAGTCCTAACTAACTTTTTAGATCAAATCTGTTTCATTAAAAAAAAAAGCCTCTGTTAAAGAATAGGTTTTTGCAAGTAGAAAAAACTTGATTAGTAATTTATGCATACAAAAGGCATGCATCTACAAACACACATGTAGTCTAATGTTTACTTCATCTGATTGTGGACTCTAAAGATTGACCAACATGCTAAAAGAGATTTTTCATGTCATTATATTTTATTATGTACCAGTAAGCTCTTTTATTTATTTATTTATTTATTTATTTTGGAGAATATTGACCTGATCAATTTTCAAAGGACATCCTTCAATAATTGTATCTGAATTCAATACTTTACATCTCACCTTATGCTTCTTTTCCTTAGGATATCTCTGTCGAATCATTAACACCTTCATAAAACCTACAAAGTTAGAAGATAAAATGTTAAGGAAAAACAAGCTTGGGATTTCCATATCCCACATTGACATTTATCAAGGATATAGTTGGCAAAGTTGCAAAGAGTGTATGACTAAGTCTAATCAATAATTTTTAAGCAGATCTTGAAATGATTGCATAATATAATACAAAAACACTTTATCAAAACCATAACTTTATTGGTACTTGATCAAAACAACTTAAAGTAACTATAATCAAGGAACAAACCTTAATCTTTGAGCCAACCAAGTTCTTGCCAATATTTGATTCCTAAGATAAGAAAAACTCAATAAGAAACTGATTTCAAAAGCACAAAGGGTCCTTATAAAGTAAGCAAGGATAATTCTTTGCCAAAATTGGAGCTGAAACAACTAATTAATTAAGATTGAGCCATGAAAAGAAATAATGCAAATAGTAATTAGAACTACCAACAATACCAACAGTTTTTCATTTACAGATCGGCTGGAGGGACATCAAAACCCATGTTAACAAATACCAAATTACTATAGACAATAAATAAAATACCTAAAACTCAAGGACATACCAGAGCACTTAAAAAACAAGTTAAACAAAAAACAATCTATCCATTCTACAATTTTTAAGCAAGAAAGGCAACAATTATAACATCCAGGGAATGAGTCAACAAGCTTTCAAGGTATACTGGTAAATCCTAAGTGAAAAGTGAGGGCATAACTATTGGTGATCATGCATGAAGCATATATAGTCTTATTTACATACTTAAAGTTGTAGTAAGCTGTATACATAATACACAAATGTGAACTGAAGTTACAACCATTACAACCGAAAACCAAAGAGTAAGTCCCAATCCCAACAAAACAAAGGCCTCATTTGCAGTCTAAAACTCAACTTCAAGTTATCAAAGAAAAAATAAATTTCATAACCAAGCAAAATGCAAAAAAGGAAAAAAAGAGAAAAAAATAGAGAGCATAAACGAACACAAAGAACCAACAATAGGTTTGAATCCCCTACCATGAAAACATTGACATCGACAACCTTAACCAACTTCCAAGCTAGAAATCAGTGAAACATCAAGATGCCTTTAATCAATACAAAGCAAAAGAAGAAGCACAAAGCCAAAACAAACTCGCTGTGAGAAATAAAAATAGTTGTTGGAGATGCAATGGTTAGGATGTTTGAGGAAATAGAAAAGAACATCTGTGTGTGTGTGTGTGTGTGTGAGAGAGAGAGAGAGAGAGAGAGAGAGAGAGAGAGTCACCGGCTTCCCTCAATGGCGACAGCACAACAGGGGCACAATAGGGGTAAGGGGCAAAAGAAAACTCGAGAGAATGGAGAGAGTATCGGGATGGGGAAGAAAGAAAGAAGGGGCCTTTTTATATTCTAACTATTTTCGACAATTCTTTGTTGCCGTTAAAGCAATAGTGTTGTGATTTATGCCCCTTTTCAGGCCGATTTATTTGCGGTGACAAAAAATCGCTGGAAAAATCCTTATTTGTGGCAACTTTTTCACTCACCATATCGAAAATGTAGCTATAGTTAAAAAATGTCTTTTTACAACCAAATCTTACTTGCCACAAAAGATTTTGGCCGCAACAACCCCTTTTTCTTGTAGTGTGTACTTCTTTGTAGGAGTTAAAACTCACAATCTCATACCTCCCTTTCACATTTCCTTGTCCCCTGCCCTGTCGCCCAATTCCCCGACTAGCTACAGAACAAAGCCATTAAAGATGATGTTTTAGCAAAGAGAAATATTTAATGGCATCAAGTGAGTATTGAACAATGGAAAATTGTGTGGGGTTTTGGTTCGGGGGAGTGATTATTTTGGGCTTTTAGATAAAACCATATTGAAAAAAATTATGCTATTTGCAAGCAAGGTTTGTGACTGTTAAGGAATCCAATCGTGATAAGTCCATCCAAGTTTAGAAGATAGGCTCAATTAGGCTTTGCCATGTTTTCCACTACTAATTCGATTGTAACAAACTCTTCCTATACTAATAATACATGTCGCATTTTATTCTGTGTGGTTGATATTTTCCTCAACATGGTATCAAGAGCCAGATGACTAACATCACTTGTTCCATCGCCGATTCCAGTACACCCATCTCAGAGTCTAATATCTCCTCTCCAATGCTTCCCAGTCCACTATTTACGTCAAACACCTTTCATGCACCTATTACCTCGCTTCCTAACTTCACCCTGATCAAACTAACAAGAGAAAATTACCTTCTTTGGAAAGCTCAAGTCGTTCCCTACCTCAAGGGGTAGCATCTTTTTGCCTTTGTCGATTCCTCTCCATGCCCTCCATCCTTTGATCACTACCACCACCAACCAAACGGTTGCCAATTCTGCATTCATGTAGTGGACATTACAAGGTCAGTTGATTCTCTCTTCTTAACTCTTCCCTTTTAGAGACCATGCTCACTCATGTCATAAAGTGCCCAACATCTCGCGAAGTTTGGATGATGCTACTATGGATGTTCACCTCTACATCTCATGCTCGTTCCATGAATCGACAATATCAATTGGAAACTGTAAAGAAATTAAAGTAGTTCCTCCATCTCGTATTACTTCCACAAATTCACTACCTTAGCTGACACTCTTGTTGCCACCGATCAACCCTTCAATGAATGCGAGTTGCTCTCTTTCTTGGTTGTCGGACTTCGGCCTGAATATGACTCCTTTGTGACCTCTGTAACTACTGGCGTTGACTCAATCTCGCTAGAGGATATTTATGGCCATATGTAAGTCCTAAACTTCATCTGCTGATCTCATAATGGTCGGCGCTAATGTCGCATCTCATTCCACTGGGTCTCGAGGTGGTTATAACGGTCGTTCTTTTGGTTATGAGTTTGCTAGTCACGGTTCTGGCCGCTCAAATCTTGGTAAAGGTCATGGTTGAGGCCAAATTGGCTCATCCAGTCCTCCACTCATTTGTCAAGTGTGCAACAAGGTGGGACATACTACTTTGGATGCTAACATCACTATGATGAGTCCTACCAAAGTGAACCCTCCTTTGTGCAAGCTAATTTCATTGGCCTCTCTCAGTCATCCAATTCTAACTAGTACCTGATACTGGTGTTACACATCATTTGACTTCAGATCTATCCAATCTCAATGTCGAAGATGAAGAGTATAGTGGTTCCGATCAGATCCGCATTGGTAACGACATTGGTTTAACCATCATTCACTATGGTACATCTAAACTTTCTACCACTTAATTTCTTTTCTTACATATTCTTCTTCATGTCCCACAAATCATCAAAAATTTGCCACAATGACACATCACTTATTACGAGATCTATTACATTTATAGAAAGAGTGAAAGTTTAAATATTTTTTAAGCTGATATATGTAACATGTTTCTACGTCAACAATATAGTTGGTGTGTCAATAACAATACTTGCAAATAAATTTATTTGAAAAGTAATCGATTGAGACTTGTCTTTGGCAAATATATGTAAAGAATAAATATTTTTTCTTTTTTTCCTTGTCACCTTGGACAGGGTCGAAGATGACTATGGTTTATATGAAACCGTGACAAAATTATGAAAAAAGAGGCGCCACATTATCTCATGATCATCAAAATTATCTGTCTCAATGAGAAATAAAATTTTCCAATCAATCCATTTAAAGAGTAGAAATTATCCAAAAACATGCAGATGGGGAGGGGAACTTATCCAAAAAAAGTGGAAAAGGAGAAAGGGGCAAAAGATCGGTTTCACCTCTTGCCTCCACTTCACTCTCATTCGAAAAATTGCTACACATTTCCAATCTAAGAGAAGTCCTATCCACCCATGCCCTATAAGTGGGCAGATTGATCCTCTGTCGCCCACCCCGAATTCTCGCCCATGATTTCATAAATTCAAGATAGAAGAATTAAAAATTAAAAAAATAAATATTCCAACCAAAACACTATAAACAACGATTTCAACGAGTTGAAATAAATTGAGAGTAATATCAACAAAAATAAAATCAATAGTATTAACCCGAGAAAAAGCAAAAGAAAGAGAGGAGGAGACCAACAATAAGGAGGAAATGAAGTAGCTGTGCTAGACAAGATGAGAAAGATTTTTTTTTTTTTTTAAAGCAGAGAAAGAAAAATTCTACTTTTGTATTATATATTTTTATTTTATAAAAAATATAAAATATAGGGGTGACTTTATTCAACCAAGACCACGTGCAGTCCTTAGAGCATTGGTAGTGGTTTCAGAAAAAAATGGAGAAATGAAGCAAAATATCACTGTGTATATATTTTTTTAACGTGAACAACAAGCAGAGGTTACAGGCTGTATTTAAACAGAAGACTATGACAGAAGGACATTATACAGTTAGGAAAGTAGGAGAGTATCGTGGACTATAATATTTAATTGAAGATGCTGATATAAAAGTACACTTTGAATATTTTCTCTTGATTTTAGACAGAGATCTTCATGCTGTGATTGAGTCATTTTAATCCGTGAGCTGTATTCAAGTTTGACTTGCCATCCGAAATTGCCTCCATAGATTTTTGCTGGTCGTGAGAATGTTTATCACTCAACGGTATAGTAGTTTCCTTATTTCTCCTAGAAGCATCTTCTACGTGCTCTGTTGAAGCTGGCTGATGTGTCTTAATATCCTCCCGCAAACTTGGCCGGGTCTGGAGGCGAAGTTTGATTCGAAATTGAGCAAGGGAGGCTTTAGAAATAGGCTTGGTAAAGAGATCTGCCACCTGTTGTGTGGTGGAAATATGTCGAGTAACAAGGAGACCGAGTGCAACCCTCTCACGAACAAAATGGTAATCTAACTCGATGTGTTTGCTGCGGGCATGGAAAACGGGGTTGATCGTTAGATGGAGTGCACTGATGTTGTCGCAGAACAGCACCGGAGGATGAGTTTGAGGAACGTCAAGGTCCTTGAGAATGAAAGTTAGCCATGTAATTTCTGCAGTAGTATGAGCCATGGCTATATATTCGGCCTCTGTGCTGGAGCGAGAGACTGTGTTTTGCTTTTTTGCACACCAGGAGATGGGATTGTGGCCAAGAAAGGTGACATATCTAGTCGTTGAGCGGCGAGTAGTAGAACATCCTGCCCAATCGGAATCAAAAAAAGCACATAGATCAAGTGTGGTGTGAGAAGTTAAATCAAGACCAAGATGAATGGTGCCTTTGATGTATTGCAAGATCCGTCGAACCATTTTAAGATGTGAAATAGTGGGTGCATGCATGAATTGGGAGACAAAATTAACACTATATGAAATATCGGGTCGAGTGAGTGTTAGATATTGTAGAGCCCCAACGATCCCTCGATAGAAGTTGGGATCATCAAGTAGGACATCACTGTCAAGACCCTTGGTTTTTGCCTCCAGAGGCGTGCTCATGGGCTTGCAGTCAATCATCTGTGTTTTCTCAAGAATGGTGAGAGCATAGTGAGCTTGTGAGAGATGTAACCCTGTAGATGTGGGTGCAATCTGTATACCAAGAAAGTGATGAATAGAATCGAGGTCCTTCATAGCAAACTCAGAATGTAAAAGCTGAATAAAATTATTGAGAAGCTATGGGTTGGAACCTGTAAGAAGCATATCATCAACGTATAATAAAAGAATTAAAGTGCCATGATTAGAATGCATTATAAATAAAGAAGGGTCAGCTAGGCTGCAAAAGAAACCATTTTTGAGAAGGAAAGCACTGAAATGGTCAAACCAAGCACGAGGTGCTTGTTTCAAGCCGTAAAGTGCTCGTTGAAGCTTGCACACGTGATTAGGAAACATTGGATTAGCCATGCCTGGTGGTTGTGCCATATAGATATCTTCAGAGAGGAAGCCGTGGAGGAATGCATTTCTAACGTCTAATTGTCGGATATCCCAATGTCGAACTAAGGTAAAACTAAGAAAGTCGAATTGTGCCGGGCTTGATTATAGGAGAGAATGTGTCAATGTAGTCGATGCCATCCAATTGATGATAGCCCTTGGCAACAATACGAGCTTTGAGTCGATCAAGAGAGCCATCTGGATTGAGTTTTGGCTTGAGGACCCACTTCGAGCCAATAACATGCATGGTGGGGTCACGAGGAACAAGCTGCCAAGTGTTGTTATGATAAAGAGCATCCATTTCCTCTTGTATAGCTGCCCTCCAACCATCATGACTGAGAGCAGCTTTAACTGAATGAGGTATCCTTGGAATATCTTGACTATCAACAATGAGAGCATATTTCGGATTTGGTTTGTGAATTCCATGTTGAGAGCGAGTCATCATTCGCTGATTTTGAGGCTCAGGGAGGTCAGGTAATTCAGAAGGGTCGAGTAGCTCATGAGATGCCTCAGTTTGAAGCTCTACGTGATCTATTTGTGGGAGTTCAGGGAGATCAGGTAATGCAGAGGTCTCGAGTAGCTCATGAGATAGCTCAGTATGAGGCTCAACGTTTTCTGTGAGAGGTGACATTGGTGTTATGTTTGTGACCTGATCCTGAGAAAATAGAGGAGAGTTAGTCGAAGTAGAATAAGTACTATCAGAAACTACAGAAGTAAATGGAGAGGAGGATGGTGGTGTGTTAGTCATCAAGGTTGAGGGGGCTGGTGTATGAAGATGAGGCAAATCAGAGGATGGAAGGGGTAAATCAGTTGAATCGGTAGACAAAGTAGAAGGATTAGTTTGAGAAATAGGTAGAACAGTCCATGAGTCAAAAATACTTATCCATTGATGAGAAGAAATTGCAGGACTACGACCTCGAGGTTCTTTGAAAGGAAAACTAGTCTCATCCAATACTACATGTCGGGAAATAAACATTTTTGTTGTAGATGGATGGAAGCATTTGTATCCTTTGTGATGATCACTATATCCTAGAAAAACACATGGTACTGTCTTGGGTTCAAACTTGTGTTTCCTAGTAGCCCAAGTATATGGAAAACATTTAGATCCAAATACCCGTAAAAAGGAGTAATTTGGATGCACACCATGCAATTTAAAATAAGGGGTATCTAGATTAATGGCAGTGGAAGGTAAACGGTTAAGGAGAAAACAACAGCTGTAAAAGCTTCAACCCATAAGTATAAAGGAGCACCACTGTGAAATAACATTGCCATACCTAGTTCACGAATTATTCTATGTTGACGTTCGACCATACCTGCTTGTTCAGGAGTGTGAGGGCAAGAAATTTGGTGAATGATGCCCTGTGATTGGAAGTGTGAGCTGAGCCTTGAATTAATGAATTCTCCTCCACCATCAGAGTGAAAGATTTTAATTTTTTTCTCAAATTGTCTTGCTACATATTGCTCAAAAGCCAAATAAGCATTAACAAATTCAGATTTTGTTTTTAGAGGAATAAGCCAAGTATACCGAGAGTCATCAACCAAACAAGCATAATAACGATATTTGCCAAAAGACAAAACAGGTGATGGACCCCATAAATCACAATGAATTTTATTGAAAATAGAAGCACTAGAAGTGTTAGAACAAGAGAATGGCAATTTACTAAGTTTGCCTAAATGACAGCTATCACAACTGGATTGTAACTTATTGGATCCAAGAACATGAATTAATCCTTTGTTCTGAAGCAACTTTAGAGTGGATTCTTGAGGATGTCCTAATCTCTGATGCCATACTTCTGCAGTACCAGATTTGAACCTATGTGAAAAATGTAATTCATGGGGGCTGGAAAGAACATATAAATCACCCTTGCGCCGTCCTGTCAACACCTTGTGACCTTTCTCCCATTCCTTAACACAGAAATCAGTATTAGAAAATTCACAATTCAAGGGATAGTGATCAGTAAGCTGGCTTACAGATAATAAATTTTGTTTTAGATGAGGAACATGCAGAACATTATTAAGCGGTAGGACTTGAGTTCCATTGTTAAGAGTAGTATCACCAACAGATTTAATTGCTAGTGATGTACCATCTCCAATCAAGACAGAGTCAGTGCCAAGATAGGGACGTATATTTTTTAACATACCAGCGTTACCTGTCATGTGATTTGAGGCACCCGTGTCTGATGTCCATTCAGTATCAAAGACAGTGTTGTCAAGGGTGAGAGCAGCCAGAACCTGCGGGACTTCATCTTGTTTGAGAGATGTTTTTGTTAAGTGCCAACAAATCTTTGCAATGTGACCCATGACACCGCAAATTTGACAGGAATCATTGCGATACATTTCACGTTCAGCTGGTGTCATTCGTCGTTGTCCTGGAGAAGGTGGTCTCCGAGACATAGAGCCTTTGTTGTTGTCATGGCTCGTCTGTTTGTGGGAGTTGACATGTCCCTGGTTGTTGAAATTCTGATTGTGCGCTTGGAAACCACGACCATTTGAGTTGAATTGATTTTGTGATCCTCGATTGGTGGAATTATATTGTTGAGAACGCTGCTTTTGACCATAAAAGGCCAACTGGTGAGTGGATGTATTAGTGGCGAACCAGTTTTGATGTTGTTCATAACCTTGCAGCAAGGACACCAATTCAGTGTATGTTGGACGTGGTGGCTTTAACATGGTTGTGGTGAAGGACTCATACTTTGGTCCTAAACTTGTGAGGAGAGAAAAAACTTTGATTTGTTCAGTTACAGGGCTTCCTATGGCTGCTAGATTGTCGCAGATGCCCTTGAATTTGCGAATATGTTCAGCAATGGTTGTGTTGTCATCTTTACACAGATAAGTCATTTGCTGACGAAGAGTGAACTCTCTCTCCTGAGAGTCTTGTGCATATGCTTCTTTGAGAGCATCCCAGACAGATTGGGCTGTGTCCAGGCCAATAACAAGGCCAAGTGCTTCTTCTGCAAGTGTGCCAATAAGCCATTCGCGAAGAAGTCGATCTGATTTTCGCCACGCAATGATTGCATTTGTGGACTGATCTGTAGAGTTGTCTGTGGCTGGTATGATGCGCATGGTTGGTTTGGGTGTTTCTCCTGTGAGATGACCAACCATGTCTTGGCTTTCAGCAAGAGCCAGAGCTTGTTCACGCCATAGGGGGTAATTGTCTTGTTTTAATTTGAGAGTGATGAAATTGCTAACATTGTGAGAAAGAGAAGCCATTGAGAGTGAAAAAAAAAAAAACTTGTTGTTCACACTGGCTGTGATACCAAGAAGAAAATGGAGAAATGAAGCAAAATATCACTGTGTATATATTTTTTTAACGTGAACAATAAGCAGAGGTTACAGGCTGTATTTAAACAGAAGACTATGACAGAAGGACATTATATAGTTAGGAAAGTAGGAGAGTATCGTGGACTATAATATTTAATTGAAGATGCTGATATAAAAGGACACTTTGAATATTTTCTCTTGATTTTAGACAGAGATCTTCATGCTGTGATTGAGTCATTTTAATCCGTGAGCTGTATTCAAGTTTGACTTGCCATCCGAAATTGCCTCCATAGATTTGTGCTGGTCGTGAGAATGTTTATCACTCAACGGTATAGTAGTTTCCTTATTTCTCCAAGAAGCATCTTCTACGTGCTCTGTTGAAGCTGGCTGATGTGTCTTAATAGTTTCTTCATCTTCATATGCAAAATTATCTCTTTTGAAGAATGATTTTGTATTTGAAGAATGATTCTCACATTGGTTTATGCATATTTGAACCAAAATATAATAAAATATTATTATTTTTTTATTTTTTATTTGTTTTCTAAAATTATTTTTTATATATAATTTACAATTAGCATCCACTTTGTATTATCAACTTAATAAAAATTTTATGTATCCAAATTATTTTAATATAAATTTTACAAAGTTAATTTTAATGTGTATGAGAGAGAAAAAACTAGTAAAATAATGTTTGAAAAATGAACAGTGCTTCTTCATATTTGAAGAATGACTGTTTATAATTATGTAAAAATATAAAGATGAAGAAGTCAATGCAGACATTTTTAAAGATAGATTCTTCAAATTTAAAGATGAAGATGAAAATAGAGAAGCCACTACCAATGCTCTTAATATTTTTATTCAACGGGACGATCTTGCGGTAGTCATCAAATGAAGAAAAAAAGAAAAAAAGAAAAAAAAGAAAAAAAATATATATCTAAATAAGAGAGTTTCCATCAAGCAATTGGGTGACTTCAAATATTTGATCAAACAAAATTGTAATTTAAGTTCGCAAGACGGATGGTCGAGCCAAATATGATGCTCATGGGACTTGAACAATAAAAAGTTGTTTCTCACCCTTAAATGAAAATGTATATACATTTTTTTAGATAATTACAATTTGTATATTACGGCATGGCAGAGCCCAACAATGATACCTTTGAATGGCTCACAATGATGACTTTGACGTTAATACGACGCTCGGATGCTAATCTATAAAGTAAATAATAAATAAAATATATAAAAAATAAATAAAGAGAGATAGAAATTTACATGATTTGTCATAAAAATCTATATTTAGGGATTGTTTGAAAGTGAAATTCACTATATTTAATGCTTATACAGTATCTTATGACCTGACATAGCTCTCAATAAAATGTAAAAAATATATGGTTGATAAGAGGTTGAAGAAAATATTATCCTTGTAGAGATTTAGCGAGAGTGTCCCAAGAGAGTGTATATGTCATTGTGAGTGTGTAGAAAGAGAAATGATATTTGCAGTTATAAAGTGTGGACTCATTTTAAAAAAAAAAAAGAATAAATATGAGATCCGAATAATTTTTTTTTTTTTTAATAAGGAACCTCACATTTTTTCAAAAGTAATATGCGACGCTTTTACAATCCATGACTATATCTATCAATATTACTCGTGCAGAAAAGTTTTTCCATTTGTAAAGATTATTTCCTTATATAGAGGCTTTTGATCTTCCATTTTTGGAATAACGGAGTTCTACTTGCTTTATGTTACTTTAATATTTTTATATATCAATTAATCTATATTGGCTTTATCTCTTCATTGTTTTGTCTTTTTTTAATTCTTGACAATGAGCTGTACCTTTAATTCATTTTATATCTAAGGTAAAATTGATCTACAACTCATAATTCACAATCTCGGTTATAAATAATAAAAACTCGCAATCCACATTTTATAAATTACTAGTGGAGGAGGAAGAGGAAAGTTTGGTGACAAATGTTTATAAGTAATAAACATGTGTGGTAATCCTTCATTGATTGTACTCCAACCAATCCATTGACCACGCATGTTTGAAGTCTACTAGAGATTCATTTTTTTACGCAGGAATGATGATGATCTTGTGGGCATGCAGTCTTTGTTGTATTAAAAGGAGACAGTGTAAAGAGTAGAGACGTTTAATGCTTTATATATTTAGAAAGAGTAACTATTTCTTTTTGAGTACCGCTATTCTAAAATCTTTACACTTTATATTGTTTACATAATATAATTTTATTTAAAAAATAAATTTTAAATTTTAAATTTTACAAATCAAAATTTCTTATTTAAGCAATATAAATGATATGTCCTACACATCGATTTGAAAATGTAGTAACTTTCTTTTTACCATAGAAGCAAACAGATAGATTGCGATATTTGAGCCAATTCAATAAACGTGAGATGCATGTTCAGTTATTAGTCGCTTTCACCCCAACCTGGAGGAGAGTACGGGGTCCCGGTCACTGCAAAATTGGAAGAAAGGAAGTCTTCCATGAAATTTCTTGGATCATTCTGCCAACCAAATGAAAGAATTTAAAGCAGTTTATAGACTGATATTGCCTAAAGACGCACCAACCATTTTCAGGGACTTGTAAATCTGATATTTATTGCCTACAATCAAATCTAAGTAGCAATGTGAGCATATCATGCATGCATCTTGGAGCACGCTTTTCAGTCATGAATCATGATGGGAATGCCAAAGTCAATACACAGACTTGATTCCTACTCGCAAAATCTTGAATACATTGAAAATTTTGCATAATCGTGCCGGGATCCGATCTGGGTCCTCTCTCAAATCAACCCACCGATGACCCATCCTCAAGTCCCACCCTCACCACACCACACCACACCTCATCTCCCCTCACCTTCCTCTCTGATGTGGGCATGTTATCATCTGCTTAAAGGTGTGCTTCTGGTTGTCAGTAAGGTGTGGGGTTTTGCTCATATATATATATATATATGTATGTATATGTATGTATGTATAGAATTCTACTCATCATTCATTATTTACTGCCACACATATTTATAGTTTATTTTTTATAGTGTATGAGGATATTTTTCATAGGGTGTGAAATGTAAGACAGTAAATAGTAGCTGAAGAAAATAATTATATATATATATTGATGTGTCCTCCTTAATCCATCCACAAGACCTCAGCTTACCTTCCCAATCCGACTTTCTCCCTAGTCCTTCATATTTTCTGTGTTTTTGTTTCTCCAAATCCCCCCCCAGTTGCCCTTCAAACTACCACCCTCGCTTTGAGCTACTCTTCAAATCTCGCTTTCAGTTCAATCACTCCCAAAGAAAAGAAACGAAACTTATGAATTTTCAATGATTCTTTCTCACCACAAGGAAAGCTGCTCTTTAATCTTTGTTTCTGTTCAATCAGTGATAGAACAACGATGGAATTCCCATTTCCCAACCAAATCCCACATTCAAATTCGATTCTTATTTTCATGTGATAACTGCTTTCAGACTCTCGCTGCTACTTGAGTTGTTCCGTTTTCTTTTGCATTTCATGATCCAGATTTGCCCCCTTCTCTATCTTCCGGTGCCCGAAACTCCTTGAAAGCGAAGATGAATCTGAACCCCTTACCTTCAACTTCCCGACAACCCACTACTTGTGGTCGTCTCTAGCGAAACCTGTCAACCAGTTCGGCGATTCATTGCGCTAATGAAACGATCGGTCCGCCCTCTTTTCAGCATTCTTCTGCTCTTCGTCTTGGCTGCCACCGTCAGCTTCCGCTCAATGATCCGCGACAGTGTGGGCTCGGGCTTTATCGAGCTTGACCTGATCAATATGTTCGGGCAGACGCCGCCGCCAGCACCGGTCTTTAACTCCACGCTGCTCCAATATGCCGCGATGGACATGGGTGAAGCACGAGCAAAGCAAGAGATTGAGCGCTTGTTGGATGGAAACTTTACCGACCGGGTAAGGTACAGGACCTTCTTCGCTCCTCGAAGGTTCAATCACCACGATGTCAGAGCGAGGTCCTGGGATGGACTACCGTTGACAATGCGGCCGTCACAGTTACATCGTTATATGTTGGATTTCGGACGAGTATTGCAAGAATGGGCTCGAAAGAAAGCGTTCTTCCATCCGGAAATCATATCGGAGCTGACGAGACAAATAAAACATCCGATTGACATTGGTTTGGTGGGTTCCGACCGACGCTACGCGTCGTGTGCGGTTGTGGGAAACAGTGGGATTTTGCTGAAAAGTGATTATGGCGATCTGATTGATGGTCACGAGGTTGTGATAAGATTGAATAACGCCAGAATCAAGGGTTTTGAGCGCGATGTGGGCTCAAAAACCAATATTTCGTTTGTAAATAGTAACATTTTGCATTTTTGTGTGAGGAGACAAGGGTGCTTCTGCCATCCATATGGGCTAAAAGTACCGATCGTCATGTACATTTGTCAACCGGCGCATATCTGGGACTACACCATCTGCAATTCCTCCCATAAGGCTCCTTTGCTCGTCACCGATCCGCGTTTTGACGCTCTGTGCGGTAGAATTGTAAAGTATTACTCGTTGAAAAGGTTTGCAGAGGAGACGGGGAAGCCATTGAAGGAATGGGGAGCTGTTCATGATGGTCCTAATTTTCATTACTCTTCAGGTATGCAGGCTGTGATTTTGGCTTTGGGAGTTTGTGATAAAGTTAGCATTTTTGGGTTTGGGAAATCGGCTTCCGCTAAGCATCACTATCATACCAATCAGAAGGTTGAGCTTGCATTGCACGACTATGAGGCAGAGTATGCCTTCTATCGAGATGTGATTGAGAAGCCTTGGGAAATTCCCTTCATTTCCGGCAAATTCAAGATTCCTCCTTCGGTAATATACCATTGATCTTTTTTTTTTTCGCCGGCTCAATAAGTTTTGAGGGACAGAATTGTTGAGAATTTGTGTGTCATATTCTGGCCCATGTACTACTATCAAACGTACTTTGGGGGGGCAAAAAATGTAAAATGGAAAATGCAAGTATGATTCAAGATTTAGGTCCACATTTCTTTGTGTGGCAAAATGTCTGCCTGTCCCTAATTGAAATCATCATTTCTTTTAACCCAAACTAAAAATTTTCTACAAGGAAAAATCTAGGTAGACCGATTGGTGTATTCCAGTTTTTTCCTTTTTCGTAAACATTAATTCCTTAATGTTTCAGAAAAATAGAATGCATGCATTTCTTAATGTTTAAAAAAGAAAAAAGAAAAACAGGAACGCACCATTCCATCGGTAGACTATTGATCTCCGTAGAAGCTCCCCTTCTACAATGCGAAGAGATATTAACACATCACGGAAACATTCCTATAATTAACACGAGCCTATAACCCGTGTAATGCTCAGATTGTTGTGTATGTTGTGTATGAGAGATAGAGATTTAGAAAGAGATCGGATTTTATAGTGAAGAAATTCAAAACGGTTTATAGGGTGGTTTATTTGACAAAACAATATAAAGGTTGAAATAGTACCTTTAGGTGGAGACTTGAATTGGTTCATATTTTTATATGTAAGAAAAGAAATGAAACTTAAAAGTTACAATAGTTCATAATGAAACATTGCTTTTAAAAAGATTATCGCTCTATAAACATAATACTTCAAGTTTAATGGGTAGAATGTCTACTTTTATAGGTAGAATGTTACATTGGAGTCAAATGACTCCATTAAAAATACAAAACAATATAAATGTTAAATTAGTACTTTTGGGTGGAGTCTTGAATCTGTTTATATTTTTATATATAAGAAAAGAAATGAAACTTAAAAATTACAGTAGTTCATAATGAAACATTATTTTTAAAAAGTTTACCGCTTCATAAACATAACACTTCAAATTTAATGGGTAGAATGCCTACTTTTAAGAATAGAATATTAAGTTGGAATTATATGACTCCGCTTTTATATATAGAAATAGATTGTGATTTATGGTCGAGTAGCATTAATGTGGTGCAATTTACACAGGTTGACAAAAATTCAAATGAAGAATTTCTTAAGACTTTAGAAATCTCGTGAAAATCTGAAAATTTTCATGAATTAACCCAATCACGTAGGTTTTAGTTTATCAGCATAGTCAGTGTTGCCATGCACTATGGTGCCAAAAGGGCAATTTTATTTATTTGAGATATTTAGAAGCGTGAGAATGAGAAATGTATGAATATTTAGGATTTTATAGCGCAATTAAACCATTTTTTTATTACTGGAATAACATTTGTTTGAAAATGCATTTTGATTATTTCGATGTATTTTGGAGTCGAATTTCAATAAACAATTTGTACTTTGAGGTTAGTATGAATATTTATGTTTTGCACTTTTTTGGAGTAAATAGCAACCTTAGTGTTAGCAACTAGACAAGTGTTTTCAAAATTACAGTCTAGAATGATCAAATTAGGTTAGATAAGTTTTATTTGGACATTTGACAAGATCTTAGTCACACTTGGCGAATAGTGTTAGGCACTTGACACTAAGAAGAACCATGAGATGGAAATGTGAAAGAAATCAAGTTTTGTGATCATGCAACCTAAGTCAAACACTATTTCATCCAACCATCCAATTTTTGTCAAACCAAAAAGGGTTTCAACCTTAGTGAAACTCCCAATACTTGGAATCCAATTGAAACTCCAAAAGTTTGGAGAAAACCAAAACCCTAAATGGTTTTCTGCAAACGCCAAAGTTTGCCTCCAAAGCCTAAATGAACTTAGTTTTAGTTTCGTGTTTAATCACTTGATTAATTCACTTACACATGCTATTAACCACTCAAATTCATGTTATTAAATCATTATTTATTTTTTTAAACCTTGTATTTTTATTAGGCCAAAAAAATTTAAATTTGAGCTTGATAGCAACTCAGACCACAACCAAACTCTAAATGGAAGCTCATTTGGTTAAGGCCCAAGAAATTGAGCCACCAAAGCTAGGTTTGTGGAGGAAGTTTTCCCCTACCATGGTAGTCCTAACACTGTCCAAAGCAGCCCCAAATAGTGCATGATGGGAAGGCCAATAGCCACCTCACCACCATCCTTCACAAGGAAGCTTTCTTGGCTGAAAACCATTCACTATTGCCCTGATTTTGCCCTAGATTTTGGAAAACACCCTGTAAAACCCCACTTGAAAAGCCCATTAGGATATGGCCTTAGCGCCCATGACCCTTATTAAGCATAGGATTGTGGTTTTTATATTAGAGTTATTTCTTTTTAGCATGAGAATCATTTGGGTTAGTTCACGCTTTCTTTGTCAATAGATCGATGTTCCTCTGTATGTCATGCCTGTTGTGTGGGCTGGCACTCGATGACTGTACACTATTCATGGGACCTCAGATTGATGAGTTTCATCCCCTGCTGCACCATCCCTCCAACAAGTCACGTACATGGGATTCTCCTAATAGGCCGGATTTGTGACTTTTCATCCCGGGCTAGGCTTGGTTAGGCCTCCTAGGCCTTGGGGAAAAAATTCCTTTACACTTACCCCACTAATTCTCATCGGATGAGTATGATGAGAATTTCATCATGATTTAATCCTACCTTCCTCCTAATGCCTGGTACTGTATTTAGATTTTCTGCCATCTGAGAAGCTCTCGTGGGTTGGTTACTCCTGACAGCATCTCTTCATGATGGGCTCATCTTTTTATCATATTTTCAAACATATTAATGAAGGGGTGTCAGGCAGCTTTTCGTGCTAATATCGCTTCATGAACTGCATTTCCTGAAATCGAAGCGGTAAGTACCCTAGTTGTGACGACTTATGAAAGTCTAACCGTCACCTTCTTTTATAAAGCGTGGGAGTGGGCTCTAACTTGTTCCCATTACTTTGGGATTATCCCGCCATTCTTGTCCTTATGATTTTTTTTCTTTTCAACCAGTCACCTCTGTTACTTCGCGTTCTGGCAGTGATGGCTTCCGAGAAATCTATTCAAGCCAGCATTCCTGCTGACGTCAGGCCAGTGTTTTTGGGTAGTGGATGGCACTTGTCTACAGACAAGTCCACATTGGCCTCTTTAGCCTTACCTATCGAGTGCCAGAATTCGTTGCCTTTGGAGTTCCTGACCATGACGAGGGCCCTATTGATGCAGGGGGCCACTCCAATAAGGTATATCCTTCTATGTTCTCATGTAGCTTGAGATTTCCATTTCCTCGCCCCATCCGCGACCTTCTGGAATGCCTTGGTTTGGCCCCTTTTTAATTGTACCAGAACGCTTGGAGGTTATTGATTTGCTGCAGCATTATTTGGCAGTGAGCTTTACTAGAATTCTGCCCGGAAGATGCGGACCTTACCGGCTTAGGCTGCCCTTTGGCTAGCCTTCCCCTTTTTGGTCCCGCAGGGAGGTAGGTTGTTTGGATAGTTTGTTACAAGACTCGGTCTCGCTCATTGACATCACAGGGAAAGGTAACACTTTGAGCCAGGCTAGTGCTAGACCCATTCTTCACTTGTAGTGGAGGTTGGGGTAAGTTTTCGAGTCACCGCAATGGCAAAACCCACTTTCTTTTGCAGAAGGGATTAGGCCACCTTTGGGCCGACCTTTCCCTATAGCATCCCACGGGGAGGTAAGTTTTTTGGGCAGTTTGTTACTGTACCCTCTCCCGCCTATTGACACTCACGAGGAAGGTAAATGTTTTTGATGTCGAGTAGTTGATGACTAACCCACACTCCATGGCGGGAGGGACAAGGCAACCTTAAGGGCCTACCTTTCCTTATAGCATCCCGTGGGGAGGAAAGTTCGGGCAGCAGTTGGCTAACCGCTCTTCACCATGATAGGAGTCAGTATTCAGAAAGGCCGTGTGCCGGTCCCACTCTCCTTTACGAGAGGGATAAGGCCACCATTGGGTCGACCTTTCCCTATAGTATCTAGTGGGGAGGTAAGTTTTCCAGCAGTCTGTTACTGGACCCGCACCTGCTCGTTAATATCACATAAAATGTAAGTGTTGGGTCAGGTTGGTACTAATCCCACTCTTCTTGGTGATGGAGGTCAAGATAATGTATTCAGAAGGGCTGTGAGCCAGTCTCGCTCTCCTTTATGGGAGGGATAAAACCACTCTCGGGCCGACCTTTCCCTATAGTGTCCAGGGAGAGGTAAGTCTTTGGGCAGTTTGTTATTGAATCCACACTCGCCTAGTGACGTCTGCAAAGAAGGTAAGTTTAATCTTCGGGCCACCATCAACTGACCTGCTCTCCATCGGGGGAGGGATAAGGCAAGCCTTAGGCCTACCTTTGTTTATGGTGCCCCGTGAGGAGGTAAGTTGTTGATGACCTTGTCTCTGTGGGTCTTGTTAGCCGCGTTTTGTTTTTTGTTGGTGCTGTATTGGTAATGCGTGTAGCAGATGTTTGGTGTTGCCTTGAAACATTGCTTTTAAGTAAAAATGAATGTACAATCTCAGTGCAGAGACATTACAAAATTTAAGAGGCCTGGGTTCCCGCTCTGGGGAGGTCGTCGCCCGTCTTCTTCTCCAGAGCCGTGCACCATCCCTTCCCCCCTAGAAATTAGGCAAGGTGGATCGTAGATGGAAGCTTGCCGTTGTTTCTCCAGTGGTGCCTGGCCTAGTTTGTTCTCTTGGCGTCACCCAAGGTGGGTTCTTTATCTTTCTACTTCAGCTCCTGCATCTAGCATTCCCTTACCGATACCTGCTCCCTAGACTCCCCCACTCCTTAGGGAGTTGAGAATTTTATTTTGAGATGGTAGGTCGACGTGACAGTCCTCAAGCAGTTGAGGGTGGGCCTCCCGATGATGGCTTTGTAAATCGACGGAGTTTTTACCACCAGGAAGTCGACCATAACAAGGGCCTTGCAGGGGCTACTTCCCACTAGGATGGACAATGTGATGGTCCCCGCTGGCTAGAAGATGCCTCCGGAGAAGCCTTTTAAAGGCATGGGGGCAGGCAGCAGCCGGGAGGTCTCAATATCCATCTTGACGAAAGCTTCCCAGAACAGTATGTTCGCAGAGCTCCCGCTGTTGATGAGAATTCTTTGAGTGGTGAAGTTGGCGATGAGCATAGTGACCACCAGGGCGTTATCGTGGGGGTACAAGACCTTTTTTTCATCAGCCTCCATGAACGAGATTACCAAAGTGGGGTCACCCATTCGTTGCTTGGCTGGGTGATACTTAGCTGAGTACACCTTGTAGTATTGGGCCCGCTTGACATGCATTTTCTGTCCCGATGAGGTGATGCCTCCTCCCATGAACCTTCCTACTATGGTTTGAATCTCCCTAAGAGGGGGGCTATTGCCTTGGTGGAGATCAGGGGGGATCCGATAGTGGCCCTCTTATCACTAGCCTTTGAGGGTTGGTTTCCCATCGATGCTGGCCACCTCGATCCCAGCTTCTTTTCTTCGATCTTCTTCTCTGCTCTTGCATTCGTCACTTGGCCGGGGAGTGGCGGCGCCCTTGTGCTTCCGCATATTACTTCCTTCCTCTTGGGGAGCGACAATCCTCAGTGTTGTGTGAGGTGGACTGATGGTACGTACAGTATTGGAGCATTGCTCTCTAGTTGTCCGTTCCTTGACTGGTGAATGGGGCCGGTCGTACCGTCGCTTGGGTCCTTTCATCGGGACTTCCTCTCTTCACTTCTCCTTGGAGTCCATTTCCCATTTCTCATGGGTTTGGCCTTAGCTGGGGCCTTTCCTTTTCTTTTCGCGTGCTTTATTTCATTCCTTCGTAGCTCGGTCAACGCTCGGAGAGCGTCTTCCACGTTGATGAAGCTATCGGCTTGGTCTATGAATTCCCTTAACGTTGTGTGAGTCCGCCTGACCAGTTCTACCATAAACTAGGAGAGCGGCCAGACGCCTCCAAGGTGATCTTCTCTTCTTGATTTTCGACAGTCATGCTTTCTTTATTGAACTGGGCTAGATAGGACTTCAGGCTCTCATCCTTTGTTTGTTTAATAGTGAGGAGGTACGCGGCTGAGCGCCACCTCCTCTGATTGGACATGAATTGGGTTAGAAATAGCCTGTCAAGCTTGCTGAAACTATCCACTGATTTAGGTGCCAGTGACCCAAACCATACACGCGATGACACCTTTAGGTTTAGCGGGAATGCCCTAAAAGCAATTTTCCCAAGGAAGCTATGCAGCATCATGTGAGCCCTAAAGGTTTCTATGTGCTCGAGAAGGTCCCTGCTTCCGTCATACGTTTCCATAGTGGGGATTTTGAACTTTGGTGGCAGAGAAAATGCCATTACCTCTTTAGTATAGGGTAACCCTGTGCTTGTGGGCAATTGGTCCACTGTCGATGACGTGCCCACTTTCCGCACTATCTCCTCGTACTTCCCTTTGAGGCTGCAGAGCTCGTCCTGCATGTGTTTTTGCTTCTCTTACTTCTTGGGTCTAGCTTGCATGTTTCGGGACCCCACTTGCTCAGTGTCACTAGCCTCCCCGTCCTTTTGGTCACGTTGAGGTTTCTTGAGTTTCGCGTTTTCCTTGCGGAGTGTTTCTACCTCGCCACTTAGTTTTGTCAACCACTGCTCCATGACTTTTAGCGTTGCTTCCATAGGGTCTTCCACAGTTCTCTAGAGTTGTTCGGAACAGGTTGTCCCAGGCATGAGAAGGACACGCAAAATCTATTACGATCCCACAGACGGAGCCACTGTTAATGATAAAGTGATAATAATGTATTAAATAAGCATAAAGATTAGGGAGTTTTGGGTTGAAAACATGTTACATGCTTGTTTAAATACATTATAATAAAAGAAAGGAAGCTTGAGGTGTGACTTATATAAAAAGAATGTTTTTATCTTTTTAAATCACTTTTAGACATACACGGTAACACATTTCAAAAAGGCAAAAAAAGGCTCAAGTGTTACTAATGCCCTAGCCTTCTCACTACCCCTTCGATTTTACTAATGCCCTCGCTCTCTGACTCGTTTTTTTTTCTGTTTTACTTCCAGCCCTAGCCTCCAATAGAACCACATGGAATAGGAGGGAATAACCACCCACTCATGAAGATTCAGGGCAGGAAAGGCGAGAGGACAAGGATAAAAAGGAGGAGAAGGAGAGAGGAGGGGCATTCGGTGGTGAAGTTTTCATTTTTTCTAGAGTTGATTTTAGGAGTTTTTTTTTTGGATTCTTTCCATTCTGAAAAGTTTATTTTGTTATTCTTCACAAAAAAATTTACTATGTGTGAGTAAGTTTCTAAACCTAGGCTCGGGAAGTTCTTTGAATGGATTGTGTTTTCTAGGGTTAAGGATTTCTCATTGTGTTTAGAAAGTGGTATCCAGATAGGTGTATACCTTCTATTCTATGATGCTGGTTCCAGGATTTGATTACTAATCGTTGTTTCATCGTTGACTAAAAGGGCACGGTGGATTCTTGGGTTGGGTAAGAACCTGGTTTTGTTAGCACCCTTAAATGATAGCTTGGTATTAATTTGATGAAGGTTATTCTAGAAATCTGTATTGTGCATGCGTGATTTATTTACATCATACTAGCATTCTATTCTTGACCAAGAAGTCCCAACCCCTGTGGAAGGCAATCTGTGAAAGGAACCCCGTAGCCTAGGTATTTGACAAAAGGTTTCTTAGACGTTTAAAATTTGTTTTAAGGTTTTTTTTGCTTCTTCGAAAAAATCACCAAGTTGGATACCTTAGAAAGTGTCCCAAAAGTTTTAACAAGAGTAGTTACATTGTTTTGAGTTAAACAGGAAAAAGAAATTGGTCTCAAGAAGAAAAGAAACATCATTTCCATCATTTGAATCCGTCCCTCATCATCTATTCTAAGGTGTAAACAAAAAGGTACATTCTCACTTTTAAGGCACCACAGTTCAGTTCTTTGAAAAGCTTTAATCCCTGTGAAATCGACCTTGGTACTCTTCCTAGAAACAACTTCATATCTTCTGCACTTGGGAGACATTTTAATTGAGGAGACAGTTAACGTTATGTTTTGCACACCCTTGGGCCAAGCTCTAACAACTCAGGTCTTCCACAATGGGCCCTGCACATAAAATAATATAATGCGACTTTAAGAGGGCGGCCTTGACGTCGAGGGGCCTCCGATACCCAAGTAAATAAGTAAGGAAGTTTAGGGATCAGAGAGAGTTTCCTCATACTTGGGATCAACTATTTATACTACAAGTTTGAAGATCAGATCATGCTTGTTACTATGACGTTCGGGTTCCTCATACTGTGCATTTTGTCATAACCTTTAAATGCATCGTGGCTCTACGATGGCTCCATTAATGTGGCTTAGCTCTATAATAGTGTCATTAATGTGGCGTGTCATTCGGGTGGCGAAGCCATTAATGCGACGTGGTTCTCCAACCTTCTCATCTTGGTTTGCTTTTCTCCTGGTCCATTCACACTTTCTTTGTTAGTAGATTGACGGTCCTCCGTATGTCATGCCTGCTATGTGGGCTGGCACTCGATGACTGGACACTATCCGAGGGACCTCAGTTCGACGAGTCTGATCCCTTGCTGCACCATCCCTTCAACAAGTCACGTACATGGGATTCTCCTAGTGGGCTAGATTTGTGACTTTTCGTCCTAGGCTGGGCTTGGCTGGGCCTCCTAGGCCTTGGGGGGAAAATCCCCTTACACCAATAGTAGTATGACACTTGGCATTTTTTTAATGGGCTAAGCAAAAAGGGCTAAGTATGGATGGGTTTAAGGGTAAGCTCAATAGTGTTTAATTAAGGTTCCTCAATCTGTAAGGATGTGATGGGCTAGGAAGAGGTGCCATAAGCATAGACCCATTTGGGATTTATAAGGTTTTAGGCCTTATTTGAAGAACCATTGAAATTAAGCCCAAAATGTAGTAAGCGTGAAGCCTTCAGGCCTAGCTTAGTGAGAGGGAAGGCCTTTGGCAGAACCTAATAAAGACTTGTTATTTGGACCCGAACCTAGTAGGAATTTGAGACCATGGATGAGCCCTCAAATTTGTTCATATGGTCGATTCAATAATAGACAACAAAGCCAACACCCAAGGCTCACACAAGTGGCCCAACAAGCCCAACCTATAATGGCCCAAAAGGCTTGTCTTTAATTTTTATCCTTCTAAATGAAGCTCACATACACCATACCATTAGTTTACCTGGAGTCAAAGATGTACCACACGCCCTTAGGGTTCCCATCCAGCCATGATTAAGCTTCTAACTTGAGTTAGGAAGCACTAATCATCTCACACATTATCAATAACCTCTAAACTATGTTTTTAGCTTAATTTTTCTTTAATTTATTTCCCACATTTATAATCTGAATTTTTTTTGATTTTTATTGTTGATTTGTATTGTTATTAGACTAACTTAGGAGTTTAGGCTTGACTCAACACATTTCATTAAGAGCCAAGCCATGCCAATGCCCAAATCACCACCAATTGACACCTAGGCACACCTTCATGTGCTTTGCACCAAATCAAGTCTTAGCCCACACCATTTCCACCATTTTCTCAAGGGAAATTTCACTATTCACACCTCACATCATCCCTTAAGGTTCAATTTTAGCAATAGACGAAATGACATCAAGAAACCAAGCATAAAATCCAACCATATCCTTAGGGAACTTAGTTGAAACCAAACTGAGGACCTTGGAGTGTTCTTGGACTTTTCTGCTCTTCATTGAGCCACCCCACATGCCATCACCCATTCCCTTCAATCCCTAAGAGGTCTCTTAAACACTCATGATGTGATTGACCAAGTTTTCTTCCATAGAAATGCCAAAAACTGATTGGCATTGGCACAAGGTGCCACTCAACAACCACCCCATTTCATCCCTTCCATGAGCTGCACACACTTGACCACTTAGCAGTCAATCACTTCACCTTCCTTCACCTAAAAAAGGCCATCAAGAAATGTCATCATACCTGCACAACACAGCCATGGAGATAGAACAAGAAGATGATGAAAGCTGGACAGGCTTGTAGACCCCTAGTCGACAACATTGTCGCATAACCTCACAGCTTGCATACTTTGCATTTTTTTATTTTTATTTTCTGCACCATGAAAACACCTGCACCCATATAACACAAGGCAACACCTGAAAATTTAGAAATGATGAGAGTTTGAACACTATTCACTTGCTCAAAGATGACACAAGCTAAATCCTTACACTTCCACACACCACCGCCCACTTCAACCAATCCCAAGCCCTTTGATGAGAATGCAAAATGTCATATTTTTCTTTCTTAATGTCTAGTATTTTATACTTATTTGGTATCTAAATGTACTCATTATTATTGTATTTTGATTTAGGATGCAAATGAAGGCATTAAATGCAAAATGAAGTTAATTGGGCGATTCTGGACAGTTTCGATATTGCTTCGTAATCTGGGACTAACTCTCCCATCCGACCTCCGATTGAGATGATTAAAAATAATATGGAACACCAAGAAACATATCTACAACTTTCATGTTTTGAGTTTTTAGAGATACTGACTTCATAAAAGTCAAAATCGGGCTTGAAGTTGACGCACCTGCACTGCTGACGTTCCAGAACGTTCCTTATCGTGCAATTCGGCGATTTAATTGTGGACGTTTTTGAGATCTGGTGCACGAAAGTTACAGTTTGAAAACACCAATTTCCTAGTTATATTAGGAATTTATTTTATTTTTAATATTTTCTTTAATTAAGTCAGATTTGGATATTGTTATTGGAGGATAATATTTAGAATATTTTTAGGAGAGTTTGTAGGCTTCAAAAGACTGAAGTGTACGTGTAGGAGGGGGGAGAAATTATCAGATCTGGACGTGCCTCTCCTTTCCCTCTTCTCCAACTTTTCTTTTGAGTTCTCATCATGGCCATGTGTGGCTAAATTTTCATAATTGGTCAAAGGAAACAAAAGCCTTGGAATCAATAAAACTGTGAGATCTAATTTATTTTTAGTGTTCAATTTATGCTTTGAGTATCGAGTGTTCTTCTATGCCTATTTTCATGATTGTCTCGTTTGATTACTAGGAGGTCTACTAGTTTATTATTCGTTGCATAGATTAGATATCAAATCCTTAATTGTTTGATCCCTCTAATTTGTGAAGCAATTCAGATTTAATGATTTGCTGCGTCAGAAATTATTAAATCTTAAGAAGAACACTCAACTAAATTAAATGCAACCGTTTGTACTTGTGTTGTTTAGATTCATCGATCTCTCTAATTCTTAAGGCTGCTACTAGATTAAACCTTTAGCCCTTGTCTTTGGTTGTTTAGTAGTTAGGGTTAATTAGATCACTTATTTTCTAATTAACTGCGACTAAGGAGAGATAGGAAAATAATTCCAACAGTGAATATTCAAAAGATGAATTAATATATACTTGCATCGATGATCAGTTGTAAAATTTCGATGGTGGACGTTGACTTAGACCAATGTTTGTTCTTTTGATTGATTTCGATAATTTAATTTGAATTGTTCCTTAGTTGTTTTTCTTGAAATTGTCTTCATTATACTCAACCCCCCCCATCCTTGTTCACATAGCATAAAACTAGATTAGACACTCTCCGTAGGAACGATCCTTACTCGCACTACTACATGTATTTTTTAGGAGTATAGGTTTTATTTTTGGTTGCCTACGACAATCACACCACCCTTTCTTCATCCAAACCCATGCCCCTCACAAATATGACGTTTATGAAATTTGGTGAATTTTGGGGCCCAATTGAAAATAATGAAAATTTAGAGTCTTAGTGGCAATTGAGAACGAGTCTATAGACAATGTAGTTTCAACTTGAGTTTTACTACAGTCACTAGCAGGTACTTATAGTGCATATGGGGAACTGTGATAATATCATACGTCACGATATTAATGTTTTGGTTAATATTAATGATGCCTTAATGATGATGAAATGTTATATTTTTTAAAGTTGAATTGAAAATGTTTTTTGTAAGAAAATGTGCATAAAAAATGATTTTTCGTATGACTTGAAAGATTTTTGAAAAAACTGGATGGGAAAATAATACAGATTTCTCTACATGCATTCATTTCATGTTTATCATTTGTTATGCATGATTTATCACTATGCACGTTGGTTGTTAACTTAAAGAGATCTAAAAGAATCTTATTGTGGTAGTCCTACTACCATTCCCCCCAGAATGGTAAAAGTTGTATTAGGACCAGACGAGGACGAACAGTATGGACCGATGGATCCAATTTATTGAAGAGGAGCCGGACCTCAATCGAAAATTAGATCTTATTTTGATGTTTATAACTGCCCTTTGTCGCTGATTATTTGGATTCCTACCCCTTCGCCAGCATGACTAGAAAAGCCATCCATAAAAAGGCTCCACTGTTTTCCTATCATGGCAGTGACCATTTCTGGTGGAAAACCTGAGAATTCGGCAACGAAATCCACCAATGCTTGCCCTTTTACAACTTTTCTTGGCAAATATTCAATGTCGAACTCGCTGAGTTTGATTGACTACCCAACTAGTCTCCCCGAGTTGTCCAGTCTCTGCAATACTCTTACCAGTGGGCTTTTTGTGAGTACCTTGATGGAGTGGGCCTGGATGTATGGGCACAACCTCTTAGCAGCTGTCACCAAGGAAAACGCCAACATCTCTACTCATGAATACCTAACTTCTACTCCCCTTAAGGAGTGACTTGTGTAGTATATTGACAGTTGCGCCACCCCTTCCTCTTTGATGAGGACGGTTGAGATGGTATTGGGGGATATTACTAGGTATGCATCAAGTGTGTCTCCTTCTATAGGCTCACGTTCAAATCCACCAACAATGAAGTGGAATATGAGGCACTTATAGTAGGACTTTCAGTGGCTGAAGTGTTGGGGGTGACCGAGGTCAAGGTAAAGTCTGACTCACAAGTGATAGTCAACCAAGTGCTGGGAACATACGCCACAAAGGGAGAAAAACTAAAGAAATACCTGAGCTGAGTTTGGGAGGCGTGTGACCAATTCTCCTATTTTTGCATAACACGAGTGCCAAGAGAAATCAACGTTGTGGCAGATAGGCTCAAACGTATAGCCTCGAGCATGGAGGACTCCTCCTTCCCATGGGAAGCCAAGAGAAGAGTAATAAAAGTCCTAACAATAGGACCATAGGTCTACACGGTACTTGGCAATGGGCCTGAATGGGTCGATGACATCATCAAGTACCTAGACGCTGGTGAACTCCCTATGAGAAAAGAAGAGGCAAGAAAGGTAAGAAGAAGGGCGGCAAGATTTGTGAAGGTGGACGAGATCCTTTACAAAAGGGGTTTCTCCACCCCTATGATATGCATCTCACTGACTGCAAGAGGCACAGTATGTGCTAGCAGAAATATATGAAGGGATATGTAGAAACTAGACCAGGGAAAAGCACTAGCCAAAAAAGTCATAATGGCAGGATAATATTGGCCCAATGCACTCAGAGACGCTAAGGAATTTGCAAAGAAGTGCGTCAAATGTCAAGTGTACACACTAGTATCACATGCCCCCCCACAAGAGATCACCTCCATGACCACCCATTGGTCGTTCGCCCAATGGGGGGTCGACTTAGTCGGGCTCTTCCCGCCAGGGAAGGGTGGAGTCAAATTCATGACCGTAGTAGTAGACTACTTTACAAAGTGGGTGGAAGCAGAACCTTTGGCAACCATTACGACCAGACCCATGACAAAATTCTTGTCGAAAAATGTCATTTGTCAATACAAAATTTTGCAAAACATAGTCTTGAATAACGGGCAGCTTTTCGATTCAGAGCACTTCGGTAGTTGTGTGCCGAGTTAAAGATAAAGGTTAGATATTCGTCCCCAGGAAGCCCACAGGCAAATGGACAGGCGGAGGCTACAAATAAAGCATTGCTAGGAATTCTGATGAAGAAACTTACGGATAAGAAATGGGAATGGGCAGAAGAGCTTCTAGACCATAAGACCCTTAAACACCGAAGACGAGTCCCAAGATTCATGGTGCCCATGAAGAAGGGTGTGAAGGTCAATAGACATGCAACCCTTAAACACCAATGACGAGTGCCCATGAACAAGGGTGTGGAGGGCAACAAACCATGTGACCTTTAAACACCAATGAAGAGATCAAAGACTCATGGTGCCCACGAAGAAGGGTGCATAGGCAAATAGAACACACGACCTTTAAATACCAATGATGAGTTCAAAGACTCGCAGTGCCCATGAAGAAGAGCGCAGAGGTCAACAGACCATGTGACCCTTAAACACCAATAACGGGTTGAAAGACTTGAGGTGCCCATGAAAACACCAAGAACGAGTCCAAAGACTAGTTGTGTTGAGGAAGAATGGTACAGAGGTTAACAGATCATGCAATCCTTAAACACCAATGATGAGTCCAAAGACTCGCGGTGCCAAGAAAAAAGGCGCAGAGGTCAATAGACCACGCTACCCTTAAACACCAATGGCGAGTCTAAAGACTTGTGGTGCCTACGAAAAAGGGCGCGGAGGTCAACTGACCATGTGACCCTTAAACACCAATGACGAGTCCAAAGACTTGCGATGCCAAGGAAGAAGGGCGTGGAGGTTAACAGACCACGAGACCTTTAAACACTGATGAAAAGTCCAAAGACTTGAGGTGCCTACAAAGAAAGGTGTAGAGGTCAACAGACTACACAACCCTTAAACACCAATGACGAGTCCAAAGACTCGTAGTGCCAAGGAAGAAGGGTACGAAGGTCAACAGACCAAGCGACCTTTAAACACTAATGACGAGATCAAAGACTCGCAGTGCCCAAAAGAAGGGAACAAAGGCCAATAGACCACAAGTCCAAAGACTTGCGGTGCCCATGAAGAAGGGTGCAGAGGTCAATAGACTACATGACCCTCAAACACCAATAACCAGTCTAAAGACTCGAGGTGTCATTGAAAACAGGCGTGGAGTTCAAGAGACCATGCAACCCTTAAAACACCAACAACGAGTTCAAAAACTCGCGGTACCGATGAAAAGGAAACAAGCCACTCGCAGAGTAAAAAGAAAAAGTCTCGTAAAATCAAAGCAAAGAGTGTCACGATAAAAAGCCAAAATCGGCTAAGTGTTCCCAAAATGTACAGTACAGAAGTGTTCACAATATTTACAATGCAAAAGTAGAAGACAACTGTCACAAAAAGCTAAGTGCTAGGAGCGCCGAATGGTGGAGGTGGATGAGAACTATCAAAAGCATCAAGCATGGTGTCTTAACCAAATGTGTTAACAAATTGACGCAAGGCCGCATCAAGTTTAAACATCTCCAAGTCTAGGTGCCTCAAGTCAGCACAGGGATGGGCTAACAAGTGCGACCTAAGCCGCAACATGCCGGTCCCATATCCATAGCCAAAAGCGTGATCCCTGACACCATGCATCAATGTTAGTTGAATGGAGGGGTGAACAAGCTCCTCCCTCACAGTCGCCAAGCCGGACTCCAACTGCTTCACCTGTTGGGCCCGTTTCTTCAGCCAGGTATCCATGTGAAGGAGTACTTTAGTTGACTCATGTTTTTCTGACAAGCCACCCTTAATTAATTATGGTCCAATATATTGTCTACACAATGGAACCATGTCATATTGGCTGAGATCAACAAATAAATTGATGCCTAATTCATTTTCTTGATATGCTTCTTCATTTGTTGGACCATCCAATTCTTCCTTTTGTTTATTTGCCTCTGAAATATAATCATATACATTTCTTGGTATAAACTTCTGTACTACTCACCATTTGTTTTCGTACTAGCTAATCTTCTATAATAGAGTCTAAATTATTATTTTATGACTTAAGTATATGTTCTGTAATAGAGTCTAAATTATTATATGTTATAATTAAGTATATCAAAATTAGAACGGGCATGTAGGGACCCTATTTTCTACCATTGATTGAGAAGATCATGCAATCATTTTTCATTGTCCTCTACTATCCTTTGGTGATTTCGCCTGTTTGTGCTTGTGGTTTTGGGATAATAATTCGTAGTTTCACTAATTACATTATATTCCGAACACTTTCTTTAACTAATTCTTGGATAAGATTGTATAATGTAAATATTGGTAATAGGCTTGTAATTATAATTTGTAGTCTCTTTTACAGCTATATACTATTGAGGAAGTCCAACAAGCTTTAATCCAAATGCAACCCATGAAAGCACTTGGTCCGGCTAAGATATCTCTGATTTTTTTTCTAAAAGTATTGGCATATTGTCGGGGATTTGGTGGCTAAGATAGTGTTGTCCTCTTTAAATAAAGGTGCTATCTCCTTTGAGTTGAATGAAACTTTTAACGTTCTTATACTAAAGAAAAGTCGGCTTGAAAAAATTCAAGAATTTCGGCATATCAATTTATGCATTGTCGTATATAAAATAATTGCTAAGATGATTGCAAATAGGCTAATAATTATTTTACCACAAGTTGTTTCTTCTAGTCAAAGTCTCTTTGTTCTAGGGAGGCTTATGAGGCTGTCCATTCTATAAGAAGAAGGAGGGGTAGACGTGGGGTCATGTATATTAAGCTAGATATGAGTAAGCCTTACGATATGATGGAGTGAAAGCTTCTTGAATAAGTGTGGATTAAATTAGGTTTTGATAAAAAAAGAAAAAAGAAAAAAATGGTAGCTCTGATTTTGTCATGTATATCTTCGGTATCCTACAAGATTTTAATTAATAGTGTGCCTACATCATCCTTTGTCCCCTTATGGAAATTGAGACAAGGTGATTCGTTGTCACCTTATTTTTTTATTTTATGTATAGAAGGTTTACCTGCTCTTATTCAAGATGCTGAAAATAAGAGGATAATTAAAGAGGTAAAAGTGTGTAATGGGGTGCCAACAATTAGTTGTTTGTTGTTTGCTAATGATAGTTTGCAGTTTTGTCAAGCTAATATTGCTAAAAATTTTACTATTAAGAATTTGCTATAGATTTATGAAAATGCATCTGGCCAGTGACTAAATCTAGAAAAAATAGAGTTATTAATTAGCAAAAATATTTGTTTGGATGAGTTTTAGGCTATTAAGGATATCTGGAATGTACAGTCCATTCAAGCACCCAGATTGATGAGTCACATCCCTGCAGTACACTCCCTCATGACGGTTGCATCCAGATGAGCCTACCCTTGGGCCGGGGAGACTTTACTTGTTCTGGGTTGGGCCTTTGGTTCCAGTTCCTTTAGTTGTTATTCTCGGGCTCGCTAGGTTGGAATGAGGGGAAAAATATCCTTACAGTTACCCCACTAATTCACACCGAGCGAGTACGATGGGAATTATCATTACTCAAGGCCGCCTTGTTGCTGAGGCCAAGATCCCTCTACTGTTGTGTACACGGTTTCGAAGTTTGGGGAGGTTCTCGTCGTTTGATTGTCCTAGTAACACTTCCCCTTCATTCTTGTTAGCTCGCCTTTTGATAATTCTGATGACATTTTCTCAAGCTCATTAATGTTGAAGGTTTCAAATGACTCTTCGCATTCACATCATTTCGTGGACTACACTCCAGGAATTCAAAGCGACTCATACTTTTCCCTTCTGCCACGGGGTGTGGGAGATCAACTGTTGTCTTTCCCCTATATAAATACGGTCAGGGTTAGGGTTCCATTTCCTTTCATTACACTGTAGCTTTCATGCCATTGTTTCCAACTTCTCCTTCCTTTGCTTATTATTTGCTCCTTCTTTTATTACCTTATACTTCTGCATTGATAGCTTCTTAGAAATCCACTCAACCTAGGGAGTTCAGTGGGGGTGATATCGATGTCGGGCCGTCATTCGGGGGCAGCAGTTGGCGTTCAAATGCCTCTGCAACGATGTTGACCTCATTGGCCCTCACTTACCAGGTGCCAGAATCAGTCTTTTTTGAGGTTCTTGGTCCAAAAAAAAGGGGGTGGCGTCGATGCTAAGGGTCATTCTACACGAGTGACCCTATTTCATTCCATGTTTTCATGCGACTTGAGGCTGCCTTTCCCTTGCCCTGTTTGCGACTTGCTGAACCACCTTGGCTTGGCCCCCCCAACTGCATCCAAATGCCTAGAGGCTTTTGATTTGTTGCAGCATTATCTAGCAGCGTGTTCTTCTGGAATTAGACCCGAAGATGCTGACCTTACTGGCTTGAGTTCTTCCTTACTCACAAGGTGCTACGGTAGAAGGGGAACATCTGCAGTTTCAGGACGATACACGCCCTTGTTAACCTGGAACCAAGGTACCACAATATAGATAATAGAATACCAAATGATACTTGATCTCATATTGGTAGTCGCCTATTGTTTCCAACCACCTCTTTTGCCACATATTGAGGCCATCAAAACTCATCCAAGCCCATAATTAGATTAATCACTAAATACCCCCATTGGTTGTAGGACCACACATGAGCCGTGGTCAACCCCCTATTCATCTCTTTGGAACGACTTTCACACCTCTCAATCCATACTAACTTGGCATTCTTCCTAGTCAAAGTTGTTAGTGGATTTGAGAGTTTGAAAAATCCTTCCACAAATATCTGGTTGTACTCAGCAAGTCCCATAAAACCTCTAACTTCACGAACAATCGTGGGGCATTGCCATTCTACCTGCATTTCGATCTTGCTAAGGTCCACTAAAAATCCCTTTGGATATCACGTGACCTAGGAACTTAACATCTTCTGGTTAGAACTCGCACTTCCTAAGTTTGGAAGTAATTGGTGTTCATTTAACTTCCCCAGCATTAGTTATAGGTGATTAATATGGTCCTTCGAGCTCTCAGAGTAAACCAAGATGTTGTCAATGAATACACCACAAAATTGTCCTAATATGGCCTAAACACTATTCATGATATCCATGAATGCAACTAGGGTGTTGGCCAATCCAAACAACATCACTGTGAATTCAAAATGTTTATACTTTGTCCTAAAACCTTTGATCCTTAGCTGGTGATAGTCAAATCTAAGGTCAATCTTAGAAAATACTAATGCCCCTTGTAATTGATTGAACAAGTTGTCGATCCTGGGCAAGAGAGATTTGTTCTTTATAGTCACCTTATTCAATTCTCGATAATTAATGCACATCACTGTAATTAATTCACAAGTAGATCTGCACAGGAATTACACACAAAGATTGAACAAAGAATCTCATGTAAATAATCACTATTACATGGCATGAGATTTCTCCTTAAGAAATGATATTTGCCGTTTTAGGGTATGTAAGTTTCACACACTCACTTTGAAAAAAATGGTTAAAAACAGAACCCACATGATAAAATTAATATTTTAATGATGGATTCCATCATTTTTCAATGGGAGTACGCGCATCTTACACACTTTATAACTGTATCTAGCATTACTCTATTCAACTGATTTCTATGCAATTTACGTACAGTTTGTTTCCTTGAATAGCCAAGATTTATAATTCACGAGGCTGACAGTTTGACCCAAATATAAGGCACAGCCCGGCCGGGTTTTGTTGAAGAAAAAGAACAGAAGTAGTGGCTCTGTTGTGCACAACGTGTTATTACGTGTTTGTAGAAGATTGGGGCCGGGGACCTAGAACTAGAACAAAGGCTTTTATCAGAAAGAATGTGAAGGAGGTTTGTCCATCTACTCCAACTTATGATGATGCAGAACAGATTTAAATAATCAGTCCATGGAGATTTTTTAAGAAACTGTATAGGGGCGTGATAAATGTTAATGGGCTTGAATACTTAACAAAGATTAGATTTGAAAGGAAGAAAACTGGGCTGAAACGAAGAAAAAAAGTTGAAGTAATTTGGAGCAGAAGTCAAAAAGGATATTGTAGTGCTAGACTTGTTTCCTCAAATAAATATTAGGCTATGGAACATTTTTTTTTTTTTGGATAATCATTGGGATCCTTAAAAATGAAGGAGAAAATGAGTTCATTTTATGGGCTGGAGGACCTCAGGGCTTACAAAAAGTAGGGTGGGATCCAAAAAAATAACACTACAGAAAATTCAAAAGAAATGAAAGCACTACAAGAAAAATGAGCATTTGTGAGAATTATTTGCAGTGAAAATATTATTTGCAACGAAAGTATTATTTGTGACAAAATTAGACTTATTTTAGTAAAAAATAGTTATTTTTATAAAAAATAATTGATTACAAATAAACAGTTTTTTTGTAGTGAAGGGCAATGGAAACTAAGGGGCCACTAAAACTAAAAGAAGCATTTAAAATACATAGATAATTTTTGAATGATCATGATAAACCTTCAGAAAGATTGTTTTTTCGGACTAAAAAAAATATTATGAATTCATTGGTCTTTCTTTGGAGACCTTTCTTGGAAGGACTTTGGGTATCTGCTGAGTTGAATTACAGCGCAGATCTCATGATCATCTAAAAATGCAAAATCCCATTTTATCTAGCATTCTTTAGTACCTAGCTTGCTGAACATTAATTTTTGCTTTGGCATTGCTATTCTTTTTGCAAAATGAATTCTGTTAGGTATAAATTGGTGTGGAAACATATTGATATCATAAAAAAATGTAAAGGAAGAGTCAAGTCAGGTAGGTGTAAGCCCCACACACACAAGCCCTTGATAAAAGTACGACCCACCGTGAAAATATTTATGTGAGATATTTTAATAATATGGCAAAATATTATGATAGAATATGATCACTTCATCTCTATTTGAAGATACTCAACAATTTTAAGCGAAAAATTCCTAATTACATGGGGCTTGTTTAGGGTTGCATTAGGGGTCTTAAAAAGTGTTTAGATAGTTTTAAAAGTTCTTAGTGATAAAATTAAATTGTTTGGATGTTACAGATTAAAATATTTTTTAATCTCAAATAAGTTAAAAAGTACGTTTGAGGAAAAAATCAAATATTTTTTTCTGGATAATGCACAACGTAGTTCTAAACTCAAAAAAAAAAAAAAAAACTATCAATGGGTGAAATAACTATACAAATTTTAGATAGTTGCAACTTTGCCATTTGATCTTATCACATGCAAGACACTACAACTTTTAAATGACCTTGTATTTCGTTTCTACCTCAAAAAATATATATTTTATTTTAAAATAAATGTAATATATTTGAAAGTATTTTAGATATATGATTATAAAATAGTAAATAACTTTTTAATAGTATACCTTAGCACTTAAGCTTTACAGTTATAAGTTTTAAGCTAAAAGCTATATTATCTACTGCAATTCCAAATATGTTATTAGGAGAGAGAATTCCTAGGATCTTAAATCAATGGAATTGACTTAGCTAATGTACTATTTAAAAATCTTTGAATAATCAAGGTCAGAGTTGTTAGCTAATGGAATTGACAGCTTAGCGCATATTATTGTTCATCTCATTCCTTCGTTCACACACATCCTTCTTTGAGCTCCCTTCATACTCAATTTGGCTCTAATGGAGCTGATTGAGGTTCTTGCTTTTATTTCTCTTTCTCCATACAGAGCAACAGTCTCGTCGTTGCCAATCTTTTATCAACGCTACACAACCTTTGCCATTGGGAGCCTTGCATTTCCTTCGTCCCTCATTGTCACACCTCTTGTTAATTCAAATCAAGGGTAAAGAACATGACAAACAACTTCCTCAGGTTAGTTTGCATCACAATATGAACGAAGAGTAGTGAGAGGTGTCTGAGTAAAATGAAGATCAAGATTAAGCGTTCCTTTTAGATAGCAGAAAATCAATTTAACAGCAACAAGGTGAGTATCATGGGGTTTGTGTATAAATTGACAAATGAGATTGACAGTAAAAGCAATATTAGGGCAAGTTTGAGTAAGGAATTGTAAAGAACCAACCAACTTTCGATACAAAGTTGGATCACTTGGGGGAATACCATCATCAGCAGAAAGATGAACACCCAAGGCTAGTGGAGTGGTAACATGTTTAGCCCCTTTCAACCCAAACTTGTGAAGTAGAGAGAGCACATAATGGATTTGAGTGAGTGTAAGGGTTGAGGTATCTCGAGAGACTTGAATACCCAGAAAGTAATGTAAGTTGCCCAAATACCTGAGACAAATGAGAGATAAACTTGGCAATATATGCAGGGGAACTACCAATAACAATGATGTTGCCTATGTATATCAAAACCATAAGAACATGAGAACCTGTGTGCTAGTAAAAGAGGGAGGTGTCGTACAGACATCTGTGAAACTGCATTTGTTGAAGATAGGTACTGAACTTCATATACAAGCCTGGGGGCTTGTTTTAAGACATAGAGTGCTTTGTGAAGAAAATATACATGATAGGACGACTGTGATCCACAAAACTAGGAGGTTGAGTCAAATAGACTCGCTCTTGTAATTCTCCATACAAAAATGCATTGCTCAAATCGAGTTGCTTCAATGACCATCCTTGAGATAAGGCTAATGTGAGAATTAAGCGCATTGTTCTTGATTTAACAATAGGGTTGAACGTCCATCATAGTCAAGGCCATGAAGTTGAGTGAAGCCACAAGCAACAAGCTATGCTTTATACCTATCAAGAGAACCATCTGTAAGAATTTTGACTTTGAAAACCCACTTGTTGCTAAGAAGGTTCATGTCTTGGCATCGTGGAACTAGGGGCCATGTACAACTTGCATGAAGAGCATAGATCTCATCTTGAACGGCTTGCTTCCAATGAGGATTCTTAAGAGCATGAACATAAGAAGTTGGTCCCTTAAAGTAGCTGCAAAATCAGCTATGAAACATGTAGGAATAGGATGTCTTGAAGAGGAATATACTTTGAGCTGATGAGTACTATCATGGGTTCAAGTGATCATATGATGAGTACAAGTGGAGCCTCGGGTAGGTTAAGTGACAATTGGAAATAGGTCTGTTGGAATAGACAGACCAAGAGATATTATCTTGAAGAGCAGCAGGAGAGTTATCTTGTAGAAGGCTAAAAGGAAACATTAGTTCATTGAACACAACGTGTTGAGAGACATACACACGACCCCTTTGTATATCCAGACATCGATATCCCTTGTGTTACGGCGAGTAGCCAAGAAAAACACAGTGAAGTGATTTATATTAAAGTTTGGATTTGCCAAATGGAGTGAGATAGGAGTAACATGCACACCTAAACACTCATAGAGAAGAATAAGAGGGAGCAACTCCAAAAACAAGATCATATGGAGACTTATTGTTCAATGTAACAGTAGGCATTTGATTTATGAGAAATACAATTGTAGTGAAGGCCGCAATCCAGAATCGGGAAGGAGTAGAGGAGTGAGCCGTTAATGTTAGTGCATTTTCAATAATATGTCTGTATCTTTGTTCTGCAAAACCATTTGGTTCAGGTGTCCCTGGACATGACATCCGGTGCATGATTCCACATGAGTCAAAACACTATTGTTGAGCTTGGTCAACATATTCCCCACCCCTGTTACTTTGCACAATTTTAATGTTGGTATGAATTTGGTTTTCCATACGCTTGAGAAATTTAGGAAAATCGGTAGCTACATGAATTTTCTGGTCATGGAAAAAAGTCAAATAAAGCTAGAGTATTCATCAACAATCACAAGATAGAATCTAGAACCATTATAGGAGGTTACAGGAGCCAGTCCCCGCATATCAATGTGAATAATATGCAAAAAGGATAAAGCATGTGTATTGCGAGATTGAAAAGATAGTTACTTTGATTTGGCTAAATTGCAACTTTCCCAAAGCTTAACACTTTTAATCAAACAAGAAAGTGAAAAAAAAAACAAGAAGAAAAGTTTAAGGATTCAAGAATGAGGATGAACTAATCGGGCATGCCACAAAGTTCCAATAACTTTATTTGCTAAAAATCCAACTTTGGATGGTGAAAACCAATGCTAGTTTATTGGATATAAGCTATCCACCACTAGTCCTTTAAGCAACACTTGTTTCATCTTCAAGTTGTTGATGAGGAATCCCCATGGATAAAACAAAAAATAGTAGTTATAATCCTTGGAAAAGTGAGAGATAGAGAGCAGATTTTTCGTTCTACCAGGAACAATATGATCATGAACATTGTGTAATTTGATATTAGTGGTAAACTGACCAACACCACTAATAGAAGGGTCATCACCATTTACAACCATAATAGAGTCACGTCCACAGTAAGAGATCATACCTTCAGCTTTAGCCACATTAGAGCTTATGTGATTATTAGCTCTAGTATCGGTGTACCTGGGCTAAGCCACAGTGACACCTACCTATAAGGCAACAAAGACCTTGTATTGCTCAGCGTCTTCATCAGTTGCACAGCAACCATCAACTTTGTTGTTTAGGCCACCACAACGAAAACATGTAATACAAGATGGATGACCCTCACCACAACTTCGAGTAGAGTTCTGACCACCACAAGCAAGAGGAGACTGAGAATGCCCACCAGATGTCGAACCTTGAGAATAACCACCACCACGATTTCTAGTGGAACGTTGTTAATTACTTTTGTGCGTCCACATCCTTTATGGCAACCTTTGGCCCCAGAATTGGAGCCACCACAGTTGGTGTAGAATGCAACAATGGATGAAACTCCTTCAGCAGAAGTGATGCACATATCAAAATCTCAAAGTTTGCTGATTACACTTTCAAGTGGAGGAAACATGTCACAAGTATCGATAGCAACAACCATAGGGGCAAATTTAGGTCCTAGACCTTGAAGGATGCAAATGATAAAATCATCATCATCCATTGGGTTTCTTGAATCCCAAAGCGAAAGAGCCAAATACTTGGCTTTGTGGATGTATTCTTCCATTGAAGAAGTTCCTTTAGAAAGTGACTGAAGTCCAATCTTCGTTTGTTGCATACAATCACATGTGTGACTTCCATACAAAGTCTTTAAGACCTCCCGAGCATCACGGGAGGATTCACTGTTGATAACCTGTGACAAGGGGGCACTAGACAGGGAACTATTAATCCATCCAAGGATTAAGTGATTAATATGTAGCCATCATGCTACCACCGGATTGGAGACAAATGCACCACCTTCACCGATGATGGTTGCTGGGGGACATGGGACTTCATTGAGGACATAATCAAGAAGATCATGGCCACGTAGAATAGGAACAACCTAAGCCTTCCATAAAACATAGTTGGTGAAGGCTAACTTGATGGAAATGTGAGGAAGATTGGATTTTGCAAGAGAAAAATCTAGCAAATAAAGATCACTCATGTGTGGGATCGAGGAGGTAGAAAAAGAGTTCATTGGTGGTACCTCAATGGCTCTGATACAATGTAAGGAAATAGCCTCAATGCTCTATGTGAGATTTGTATTGATATATATAGATGGTACAAGATCAATCAATGAGAAAGTTTTGCTATGCTTGTTGTACACTCTGTAAATTATAGGAACTAACGACTATAATATATGTACACTATGCAGGAATTGTGAAGGAAATAATGCTGGAGATGATCTTGGTAGTAGGAGTGGGCAACTTCTGGAAATAGTTGGAGTCAAGCTATTCTGTCAATTTTTATAGACTCAGTGATAATAGGGTATGTGTAATCGGTTAATTTTAGTGATTTTGGATTTTTTTTCTAGAGTTGTCTCCTTGGCTTGATTTAATGGGTTTATTTCAAGGTTTTCTCAAGATTTTTTTTTTCTAGTTTGAGATTGAAGCTCTACAATTTAGTCCAAAAACTTTTGCTCCATTGTAAACTTGATGGTTGAGAACAAGTGCATTTGGTTCACTGTTTCTTTGACCTTTTTTTTAGCTTCGTAATTTTCAGGTTTCCTATTTTGGTTTGATGTTTCACATTTCTACCAGGGTCTACCCATGGCGGCACCCTCTGACCCTTTGGCGGCGTTGTCGTTGGCGAAGCTGGGGGACAAAGGTGGCTCAGATTCGACGTCTTACGCTTAGGCAATGGTCTAGCTGGCAGAATCTTCGTCTTTTAAGTTACACATGAGATTTCTGGTTGACATTAATGGGGAATTGGGTTTCATTTTTGCAGAATTAGAGATGACAAAAGCTGCGGAAGATTTTTGGTTGGCTTTGGTCCTCAAGTTCATGCGATCATGGTCCTCTATTGATAATATTCAGCTTAAGGTTATTAAGACCTAGGCTTTACTAGAGATACCAACGATTAGTTTCATGAATGAGATTCATGTCCTGATATAGATGAAGAATGAACATGATTTTGTGCATCGGTTTCTTGTGGCATAGCTTGAAGTGCCAAGCTATTCGTCAGTTTTGCTTCCTCTTCTCGTCTTTTTAATGGGTTCTCATAGGTCATAAGTGACCCAATGAGTTCACTTATCTTGAGTTTCATAAGTTCTTTATCTTCAAGAATCGTTGTTACTTTTGCTTCCCAGCTTTTTGGTAGAGTTGAGAATTTTTCTTGTAAGCCCCAAGGTTGCATAAACCTTGCCAAGAGTTGTTAAACTATTTATAACGTTAGTAAAATTATTATACATAATGGATATGGATTCAACATCAGCTATTCTAAACATTTCATATTCATGAACCAAAAAGTAAATTTTTTACTCCTTAACTTGCAAAATTTCTTCATAAGTTATTTCCAACTTACCCAAAAAATTATTTGCGGACATTCATGCCATTATTCTGTTGAGTTCATTTTCATTGAGAGCACAATATAACCAATTTGTGGCTTGTACATTCAATTGAATAGATTTTATATGTTCATCATCCAAATCCTTTTCTTCTTTTATGACCTTTACTCATTCTACAACGCATCTCCCTATTTGAGATATGATATCCTTTTACAATGCATCTCCATACTTGAGAATTTTGAGACTAATCAAATATTCTCGTTTTGCCTTTCTAGAGCATGTAATTTTTTCAATAAAATAGTGGAGGCTGAGCAACGGATTTTTTTTTTTTTGATGAGAAATAGACTTCATTTTATTCCATAAAGAAAGTTACATCTGTGACTCAAGTTACAAGTCAAATTAAACATCTATTATAAACTCCCCTGCACACAAAAACTTTGCAACAGGCATTGTCTAAACTTTAAGAAACTCTAAAAAATAGAGTATCATTCTTTGTATAAAATAAAGGAAAGAACAACCCGCATGAAAACTCCATCCTCTCAAGGAGAAGAAGTGAACAATACACAAACAGAGACCCGAAAAGCTGAGAAAAACTGAAACTGTTGTGGTGCATGAGGGACATGTGCCACCCTGGGAGGAAGTTGATCGATCGATCTTGAAGGTGTCGGAGTCACTGGACCTTGAGCTACAGCACGTGGCATCAATGGAAGAAAATTTACGGTGGCGTGTGGCACCATGCGCTCCCTTTGACCTACAAGTGGCCCCCCCAAATTGGACCTGGATTTGGAAGTTTTTTTTTCTAGAGAGATGCAAGAGCTTTCTCTCTAGATGTTTCGGACGAGCCAGTTGTTGAGCAGCGGATTAACCTTTACCAAAATGTAGCTATTGAAATGTTAGTCATAATATCTTTAACTTAAAAGAAAAATAGTCTTACAAAAGAATGATTGCTGTGATACCAATTGTTGCCTAGATCAATAACCCAAGAGAATATATGAATTGGGTTTGTTTTAAAAAATTAACAATTATATATTAAATACATAATATAAGATGTGACCATAAAATGAAGTAGTCTTATATATATAGAGCAAGTGTAAGAGAGATGCAAACTTAGTGTTTTAACATGGTTCGGCCCTACTACCTACGTCCTTGCCTCAAACTACCCCTTGAGGATTGCCAAATTCACTACGCAACCTCTTCTTCTTCTTCTTCTTCTTCTTCTTTTAATTTTTTTATAACCAGATATTTTATTGCTAAAAAAAGTCTTAAATCATCTCACTAAAAACAATAGAATGAATACAATTAGGAACTTCTTCCATTCCAAACAAATCTTCATGGAGCTTAAGAGCATTTCTTTCTAAGTTATGGGTTGCCTTGTTTGCATCTCTTTTAGTATGGATAACAAACCAGATAGCAAATAAAATATCCACTTTTTGCATCCTCGATTAGTAGACTCGCTTGGCTCCAATCTGTTCTCTCCTTTATGAGAATATTCACCACTTGAAGAGCATCACCCTCCAAGATCAATTCTTTAATCCCCTTGTCTTAACAGAATCTGACAGCTAACAACACTGCATAAGATTCTACAAGAAAAGCATTGGCAATGAAATTTCTTGGAGCTCTGAGAGTTCCAATGACAGGGCCTCAGCATGCCTTATGATGACTTCAATACCAACTCTTCCCTTATCAATGTCAATGTCTGCATCCCATTTAACTTTATAGACTCTATCAAAAGGTTTCTTTTACAAGCATATCGACTCTACAGTACTTCTAATAGAAGAGGTATGGATCCTTAGGACACTTTTATAAGCTTATAGTTCCTCTCTAGCTCTTTTGACAAGGGGATTCGGGTGGATAAAGCCTTTACCATGTGTAGCATCATTCTTCTAGTCCAAATCAGCCGTACAATCATAGCAGCTTCCTCTAGGTCATCTTGCTGCAAGTTTTGGTAAAGCTGGCTCCATTTATTTGTGAAAGAGTTACTGTGGACAACCATCTTTTGTATTCTTATACATCCTTGACTCCATACATCTTTTGAGGCAACACAATCCCATAACACATGCCCATTAGTTTCAAATAATTTCAACAAAAAGAACACATATCATCCTCCACAACTTTCTTTTTGCACAAGTTTGAGAAAGCGGGGGCGGGGGCGGGGGCGGGGGGGAGCATCTTGACAAGCTCTCCATAGAAACATTTTCACAACATTAGGAACATGTAATTGCCATATAGATTTCCATACCTCATTTTGCATCTTTCCATTGGAAGATTTCCATTCATTTTTGGAAATAAATTTCCTATGAAGATGATAGGTAGTCTTTATAGAGAAAATTCCATTATTTTTTTAATGCCAAACCCTTTGATCCTCTCTTTCACCAAGACTAATAGGAATAGTCTTTATTAGATTAACTTATTGGAGAGAGAAGAGAGTATTCAAAAGTTCATCCTTCCATCTTTTCAGATGAGAGTCTATGAGGGCAACCACCTTGGCCATTATCTTAAAGGCCATTAATAAGGGTCTGGATCATGTGGGAATGGGGGTCTTGGTATCCGCTTATTCTTCTAAACTCTAACCCTCCTTAAATTTATTATTCTCCAAACAAGACCTATCTTTAACAGTTGGTGCACTACAAGAATACTCATCCAAGCAAGAGAAGGCCTAGATCCTAGTGTGGCATCCATAAGGTCAACATATGGAAAATGCTTCTGTTTATTTACTCTAGCAAGAAGGGATTCTGGGTTTTGTAACAAATGCTAGCTTTGCTCAGACAACATGGCAAGATTAAAGCTTCTAAAATTTCTAAACCTAACCCTTCCTTCTCCTTAGAAAGTCCCATTTGATCCCATCTAACCCACTAAGTTTTTTAATGGTCTTCATTATATCCCCACCAGAACCTTTTCTGCAATCTATTTAGTCTCTGAGTGATTGATTGAGGGAGAAGAAAGATCCCTATAGTATTAGTGTGAATTACTTAGAAAACAGCTTTCAAGAGAATTTCTTTGCCTATTGCTGACAAAAACTTTTTTTTCCAAATGGTAATCTGAGCTTAAATCTTGTTCTTTAAGTTCAATGCAGCATTCTTTGATCTTCCCACAATAGTAGGTAGGCCTAAGTACTTCTCATATGATCCAGTAGACCTCTTCCCACTAGAATAGTTCTTTGTATATATGGAGGAGTGTTCCTACTAAAAAAGATTGAGTTATTTTCCTTCTTTAGCATTTGACCTAATGCTTTTTCATAGGTCTCCACTATATAAAAAACGCTACTTCACTCCAATGAATTAGCTTTGCAAAAGCGGAGGCTATAATCTGGAAAGAAAAAAAAAAGAAGAAGATGAAAAAAAAAAGTGATTAGTACAAATTGGACCTTTCTCAATAGGAACATCTGTAATGGTACCTCTTGCCTTTGCTTGGTTTAGGAGAGATGTTAAAGCTTATAAACATAGGATGACAAGTTATGCAGAAAGTGGATCTCCCTGCCTTATACCTCTTGATGGAAAAAAAAAAATTGATGTGATTTAGCATTGATTAAAATAAAGCAACAGACTAAAGCAATGCAATTCATCAATAGTGATATCCATATAAGATCCAAACCTATTCTGGCCATAACTTCTTCAAGAAATTTCAACTCCACTCAATCATGTCTTGCTCATGTCAAGTTTATAAGTGTCATATAGCCTAACTAAACCTAGATTCGAGAATTCAAGGTATGTAAAGTTTCATAGGCTACAAGAATATTATTAGTAATTAGCCTACCTGGAACAAAGACACTTCAATTGGGGTATATAATATAAGGAAGGACTTTCTTTAGTCTATTGGCTAATACCTTTGCAACTATCTTATAAATAACATTGCACAGACTGATTGGTCTAAAATCGAAATCCTTCTTTGGCTCTTTAATCTTTGGAATGAGTGTAATAAGAGTTTCATTAACACTCTTTAAAGAACCACCCTACCTTCGGACTTGAAGCACAAATTGATACACATCCTTCCCACTAGTTGCCAAGTTAACTTGATAAAATTGAGCTGGGAAACCATCAGGACCTGGAGAGCTTAGATGGGTGATTTGAAAAATAGCTTCTTTCACTTCCAATTCAGTAAAATCAAATATAAGGTTTGAATTCATGTCAACTGTAACTATTGTCTCCATGCCATTGAGACAGCTAGCAATAGTAGAAGGATTAGAGGAAGTAAAAAGATTAGAAAAGAAACCAGTGAATAAATCGCCGATCAATGATTGATCAGTTATTAAGCTTCCTGATGATCCATTATAGGGTTGATAGAGTTGGTTTTCCTTCTCCGGTTTGCATACATGCTATAGAATTTAGTGTTTCTATCCCATGTTGCAACTAGTTCTGTTTTGCTCACTACTTTGATTTGATTTCTTCCTCTACTAAAGTGAATTTGACTTCATCTTGGAGCTTTTGAATAGTGCTGAGGTGGTCTCCATTCCCTAATCCCTGTAGTTCTTCAATCCTCTTTACTTTCCTCCTTATGTCTATTGGGACATTTTTGTAATTGGAAGAATTGCAGTTTTGGTGCTTGTTTCTCATCATTATTAGTCCCTCCTCTCCTCCAATCTCCATACTCCATGCTTCTTTCATACACTCCAGCAGTCCTCTCTCAAGGCCCAAGTAGCTTCATATTTGAATATGTCGTGTTTCCTTTTATGCCATTGTTGATCCTAGAGAGTATTATATGGAGTGGAGAGTGGTCTAATTTTAAAGTAGGCAATACAAAACAAGTGGAATTTGGGAAGATATGCTGCCATTCAGAATTAACCACGTCTCGATCAAGCATTTCATTGGTAAACCCCCTACCTTGTCTATTGTTTGACCATGTAGATTTATGTCCTTTTGTAAGTAAGTCACTAAGGGAACATAATTCAAGTGCTTCTCTAAAAAATTTCATCTGTGTATATAACATGTAATCTCATTAAAGACACCCATGCAGATCCATGGCATTGTAACTTCAGATTTCAGGTGCTTAAGCAAATTCCAGCTGCTCTCCTTCTTGGAAGTTTCTAAATGACCATAAAATCCAGTGAACATCCAGGAATTTTCATTGTGTTTATGTTTGATCAGGGCACTAATATGCCATCTGGTGAAGTTTGCATAATTGAATATCAAGGTCATGATTCCACATAAGGGCTAGAGGTACCTCCACTGCTGCCTCTACTTTCCGCTGCAAAAAAATACCAAGCTTCAATTTAACCTTAACTTATTCATGATGAAAATTAGACTGTGAGACTCTTCCTTTTTCAAAATACATTGGATTCTTACTCTCTGAGGGTTTTCAAGCCCTCGATAGTTCCAGCTTAGGAGACTCGTTGATACTGGTAGGTTTAGTGACCAGCCGTTGCCAATAACCATTCTTGCTACTCTCCTAAAGAGAGACAATTCCTATTATAATTTTGACTTGTGATTTGCTCCATCTTCTCTAGTTGGTGACCTTTCTAATTATCAACTTCTCTCATGGGTACTTCTAAAGAATCAGCCTCCTCTACCATAGGATTTGATTTCTTTTGATAAAAGTTCTCAATCCCTTCCACCTATGGAGTGTGAACCATAATTCTCCATTCCTCCATTGCCCTTCTGAATCACTTTGTATACAGACTTTGGGTTGGGGGCTCGAGGCCCTGCACTCTATTGATTTTAGTTACCCCTTTGTATAGCTCTGTTAATTGATTCCCTTAAGCAACCATTTGCACCATGTTTGATAACTGAACATCTAAAGCATAAATTCGGTAATCGTTCATACATAAAAGAGACCCAAACTTTGTTACCTTGCATATTGAGGAGAATGCCTTGCATTAATAGCTTGGTGATGTCAATAGAAACATTAACTCTGAGATAAGGGACCCATCCAATCCTGTCTTCATCAACATCCACTTCCTCCACCTCTCCTATTAGTTTCCCTATCTATACACCAATGCCCTTAGTCATCCCACCAAGAGGAACATTGTGGAGTTGAACCCACATATATTCCTTGTTGAATATAATATCTTTTGGAGAAGAAAAACCATCAAATGTGTTAAGATAGAAAAGGTTGCAATCAAAGGACCATGGCCTTCCTACTTAACTTTTTGAATGTCTTGTTCCTTCTGAAACTCAATGAGAAAAAGATTGTCTCCTACTTTTCAAAATTGCATCCCACCTTTGGGCTTCCATATGTTCTGTATTGTGGATTTGAAGGCTTTTTTGATTATGGCCTTATCTGACACTATAAGGCCAATCAAAAAAAGTTTTCCATGTCTGAAAACCACTTCCTCAACTCTGGCATTCACCTTAACCTCATGTTGCTCTACCTTTGTCAGCTTGAGGTTGCCCCACTTTTCAATAATCTCCTCCGACATCCTCACCACCACCTTTCTCTAATGATCTCACAAATCGTACTTCCTATTTAACAAAAGCTAGGAGACCAATCTAGGCAACCTCCTTCTTGTGAATATAGAAACATATTACACATTTGAACAATACTACTTCAAAGAATTTGCATAGAATACCTTACGAGTGGTTATTCAGCTATTCACTATGTAAAGCTCTTACTAAACTCACAAGGATTGTACACACTCTTTTAATGTTTATATAATAGCTAATAGTGGGTAGCTTGTCATAATACACTCATCGATGAATAAAATGAATCAATACAGTGGAAACTATATCTATCTCGAAATGAACAATTGTTAAGGCTTAATGCTAGAAAAGAGATATTGAGAGCTTTTGATGAATGAATGTTGTAACGATTATAGTTTTGTAATTTTGAAGATCTCAAATGAGCTATTTATAAATATGAGACTTCATTTTCAAGCTTAAAAAGGTTCAAATGTCAAAAAGAAGCATCATTCATTTTTTAAGATTTTCAACAAAGTTTCTCTTTTTTTAATTATCAAAGACCACATCATTCATTTTCAAAATTCTCAAATAAAAGTTTTTACTTTTTGCAAATGTCAAAAGGAGCATCATTCACTTTTTAAAATTTTTTACTTTTTGCATATGTCCAAAAGAGTTTTTAAAATTTCCAAATAAAACTTGTTCGTTTTGCATGTCAAAAAAAGCACCATTCATTTTTCAAATTTTCTAAATTTCAAATTTTAAACATATCATACATACACATGTCAAAAATGCAAATTGGTTTTTCATGATTGTATTCTTTAAATAAAACTTTGAGCCTTAAACCTTTTCCGAGTTTTGAAAGAGATGTACAAAAATATCCTTAGAGCTTCATTTGTAAATTTTTTCCAATTCTTGCCCATGTTTAATTTATTGATGTCCTTAGTCTTCAAAATTCCGCTATATAAACAACTTGAAACTCTTATATGCTTGAACTAATTTGTTAATTATTATCAAAATCCACAAGTAATAATCTTCTAGGGTTTTTCAGGCAAAACTGAACTAGATGCGGAGCGGTGAAGAATAACAACTCTAAATTTTACATAATCTGACCAATATGTGGCAATATCAAATAGAATAGTACCCTCTAAGTACCACATGATCTGTATCTATATACAATATAATAATTTTCAAAGTATAGAGTTTTCACTAAAAGAAATTTGACTTTTAGGGATGAAATTTGTTAGGGACAAATTAAATTTTGTCCCTAAAAGTCATTTTTAGAGACGAAAGAAATTTACATTTTGTCTCCAAAAATGTCTGAGCTACTAAATTCGTTCGAACAGACAAATATACATTCGAACAAGATATTTTGTGATGAAAAAAATTGTCTCAAAAAAGAAAAATCGTTTGAACGGAACAAAATATATTCGAACAACTAATTAATGTTTGTTCGAACAGTATATAATCTGTTCAAATAATAATATTGGTGGAAAATTAATTTATTTTTTCCGAAAAAAGTTAATAACTGTTTGAACTTAAATTTATTTGTTCGAATGGACATTTTTCCATTAATTTGTTTATCATCATTAATTTGTGCATATATTTTTTCAATTAAAGTAAGAAATATTTTTTCCATTAATTTGTTATCATTTTTAAAATATAAAAATATGTATATATTATATATTATGATTTGCGGGAAGTTAAAATATTTATAAATTCATAAATTAATTTTATGTAATTAATTTCAAAACTTTATAGCGATTTCTTTTATGTTAAATTTATATAAATATAACTTTAAAGATAGTATTATATTTTATATTATCATGAACAGCAAGTAAAAAAAAAAAAAAAAAACCAGGTAGAATACACGAAAAATAAAAACCATACATTAATTACATCTCAAATTTATAATGTTCAAGACAACATAAAAAAAGTAAAAAAATAACTAAAACGACTATTTGCTAAGTAGATCAATATCCTCTTGTAACATTTTAATGCGTCCATCCAGATCCCTAAACTTCTCTATGATGGGCTTAACAAACTCTATAAACAGAGCTCGTACCTGATCCAAAGTGGTCCCAGGAGGCTGTCTCTCAATAGCGACAATACTAGTAGAAGTTGGATGGATGGGTGGGGCACTAGGCTATTTTGGTGTAGTCTTCCGCAAGTGCCCCTTGCTCTTGCTGAATGTGATCTTGTTAAGGGGTCCCATCTGTGGCGATCTTGGCTCAGTCGCAGACACTGTAACCCCCGATTAGAGTAGGAGGTTAGATATCAGCAGTGCAAATGGTAGACTACCTCCATTAGAATAGTGTGACTCCGATTGAATGCAGTAGAAGAAATACAATGCCAGGTTAATAAGGTCCCCTCGTGCTATCCGCAACAAAAATCTGGCTCGATCAATCTTGAAATCAATCTTGGGTTTTTTCGAATCGATGTTGTAGCCAACAATCAAATTAAGCATTATGAAAAATGCTATACATTCGGCCTATTGGATCACCTTGCTCCCATCATATGGAGGAGCCGAAGGGTCTCGCACTAGATGATGCACCTGATCATCTGTGAGACCATCATTAGGTAGATCCTCATCCTCACTACCATCCGAATTAGCATCTAGCTCTACATTCGGGGCTAGCATGGAGGATACGGCCGTTGTCGCCGCTGTAGGATATGCGCTGACTACGCACGAGATGTCAAAGAACTCAGCAATAATGTGGGGAGAGAAATTAATTCACTCCCCGGACTGATAAGTTGTAGAACAGAGCATCAGCGTTCTCCTCTCCCATGGCAAGGTAAAACTCACCGACCATCTCTGGATATGCAGTGCCCACTGCTGACAGATCGATGTCCATCCCCGCTCTGTGAAGATGGACTGTATGCTCCGTTCATCCCATGAAAGATCGGAGAAGTCAGACAAAATGATCTCATGCACGACGAGTATAAACCTTGTCTCCTGAGCATGAGCTGCTCCACTACTTTGGCCGGCCTGATCTCTTGCACATTTTTTTTCACTAGATGCCATTAGTATACTGTTTAACCACGAGGAAAGTAAGAATATAATTAACCAGTTTGAACAAAACATATTCTGTTCGAACTAGTAAAATCTATTTGAATGATTCATTCGAATCGACAATTTGTGTTCATTCGAACGAAATTATTTTATTCCAAAAAAAATAAATCTAGTTGGCAACTGAGCGTTCGAAGGAACTAGAGTTAGTTCGAACGAGAACACGCCAAACAACCATGGCTGAGTCGACTCAGCCCCAAACGAAAAAACCAAATCTAGACTACATGCTTTGTTTTAATCCTTAGAAATGATTAAAGAGTGAAGCCCAATCATTTCTACCAATTATTTTGTTGCTATTTCTACTGAATACACCAAAATGAGGAGATTTCGTTCGAAATCCATACCCCCTAAACACAACCCATTTGACCAAAAAACCAAACAATAGATGTGGAGAGTTGACCCATACCCCTTGGAAGTTCAAATATAGGGTTGCTACGGCAGTTGAGTGGGGTTTTCACGGCGTTGATAAGGGGCGAACTCGAAAACTCTCGAGGGCTGCGTGTTCAAATGAAGTGATTTGTTTTATTGCATTCGAAGTGTGTATATAATGACCGTGGCGTCTCGTTCGAATGGGATAAATATCCATTCGAATAGTTATTATAGTAATATATTTCTGATTATATTACTAATAGTAATATATAATTATTATAACACTATATATAAGTTATGATAACTATACTCGTATAGTTATGATAATATTATAACACTAGCTATAGATATACGTTACTATTGAGAGTAACTTTTTTGGTATAGAGTGCCTTCCTTCTCTCTTAGGAGGAAGTGTAAGGTTCTAGTGCCTCTGTGTGCTCACAAAGGCTTAGTCTCACGGCTTTTGAGATTTAGGTTTTTCTGTTGTTTTTGTTTCATCGAGCATTCCTCAGTGCAATTTGTGCACTTAAGTTTATATGGAGGAAGAGGATTTGGCAACACAATGGGAGAGGCTACATCTGTCGAAGGAAGAAAGCTCCTGTTACCATGTCAAGCAGGAGAAAATGGGAGAAGGTGGCGGAAGAGGGCAGAACTGTATTGTAGGGAAGGCCCTTACTGAGAAAGGAGTAAACAATGAAGGTTTCAGAACCACAATGTCTCAAATTTGGAGGCTAAAAGGATGGGTGTCCTTCATGGAGTTGGGAGAGCAGTGTTTCTTGATTGAATTCCAGAAGAGGGGCGACAAGGAGAAAGTATTAAGTGGACTCCATGGTTTTATGACAGACATCTCCTCACTATGATGGAAGTGGACGAAACAATCTCAATACATGCACTTCAGTTTCGGTTTGAACCGTTCTGGGTGCAACTCCATAACCTCCCTTTAGTTACTATGCATGAAGAGTTTGGGGAACAGTTTGCAGCATCTATTGGTCGAGTCATCAGGGTTGAAGATGAGGCAGATGGACGTGCATGGGGGAGATGCCTCAGAGTTAGGGTTGTTGTGGATCTTCACAAACCTCTTCCGAGAGGGAAATGGCTGAGGCTTGGTGAGAAACAACACTGGATTTCTTTCAAGTATGAAAGACTCCAAAGCTTCTGTTTCAAATGTGGGATAATCTCTCATAAAGGAAAAAACTGTACAAGGCCGAGAACAAATCAACAAGGAGATCAACAAGAATCAAATCAGTTTGGCCCCTGGCTACGAGGCCAACCAAGGAATACAAACATTTTCGACGGTAGAAAATACAGGTTTCTATGGGCACCCTGACACGAGTAAAAGAAGTAGCAGTTGGCAACTTTTGAAAATGTTAAAACCAACTAGCCCGATGGCATGGCTGTGCATGGGTGATTTTAATGAAATCTTTCATCAAGAGGATAAAATGGGAGGGGCCAGTAGACCTTATAAACAGATAGAGGATTTCAGGCAAGCAGTTGAGATCTGTGATCTTAATGAGATTTTATCAAAAGGGCTGAGTTTTACCTGGGCAAACAACAGAGAAGGCAGGCTGTTCACAAAGGAAAAAATAGATAAAGCTTTAGGTAACAAGGAGTGGAATGAACTCTATAATCAAAGCTCCTGCACTGCACTTGCTGCTGTGAAATCTGATCATTCACCCCTCATTATTGATTTATGCAACACAAGCTATGATAGAAGGAGGAGGAGAAAGGTGTTTCGGTATGAAATGGCATGGGAACTAAGAGAAGAGTGTCAAAATGTTATTAGTGAAGCTTGGGAAAAGGATGGTGGTTTAGGCTGTGAGGCAAGCATTTTGAGGAAACAATTGGGTAGATGCCAACAGGAGCTAATGATCTGGAAGCAGAAAAGCAGACAAAAAGAGTATTCAGCTATCACACAAGGTCAACAAAGAATCGGTTTTCTCCAAGAGACTGGAACAGGTTACCATATAGAAACAATGCAACAATTCCAAAGGGAAGTGATAACCTCCATGACAGAAAGTGACCTCAAGTGGCGTCAAAGGGCAAAGCAACATTGGCTTAAGGCAGGAGACAAAAACACTAAATTTTTTCACATGCAAGCCAATCAAAGGAGGAAGACCAATACAATCAAATGTGTAGAGGACTCACAAGGAAGAACAATTACTGAGCAGTCAGGAATTGGGGATGTCTTCACAGGTTATTTCTCTTCCCTCTTTACTTCCACACACCCTACAGATATTGAAACCTGTTTGTATGCATTGGACACCAAGCTGGACATTGAGATGAAGGAGTGGCTAATGAAGCCTTTCACTAGGGAGAACATAACAGAAGCCATTATGCAAATGAATCCCCTCGGTTCCCCTGGCCCGGATGGCTTTCCAGCTCAATTCTATCAAAAACATTGGGGGGTGGTGAGTGAGCAAGTCTGTAACTATGCTCTGAGAATCTTAAATCAAGGGGGATCCCTTAAGGAGGTGAATGATACGTTTATCTCCCTCATCCCTAAAGTAACAAGCCCAATGAGAGTTGCTGATTACAGACCCATCAGTCTGTGTAATGTCCTGTATAAAGTGGTTTCTAAAGCTATTGCTAACAGACTTAAGTTTATTCTTCCCAAGCTCATTTCTTTAAATCAGAGTGCCTTTGTTCCTGGAAGGCTCATAACTGATAATACTCTTTTAGCCTATGAAATTCTTCATTCTATGAATTCAAGAATGAGTGGGAAAAAAGGTTCTATGGCACTCAAATTAGATATGAGCAAGGCCTATGATAGGGTGGAGTGGCTTTTTGTGGAGGCTGTTATGACTAAGATGGAGTTTCCTGAGCACTGGGTTAAGTTGATTCAGGGCTGCCTCAATTCAGTCTCATACTTGATCATTGTTAATGGGGAGCCCCAACAGGTTTTTGGCCTTCAAGAGGGCTTAGACAAGGAGATCCAATCTCCCCCTATCTCTTTATTCTATGTGCAGAAGCTCTCACCCCCTTCTTAAATAAAGCTGAGGCTTGTGGGGTTTTAACTCCAGTTCCTATTGGTAGAGGTCCAGTTTCAGTTAATCACCTTTTCTTTGCAGATGATAGTCTTGTTTTCTGCCAAGCAAATCTTGAGGAACTTTCAGCTGTGGTTGACATTCTTGATCTTTATGAAAAAGGCTCGAGACAAATGTTAAATAAGGAGAAATCTGCTATCTTCTTTAGCAAGAATACAGGCCTTGAGATCAAACAGCAAATCTTACAGCAGGCTGGTGTTAAATCCTCGAGCAACTTTGAAAAATATTTAGGCCTACCTGCCTTGGTGGGCAGAACTAAGGTTGCCTCTTTCCACTCTCTTGTTGATAGGACCTGGTCTAGAATCACAACTTGGAGAAAGAGGTTCGTCTCTATTGCAGGTAAAGAGATTCTCCTCAAAGCTGTTCTCCAAGCCATACCAACCTATGCAATGGGTATGTTCCTGCTACCAGTTTCCATAACAAGAAAGCTTAATTTTCTTCTCAGGAAATTCTGGTGGGGTTTCAATGAAGACACATCTAAAATCCAATGGGTCAACTGGAAACATCTCAGTTATGGTAAGGATTTAGGTGGCCTCGGCTTTAGAGATCTGAAGAGTTTTAACTTAGCCTTACTTGCTAAGCAAGGCTGGAGGCTTTTACAGAACCCAAACTCACTAGTGGCAAGGATTTTAAAATAGAAGTATTTTTCTAAGGTTGATCTTCTTGAGGCTCGGCTGGGTACAAGGCCTTCCTTTGCTTGGAGAGGAGTTCATGCAGGGATAGGCCTGTTAAAGGAAGGTCTTGTGTGGAGGATTGGGGATGGAAGACAGGTGAACATATGGAATGATAAGTGGGTTCCATCATCCCCATCTCACAAGGTGCAATCAATCCGAGAAACAGACTGTTGGTGTGAGAAAGTCGGTGACCTGATTGATCTCAATCTGAAAGTATGGAAGGATCACCTCCATATCGAACTCTTCTCTCAAGAGGAGATTGATCACATCAGAGCAATTCCCATCAGTTTGGGTGGGAGAGAAGATAATCTAGCATGAAAATTTACTACCAATGGACTCTTTACTGTCAAGAGTGGCTACCATCTCAGCAAAGAAATGGAAAGTATGCGAGAAGGAGAAACCTCAGTCAAAGCTATGGAAACTCAAGCTTGGAAGTCCATTTGGAGATTAAAAGTTACCCCTGGCACTAAAATGTTCCTATGGAGAGCCTGCAGGGTAGCCCTTCCAACTCTAGCTAATCTGAGGAGGAGAAAAGTTGTAGAGCATAGTACTTGTATGATATGTGAGCAAGAATCTGAAACATCTGGACATGTCCTGTGGAGCTGCATTGCTGCTAAAGATGTTTGGAGCCAAAGCAATAAGAAGATACAGAAGATGACCAAGCATAGTGATCTGGTGTTCGAAATATGGTCAAGATTAGTAGAGTCTCTCAGCCCAGAAGAACTTGATGAGGTAGCAGTCATAATGAGAGGGTTCTGGTCTCGAAGAAATGATGTTGTTCATGGTAAGGAGCTTAGACACCCAATGGCAATTCACAAACAAGCCATGGTAGATATCTCTTCATAAAGAGAGGTTCTCAAAGAGAGTCAAGGGATCAATGCAAGAGTTCAAGCAGGGATCCACAGGTGGACCAAACCTGAGATAGGATCTTTCAAGGTAAACTGGGATGCTGCTATGAAGATGCAAGAAGGGCGAATTGGAATAGGGGTCCTGGTAAGAGACCATAATGGACAAGTTATGGGATACATGCAAGCAAACAGAACCTTTAAGGGAGGACCTTTCGATGCGGAAGCCTATGGTATTCTATTGGCTGCAGTGTTCTGCAAAGAAGTGGGTCTAACACATCTCTATCTTGAGGGAGACTCAAAGCAAGTAGTAGAGCTACTAAAACAACAAAAAATGAATAGGAGCTTGGGAGGTTGTCTACTAGAAGACGCAAGGAAGGTCCTGAACTCATATACTTCTTGGTCTGTCTCTCACATATACCGTGATGCCAATATGGCAGCCCATTACCTAGCTAAGGAAGCACTTAATTCCACTGAGGACGTTTATGATCTTGAATCGTGTCCTTCAAGTATTCTTTCTGTGGTAACAAAAGAGATGGAATAGTTATGTAATTTGTTTCATGCAGTGCGATTTGTAAGTGTGTTTTCATGATTAATGAGATCAGTGTTTTACTCAAAAAAAAAAAAACAGATATACGTTACTATTATAAGTTATGATAAGTAGTGACCAAGTACTTATTATAATTAATATATATAATTAAGTACTATATATAGTACTTATTAGTTATATAGCTACTATAGTGTAAGTATTATATATAGTTACTAGTTACTAGTTATAAGTTATAACTATACTTATTATAATTTATATAACAAGGTAGCAAGTTATATAATATAATATAATATAGTGCAAAATTAGAAGTAACTATACCATATATATGTATTAATAAGTTATGATAATTATACTCATATAAGTTATATAATAATATAACACCATGTATTGTATAAGTACTATATATTAATAGGTACTATATATTAATAATTAGACCAAAAGTATTATATTATCTATTAGACCAAAAGTATATTATATATTATCAATTATAATATAAAATAGTTGCTATAGTGTATATATATACTATATACTATATAATATTAAAATATTTTATACAATAGATTATTAAAATTATAGGAAATTACTTACAAGCATAATAATACTATTATTAGTTCGAACCCAATAATGTACCGTTCGAACGAATTTATCTTGTGAAATGTGTTTGAAAGGAAATTTCGTGCCAAATACTCTAAATGTTAGTTTATTCGAACGTAAAAATTCCTCATTTGAATGAAAATAGCATTTAATCTTCTCTACATTTGAAGAATATGCCAATGCATATTCTGATTTATTAGTTCGAACAAAAAATTTTCGCGTTCGAACTTGAATTAAATCGTAGCAGAATTTGGCGCATATTTGAAATTTTCGTATTCGAATGAGTAAGGATAGGGTTGGAAGATGAGATGAGATAAAAAATTTTCATCTCATCTCATCTCATCATTACAACTTTTTCAAATTTCAACATAAAATATAATAAATAATTCAACTTTTTCAAATCTCAATTTAACTTTTTTAAATTCGAAAACAATAATAATATTAAAAAATAATATTTTAAACTTTCATCTAAAACCAAAAATTCTCATCTCACTATCCAAACATATCCTAAATTTCCAATTCAAACGAGACTTTACAAATTCAAATACCTCAACCTCCAATTTATTTTCACTTTGAGATTCAATTTCTTTGGAGGCAGAGCTTCCTGGTGAGTGTGAGAGAATGTTGCGGAGAGAGAGAGGAATAGGCTTAGTAAGAGAGAACACATTCTTGAGAGAGATGAGAAGTTTATAAGAGGTAACTATTTTTTTTTTTTTTGGTATTTTTTTTTTTGGTATTTCGAATTTCATTAATGTTAGTTTCTTGCACATGATTTAGGGTTTTCTCATAATGTGTTTTATACTTATGTAAGTATTGTATATTGCTATTTTGTTTAGATTGCTTAAATTTGAGGTAATATTTCTAATTTTTAGATTTTTGATAATTTATAATTTATAATTAATTATGTTAAGATTTTTGGTATATTTGTGTTTGTACAATCCCATTTAAAATATATCATACACCAATATGCATCTTATGAGATTGTGTTTGTGAAAATTGTGCTTTGTGGCAAATGTTTTGTCTCTGTTTTGTGTTTAGAATCTAGGCTTGTACCGTTCGAACGCTATAATCTTGGTTCGAACAGAATCCTTCCGGAATGGAATCTTGTTCTAAAAGAATCCTATTTGAACAGACTAATAAGATTTTACTTAAAATTATAATATATATATATATATTAAAATTATACTTAAAATATAAATAACTTAAGAATGATTAAGTCTATATTTTACACTTAAATTAAAATTAATACTTAAAATATAATATAACATAAGGTGTATATAATTAAAAATCAATATAGTATAATTACAAAATATTTTGCACTTAAATTAAAATGGAAATTTATAATATAATATAACATAGGTTTATTAACACTTAAATTAATAATTAATACTTATAAAATATTTAGGACGTAAATCCCAAGTAATATAAATATGATAATATAATTAAGATAATATATAAATATAAAATGCTAGTAATAAAAGTAGTAAAAATAGACAGTATAACCAGCCATATGCATGAAAGCAATTAAAGCAAGCGGTATAACTAACCATATGTATGATAAAATAAAACAGATAAAAGAGATATCCAAAATTAACTTTATTAAAGATATAATACTAACAAGGAGACTAATTCTCAGAAGAGTTGAAAACAAAAGACATTAAGAAGAAGAGGAGAATTGGTTTACAAAAGGTAGGCTTGGGGGAGCTAAGAAAGATTTGGACGAGAGAGGAAAAGCCTTCAGATGAGAGATTTTTCCAAATGTCTTTCCTTTGTAACAAACTCCTAAATATAGATACTAAAACAATGCAACACAGTACAACATAGTAACTCTAATAATACATAAACAGTACTATCATGTGAAATTCAATTTGTACAAACAGTAACTTAAACAGTAACTCTAATAATACATGAATAGTACCAACTCGTGAATAATATGTACAAAGTCTTTTGTCGTTTTCTTGAATAATAATCTTGAGCAGCAACAATAATCTGACTTGAACAGAGGAATCTTCAGCAACAATAATCTTACTTGAACAAAGGAAAGTAGTAATCTTTTGGAATCACATAATTTGAGGGTCATAATTTGCTAATTCCAGTTCAAACGGATCTTAGGAATCCATCAGAGGTACTGGATGATAAAGCGAGTAATCTTGAGAAGGAGAGGCGCCTGAGTGAGAGGCTTGTTGAGAAGGAGAGGCCTGAAGGGCTGCAGGTTGCTGTAATGGAGATAATCTAACTGGATGCTGTGCGTCTTCTTCATCATCACTATCTGAAACTTGTGACATTGCTTCGGCTAATTTTTTCAAATCTTTCTTACTGGTAATAGATGCTAATTGTGCCTGAAATCCACTTCGTTGGACTAGTACTTCTGGAGCTTTGGTAATTTTTGAAAACATTTTCAAAACATGATCATAATTGTATTTTTTCCACCATTTGACAAAGACTTGGCAGATCAAGAACATAATGGTTTTGAGAGAGGGATGAGGTTTGATAACATATTCTCATTTCATAATCCAATTTAATTTTGTTTTGAGAAAGAAAAGAAAAAGTGGTGAACAATGGCCCAATGCTAGTGGACTGTCATCTTGTGAAGTAAAAATTCGAAAACTTTCCTAGAGGGGGAGAGGAAGGAGAAGAGGTTCGGGTCCATAATGGTCCCACTAAAGTGAAAACTATTTAGAAAGTGTCTTGATTTCTTATAATTTGTCAAAATGAAGGAACCATGAATGTCGCAAATTTTTGTTTTGTTTTAAAAACATTTTTGTCAATGCCTGCTGATAATCATAATAAGGCTAGATAATAAATCTTTCTTATTAGGGATTGGATATCTAATCCATTGTAATACTTTATTTAAATCTTTATAATTAATAACTAGCCGAGGAACTCCTCTTTCTAATTCTGCCTGTTTTTTAACATAAAATGCAGCACAACTCCAATGTGATTTATTTTTCCTAATTAATCCTTTTGTTAATAAATCATTAATTTTCTTTTTGCAAAACTATAATAATTCATTATTCATTTAAATTGGTCTGGCTTTAGTTGGAATATTTTTCTCAGAAAAGTCTTTCTCATAAGGTAATTCAACTATATGTTGTTTTCTATTCCAAAAAGTATTAGGTAGGTTAGAGCATACTTCTTTTTCAATCATAGTCTTAAAATTATTAATTTTTTGAGTTAATAATGGATCTTTTAATTGTTCTTCAATTCTTTTATATTTTAATTCTTGTTTTAAAAAACTTATCTATTTTTCTTTTCTTTTAATCCTGTTTTTTGTTAAAAAATTAATTTCTTTAGTCAATGAAACTTCTTTTAAGGAGTTAATTTCCTTTGATACGGGAAGAAATAAGAATTTAAATTGTATTTCTTGTCCAAGTATTTTAGTGAAAATTCCTTCTTCCGTTATAGAGAAAAGGTAGAGTAATGCAAGAAATGGATTTCCTAATATTACTTTGGTGTTAATATTTTTTACTAAAATAAATGTTATTTTGAAACAAATTCCATTATTGAAAACATGTGCATTAGATAGTTTATAATTTATGTTTAATTTGTCCCCATTAGCTTGGGATAATGTTTCTTTTGTTTTTTCAAAATATTTAGAAGGTATTAATCCTTCTTGTATACAATTTAAGTCTGCTCCTGTGTCTAATAGAGCAATTGTAGTAAAAGAAAATTCTTGATTAATTGAAACCGTTACTTCCGTATACTATTTTTGAAAATTTATCTTATCGAGGATATTGATGAAGTTGTCTGTTTCATCTTTAATAATTATTGTTGAACATTCTCCTTGTTCTTTATTATGAGAATTATCTATATTTTTGTCTATTTTTAATAATATAATTTCTTGTAGTAATTGTTCATTTGAAACTTCCAATTTAAGATTGGATGCTTTCAAATTTTTAACTTCTTGTTTTATCTCATTGATTTCTTGTTGTAAGTCTTGTAATGTGATTCGTTATTTTTCTATTTTAAATCTTCCTACTATATCTGAGAAATTATGGGGAGTTGAAGAGGTTACTGAAATGGTTTAATTATTAAAAGTGTCTTTTAGTTTTTTTAAATAATCTTTTCTTTCCTGTGGATCTTTGATTTTGCTATTAATTCTAATATAATATCCTCTTGTTTTAAAAGTACATTAATGGTTTTATTACAAAAACAACTATTTTTATCTAAATAATTATAGACTTGTATCTCATCTTCTTCGGATTCGCTTTCAGAAGATTGTTCCGAAAGACTTGATTCTTTTAATTGATAGATTTCTTCTTCTTCAGAAGAGCTTTCCTTTTCTTCACTTGAATGTATTATAAAAATATTTAATAATTTTTCTTTTAATGTTTCAGGTACTTCTAATTCATTAATCTGTTGTTTAGCCTTACAATTTGATTTAAAATGCCAACTTTTCCACATTTATAACAAACAATTTGTTTTTTCTTTTTATTAGTCTTTTTTGGAGTTTTTATTGGTTTGTTATATACCTATTTATCTTTTGTTCTTTTATAAGGTTTTTTATATTTTCCTTTTTTGTTAAAATAATTCTTATAAACTCTTTTCCTTTTTTGTGTCTTCTTGAAGGAGCTACTAATAAAGTATATCCAAATTGTTCACAAAAGGTACCTAATTCTTTTTTAGCAAATTTCTTTTATTTATCCATTTGCTTTTTTAATCTTAAATCATTACACATAGTTAAATCAGTTCTATTAATAGTAGTTATTATATCACCATATATAAGACTATGAAAATCAATAGTACCATCTGATCTTACTAATGATTCTCGTACCTTTTAGGTGAAGTAATATGGAAGTCCAGTTATGAACTTTTTCTTCCAGTATAGTTGTTGGCAGTCATTTCTGATCATAACTTTAGTTAGAAATACATCTTTATACCAACGGAAATCAGATAATTGAGGACATTTTAAATTAATTAATAAATCACTGGTTCTTTCTTTGAATTGGACAGGATCACCAACAAAGTGTTTGGTTAATATGTATATTAATGTATTTACAGCATCTTCTAATGGTATTCCATTTTCTATTTTAATAACTTGCATATTTTCATCATATTTATAAGCAGTTAATATTTGTGTCTTTTGATCACTTGAAAGGTCATGATCCCACCAGTTTTTTAGCTGGCCAGTAAACCATGTAACAATAATATGTGCTATTTGGTGGTCAGTTTTTCGATTACTTTTATAGACATTAGCTACCATAATCATTTCTTGAAAATGGTTTAATATTTCATATTCAGATAATCCATCTATATTCCATTCATACAATACATCTGGTGCAAAAGTAGATCTTACTATATGTTATCGTTCTTCGAATTGCATATCTGGAGGGGTAGGCCTCGGATACCAATTACGAGTAATAGAGACTTGATATTCAGAATCTCTGGCTGAATAAGTATTGACATGGTCTCCTTTAATCTTATTTATCTGTAAGTCTAAATTTTTAAATTAGTTTTCAATATTACTTATTTCAGAATCAGATATTTCAGGAGAATCTGTTTTACTTAATACATTAATATGAGGTTGTTTTGAAGTGGATGCAGTATTACTAATAGTTAAATTTTCTAATTTATTAGAGATTTGTTCTAATAAATCATTTTTGTTTTTAGAAAAAATATTTTTTAAATGAGATGGGATCTCATGAGGAATGAATAAAGGGATTTATTTTACTTCTTTAATGGTAGAATTAACCAGAGATATTTGGGCTTTAATTCTTTCTAATTGTTTACTCATAATTTTTAAATATAAATTGGTGTAATTATTTTGTTGGATTATATTATCAGTGTTTTTAGCTTCTACTGAACTATTATATTTTTTTTATTGGTGAGGCCAATATTTAGGTATTTCTTTGATTAAATTTAATAGTTTCAAATGGAGGATATTCTTCATAAACAATTTGATTATTTTCTTCTTTAATCCATTGGCTAGTAATTCTATTTATAGTTGATAATTAGTTTGATTTATAAATTTCAAACCATGTAAAGAAAGGTATATTAATTTGTATTTCTTCCGAATACTGGTAATATTTTTCTTGAATATAATCCCTTTCTATTTTTGTAAAAGTTGAGAAAAATATTAATCTTTTGTGACTATTTTCTACTTTCATATAATCTTGTTTAAGATATTCCTTGTTAATTTTAAATTCTTCTTTACTCAGGGTGTATATTTGGTATCATCTCCAATCACTTGAGAATATGTTGGAGAAGAAGGTTCCTTTTCAGGATTATGAGAGGTGGATGCCCTATCTGGATCACTAGCAGGATGACTAACAGTATAAACTGGTATATCAATAATGTAACGACCCGATCCTATATTATTAGGATTGATTACAGATATTTTTATTGGCTTCGATGAATTGGATAAATTTTTCAGTTAATATTTTTATGGATGAAGTAGGATTAAATTTTTTTTAATGTGAGAAATATTTTAAGATAGGTTTTCAAATAGTGTTTATTATTTTTACTTCTTCCCTTATTCCGTACGTATATTTCTATGTTGTTAGACTTCCTGTTCAAATAAAATTCTTAGATAAAAACCTTTATTCCATTCAGTATTAGTAAACTCGTTGATTTGATCCTATCACCTTTCACGCCTCAGTCCTCCCAGTCTACGCCTTCTCAGTTTCATCCATTTAGATTCCTAAACCATACCAAATACTATGTCTCTATCCACGGCTCCACCCCATACACATGCACGTTGACACCTCTAGGTTTTCCTTTTGTTTCTCAACCAGCTAGTTCTATAAATACACTGCCGCCCAACGTCGAAACACACTCACACACGCAGAGCACCCTTCCACGAACTTACACTCACGACAAGCCCCACGAAAACAGAAACTCCGTAGTAGTTTCTCTCCATACCAGACCACCCCTTAAGCCACTAACAACCAGCACATACACGGCAGTGCACCAAGAACCACCATCGTCGAACCCAACAACCCACACCTTCTCCCCCACGTCGCACTCTGATCCCCTCCACACCAACCCAAACCGCAAGCCACTGCATCCGATCCCACGCCAAAACTTCTTCCACATCCACTATGAACAACCATAAAACAGCCACCAGGAAACTCCAGCTCCACACACGGCAACCACCTACACAAGGAAGCAAAAAGAAAATCGGAAACAGCCAACTGCCATCGTTCCTCTGTTTTTCACACCCAAAAACAAAGAATTTTTCTCCCCACCGTGAGCCACAGCCCAACCACCCCACGGCACCAACTCCCTCCACGTCGTTACCACCGGCACAGAGAACTCCGACGGGCACTCCACGACACCCTAGGTCCGCCGTGTCTCTCTTGGTAAGTCACGTCGCCCTCCCTCACGCAGTGCGCATGTTCCTCCCGTAATCTCTCTCATCACATTGTCTCTCTCTCATCACTCTCAGTTGCACAGTGATCGCCCAGCTCGCCGTGAAGCACCACCACGCCCCTCCCACTTCCAGTCGCTACTCAGCCCCACTAGTTGTTCACAGATAAACACTGCCCTTCGCCTCTCACGTAAGTCCTATATTCCCGAATGCATGCAATGTAGAATAAGTTTTAGGTTGGTTAGTTAATTACAAAAATGCCCTGCCTTTTTGAAGATTTATAGATGAGAATAAATTATGTATTGGACGTAAAGGGATATATATACATGTATGTGTATATATATATATATATATATATATATATATATATATATATATATATGCATATTGATTTAAGAGAGTCACGAAGGATCAAGATTTATGAAAATATAGGTTGAATTAGAAATTTAGGTTTGATTACGAAGTATGTGTTAAAGTTAGAAATTTACTAAAGTTATGTGTATTTTATAGGTAATCAGTCGCGTGCCGAAAATAGTGGATTAGCGCTGCAAGGTAAGTAGCATGATCATACCCTTACACGTATTTACGGTAAACGGCATGTCTTTTATAAAAATATTATGCATGTATGCCTTCTATTAGAAGCCCCTTTTTACGTACCCAAATCATGATAAAAATATGAAAATTCATAATTTTATGTAAATAATTATGCATCAAGTTATTTATGAAAGTTCATGATTTTATGAAAAGAATTATGCATCGAAAGATTTATGAAAAGTTAGGATTTTATGTGAGAGTTATGCATTAAAATAATTTATGAAAAACCATACATGATTTTATGTGCAGATTTATGCATTGAAGTATTTATGAAAATCATGATTTTATGTGAGAAGTCATGCATCACGAAATGTTATGAAAGAATGCGATTTCATTTGAAATCTATGATATGATATGACAAGATATGACAAGTTGTATGTGATTTCTTTTGAAATCTATGATATGACAAGTATGCAAGTATGATTATGATGAAATATGAATGATAAGATATGTAACGGCCTATGCTATGATATGAAGACGGTACCTATGTTATGGGCATATTGCATTGCCAGGTCGTACATGCTGGTAGTGTACCCAGTATGTCTTCCTTATGTATGGATTCCACAACTTACGGTCACGGGCGGAATCGGAATCTATTTAGATTCGCTAACCCTAACTCACGGGGGTCAACAGTGGGTAACGGCCTATGACAAGTGAAAGATAAGCTCATGTTCATGTTCATGTTATTTACGTATGTATTTATGAGTATGCACGTTTTTCAAGAAACCTTATGTTTATTATGTTTACTGTATGATGTGTGCTTATTGAGTATTCGACTCATTTTAGTTTGTTTTCATGTTTTTAAACCACTCCAGGTGATGACATTTATAAGGATGAGACTGCAGGACAGGACTTGACTCCGGGAGGCAAGGCAGAGGCCTAGACAGATTTTGCTATGCTTAGTTTTATGGTTTAAGATTTAAGTAAATTATTTTGATAAACACATGAGACTTTCATATTTTTTTAAATAAGTGCTTCCGCAGACTTTATATTGGATTTTAAGTATTAAATTTTATTTTATTTATGGAATCTTTTGCATCTAGCTCGTTAGTAAAAGGAAAAGTTTTAGTCAAGTTCAGTAGTAGCACACTAGCTCCCTGAAAATTCTAAAATGTCTTTATTGGGGAGTAGGGTGTTACAAATAATATTTCCATAAATAATTCTCCTAATTTGTGTATCTATACTCTGAGATCTGTTGTCAAAATTTTGAGATTTTGATGTAAGAACAGATCGAGGTGTACGATAACTAGAAGGTGTTCGAGAAGAATAATGTGAAAAAAATATTCTAAAAGGTTGAAAAGTTATTTGGACTGTTCCGTCTATTTTTTTATCTATATACTCAAGATCATCCTTAGAATTATTTTCTACCCTAGAGAATGGAGTAATATTTTCTAATTGTCATTCATTAGGAAGAGTAATTTGATTCCAGTTAATTTGTCTAAAAATTTGTATGCTAGAGTTTTGTGTACTAGATTGTACTAATAATGTATATCCTTTTGGACTGGTAACAAGAACTTGTGGTTCAAATGTTGTTTTCATTAATTTATAATAAATCCTATATACTACCGTTAGAGGATGTGACCCTTCCATCATTTTGTAATCGTTCGTTTTAATATTTAATACTAAAGCATGTAGTATATTAGGATCAAATAATGAAACAGAATAATTTGGATAACAATTAAAATAAACTGGTCCTTGGAACAAGCTTGATTCTACCATTCCAAGTAATGAATCATGAAAATTTAAGTGTCTTCCATCTCTTAGACAGAGTAATACTGAGGTATTTAATCCACTTCTAGTAAGTGGTTTTATAGCAACTTGTACTAATCCAATATGCATGAAAGAGTATTTATGTTCTTTGTGATGCCTGATAGCTTCTCTTGTTAATAATTGTAATGATTCATAATCATTATTTAAACTAATAGTTTTTTCTACTGTTTTAATTGTATAATTAGTAAGAAATGATAATTTAGAAGAAAAACTCGAATACTTATATGTCTGATTTTTTGGAACATTAGGAATTGTCTAATCTTGTAAATTTCTTTCTATATCTATTATACTGTAATCTTCTTGATTAATATTATCAGGTTCTATAGGGATACTAGTAGTAGATTCATTAAGTTTAAATAAAGAGTTCAAGTTCATTGAGACAAAATAAAAATTTCCTATATCCAAAGATAAATAAGTAGATTAGGAGCTTGAGGGAACACCACCGGGACCACCTTTAAAAGCCTTCCAGCATAAATGGACTGACCAACGGATTTAATGGCTTACCAACACAAGTCTCCCAATATACTTCATTTTCTTTTTCTATGGGTTATCTTTATCTGTATCAGTGATTTTTACTCCCTTTTTTTTTATATATATAATGCAAGGATACTTAAATGATACTTTATGCTTTTAATTTCGTTTATTAAAAAGTTACGATGATCTTCTCAGAATTCTAATAACTGTCTTCTGCTTTGATATAGAAGGTAATTAGTTACCATTGATCTCTTATCTTGTTCCATTATTGAAATTTTCTCCTTAAGATCTTTCATATCATCCATCAACATTTGTAATTCAAGTCTTAGATTATAATCCATACACTTTAAATCATACAGATCTCGATAACCAGCACCAGGAGCAAAATAATATTCCATAAAATTAATATAATATAACATAGGTTTATTAACACTTAAATTAATAATTAATACTTATAAAATATTTAATTAAAAACTATATAATAATATAATTACAAAACATTTTACACTTAAATTAAAATGGAAACTTATAATATAATATAACATAGGAATTATTAACACTTAAATTAATAATTAATACTTATAAATATTTATTTAAAAAACTATATAATAATATAATTACAAAATATTTTGCACTTAAATTATCATATAATCTATATTAGACTGTTAGTATTAGAATAACTATATATTAGTATTTGTTATAATGATTTAGTAGAACTATATTAGTATAAGTTATAACTATAGTCTATATTAGACTATTATTATTAGAATAACTATATTCTATATATAAAAAAAAAAAAAACTATAGTATGGTATATTATATTATACTATGGTATATATAATATGATATTATAATAATTATAATATAGTAAATTTATCATATAGTATATACAACAATATTAAATGATAATTTACTATATTATAATTAACATATACTAATTAGCATATACTAATATATATAGTCCTATATACTAATATCCTATACTATATATATGATAATATACTATATATATTTTAATTAGCATATACAAATTATATATACTAATATCGATATTTACTATATTATACTATAATATATTATAATGGAAACTTATAATATAATATAACATAAGAATTATTAACACTTAAATTAATAATTAATACTTATAAAATATTTATTTAAAAAACTATATAATAATATAATTACAAAATATTTTGCACTTAAATTAAAATGGAAACTTAAAATATAATATAACATAGGAATTATTAATACTTAAATAAATAATTAATACTTATAAAATATTTATAATATTGGTGATTTGTAATGTAATTTTGTAATGTATTTGTGTTTTGGAATGTGATTTGCTTTCAAATTTATAGTATAATTGTAGGAGTTTGACAGTTTTGGATTTTAGGATTATTTTTACATGTACTTGAACCTTAAACCCGTTCAAGAGTTGTGGCCAAATATTCTCTTAAAGAATGTTTGGGTACAACTCTTGAATTGTCCAAAGTGGACAGTTTGGTTACATTCTTTGGGTACATGGTCTGTAAGTTTCTCGGCCCATGAATAGGGTCGACGACTTATCGTGACTAGCATACTTGGAGAATTGTAGGGAAATGTTGTCAAAATTTTTACTAACATTAGAGTTTTGGACTGAGTATATATGCAATATAGATGACAGTCTCTTGAATGAGATATGATCAACTATCTTATAAAATAAATGGTAAACAAGTATGAATATACTCTTGATAGTGTTTATCCCATGAATTGAGTTTTTTTTATAGACATCCGACAAATAACAGATCATATCAATGGATAAAAGTTGGATGCTATTGGGAGATAGACTTGGGCGAGACTATAAGGAGTATGCACAAGGGGTGAAGTTTTTTCTAGAGTTTGCTCTCATGAGTGTTGACAGTCGAGGATTTATAAGATATCCGTGTAAGAAGTACAAAAATCTTAGTTTTTATAATTTCATGGTAGTGGAGGATCTTCTATTTGTAAATGGAATCGATCCTAAGTATTCACTTGGGTCTTACATGCTGAATTATTTTTCAAAGGAGTTAGATATAACAGTCAGACCAATTAAATGGAGGAGGGTAACGACACCGACATGGAGGACATTAATGTGGATGATCCTAACGACAATGATGATAATGGAGAGGATATGACTGAGATATTAGGTGATCTGGGTGCAGGAATATTTGGGATGAGGGATGAAAAATGAACATCTACACAATCATTTGAGGGAAATGGAAACTTTGGAAGGTTGTGGGAGGATGCACAAGAAGAGTTGTACAAGGGGTGCACTCGCCATAACAACTTGTCTTTCACGGTGAGGTTGCTCTATATTTAGTCTACTTTTCATATTTCTACCAAGGCCATCGACGTGTTGCTTGAATTATTTAAAGAGGCTCTTCTTCAGGATAACGTAGCACCCCATAATTTTTATGAAGTGAAGTAATTGAAGTGAGGGCTAGGATTTGATTATAATATCATCCACGCTTATAAAAATCATTGTGTTCTCTACTGGTAGCAATATGCAGAATTTGACTCATGTTTAGTGTGTCATGATTTAAGATGGACATCTAAAAAATATAATGTACCCTACAAAGTTTTAAGATATTTTCTATTGATTTATCAACTTCAAAGATTGTTTACGACCCGATTGACTGTGAAATATATGTCTTGGCATCATATAAAAAGAGTCCAAAATGAAAATTTCCCCTCGCATCTTGCAGATTATTTACAATGGAAGAAATTTGACGTCGAATTTCTATGGTTTGCCGAAAAACCTCGCAATGTACATCTTGGTTTAGCAACGGATGGTTTTAATCTATTTGGCAACATGAGCACTTCTCATAGTACTTGGCCTGTCATATTAATGCCCTATAACTTGCTACCTTGGAAGTGTATGAATGATCCGTATTTTATGACTCTGCTGATAGTAGGGCCAAGGTCACCAGGAAACGAATTAGATGTATATTTCCAACCACTGATTGTAGAGTTGAAAGAGTTGTGGGATCAGGGTGTCAGTACATATGATGCGGCCTTGTCGCGGGAGTTCAAGATGCGTGTTGTAGTGATATGGACAATAAATGATTTTTCAAAATATGAAAATTTGTCTGGGTGGAGCACAACAAATAAAATGGCTTCTCCTGTTTGCAATAATGATACATAGTCTCAGTGGTTGAGTCATGAAAGAAAATTATGTTTTATGGGACACCATCGTTATCTACCACATGATCATAGATGACATTCAAATAGAGCGATGTTTGATAAAAGAGTTGAGCACAGGTCATCACCGCTAGAGTTTTCTAGGAATGATATTATCGCATAGTTGGAGGATGTTTCAAAAAACAGATTTGAGAAAGATACAACAGTTCAAAAGAGAAAACGACAAGCAGTGGAGTTGAATTGGACAAAAAAAAGTATTTTCTTTGAGTTGCCATACTGGTCTACATTGACAATAAGCCACAATCTAGATGTTATGCACATTGAAAAAAATATATGTAATATACTGGGCACTTTGATGTCAATAGAAGAGAAGACAAAAAATACAGCTAACTCTCATAAAGACTTGAAGGAGTTGGATAAGACCGGAGTTGTATTTGCAAAATAATGAGTCGTTAGGTTATATGCCTATCGGATGGTATACACTTTCAAATGATGAGAGAAAGAAATTTTGTGATTGGTTTATAACAATAATCAAATTACCCGATGGTTAAGCTTCAAACATGTTAAGATATGTTTAAACACATGATTGGAAGATAACTGGTCTTAAAAGTCATGACTGTCATGTATTTTTGCAGCGTCTGTTGTCGGTTGGTGTGCATGGAAACCTTACTCAAAATGTTTGTACAGTTCTCACAGAATTATGAAGATTTTTTAGAGACATTTGTAGTAGAATGTTGAAAGTGATGCATTGTAAAAAATAGAAGCTAACATTGAAGTAGTATTGTACAAATTGGAGAGTTTGTACGCGCTTCATTTTTTGATGTAATAGTTTATTTGGCTGTGCATCTACCTCATGAGGCTTTAGTAGCTGGCCCGGTTCAGTATAGATTGATGTATCCTATTGAATGGTTTTTGGAAAAACTTAAGCGATCTGTGGGGGATAAAACTCATTTAGAAAGTTCAATTACATAGTCATATATTGATAATGAGTAGCATACCTTTTGTTCAATATATTTCCATGAAGTTGATACTAGATTTACAAGACCAGACCGAAATTATGAAAGTGGACGAGAGATGGGAGTCTCATCAACATTTACCGTGTTTTCCCAGACAGTACATCCCATAAGCGCACAAGAGGGCTACGACCTATGTAGACGAGAGTTTGAAAGAGCTTGATGGTATGTCTTGAATAATTGTGCATAGATTGACCACTACTTGAGATTAGTGATGATCCTCTAAATCAATGTTATCTTTAAGTCTGTGTATAATAATATAGTATAACTTGATACAAATTAACTATTCACATGAACATACTCAGTGAATCTATACAACTATTTCGCACGAATGGTGTAACTAACGTAGAAAAGACGCATGAAGAGGAATTTGCCTCCTGGTTTAAACATACCGTATTACAATAAAGCCCTATTTTTATAATACGAACTTCATACCACTAAACTCCACCTTTTTCTATACAATAATATTTATTAATGTAGATTGTATCGAAATATGATGAAAATTTAGAAGAAATCTCACCAGAATTGTATGATCTGGCATGTGGTCCGTCCAGGAAGGCCATCCAGTACTCAAAATATTTGGTGCGTGGATATAGATTTCACACAACTAACAAAGAACAATATAGGAAAACTCATAATTGTGGAGTGGTAGTCGAAGGAATCCATATGGATGATAACATTGACTTCTATGGAATTGTGGAAGATATCATAGTGTTAAAGTACGTGGGGGGATATATGGTTTGGTTATTTAAATGTAATTGGAGGGATGTCTCAAATCTTAGGTTAAGAGTGTGTAACGATGATTATTTTGTGATTGTCAATACATCCGCACATGGTATGCGAACGATCCCTTTGTTCTTGCTTGCCAAGCGAATCAAGTTTTTTTTATTTAGATGATCCGGAGTATACCAGTTCAATTCTAAAAAATGTGCAAAAAGGACCGATTAGACCCTTAATATCTATTTTACAGTATAAAGATCTTTCAATTTGATGGAGTACATTAAAACATGTTAGTATAAACTATCTGATATAAAATTTAGGGTAATGATACCCTTACGTTTGCTCTACTACCCAGCCCACGTGGCCTTTATTTTTATTTTTCTTTTGCCTTTTCTCTCTCAGATTCGAAGTCTTTGTCAGAAAACTGAGGACCCCATCTCTCCTTCACACCCAAAACAATCTCTCTCCCCTCTACACCCAATAGCACAAGACCTAAGCTCTTCCTTCTACGCCCAAAAGCCACCGTCAATGGCAACGACTCAAGAAGGCTCGTGAACTCTCTTTCACGCATCTCTCTTTCCTTCTCCCTCTCAAAATCCACCATTCACGTCGCATCTCCTGGTGTGGCCACCATTCAACAACGGTTGCCTAAGATAGAGAGGCGAAGGCACACTCTCTCTCTCTCTCAAGCCCCCTCGCGTCGAGCCCAGGACAAGCGTCTGCTCCCCTCTTCGTCAAGCCTTTTATGGTGTGGCCACCATTCAACAACATTGTCTCAAGTGAGGATACTTCACTCTCCCACACTAAAAAGTGTTACCACAGTGGTCGCCATGCATAGCCGCCTAAGACGCTCCTCTCGAGCCTCCAATAAGCCTCACACTTTCCTCTGATCTTCTATTATTTAGTTTGTTGTTCAATTTATTTGGGACTTGTTTAATCATATTCCAAAGCTCTCGTAGGAACTCTTATATTTGGTTGTGAAATGCATGATCTATCAAGATTTGGAAAATGTTGCCAACAGAGATTTGTGGATGTATGAAATTACATCCATAATGTGATTTTATGGCATAGTATGAGTAATACCGATTTATGCAATTGTTCTTAAAACCCAAATCGATTTACTATATTCATTCTAATCTTTGCCAACATGATCTATGAGATTATATCTTAAATTTGTAATTTTACGATGTGCAATTTATGCTTCATTTTTTAGTAAATCGTGCCATAAATTATTATACATTTCTTACTAAATATTGGCATGAATTACTCAACCATATGTAACCTTACTCTGTCTTATGTAACATTTTTTCCTAAATTAATTTGCCATGAATTCCAAGGAGATTGATTCTAAAACCCCTGTAGTGCATATGATGAAATAAATAGAAATTTGATCTGGTTATTCTCTAAGAAATTGACACTAGCTAACCAGAATTAATGTAAAGTTGAAAATTTTGTCCAAAAAAATGTCAATTTGCATTTCTAAGAGCAATTATTATCTACCCAAATGTACCAAAAAAATAAATATTCTAAACGACCATTGTATGTTAATCACCACTATTCGTGATAGTCTTACGTTGCTTTGGTCACGTTTATCGAGCTTCTTATTTGCATGCAACATTCCAAGTTCTTTAATAAGTTTTGGTTCCCTACTAATCATTGTTTGCAAGATTGATAAGTTTTAAATCTTTATGTTTGCAATCAAAATTGAGTTATTGCTCTTATCATTATATGGATGTTATGGGTGTGTGTAGGGATGGAGCCAAAAGTTGGAGGCAAAGAGAATGAGGATGTTGAAGAGCCAAAGGTGGGAATGACATTTTCCTTGGGTGAGGAAGTATGGGCATACTATACAAGGTATGAAAAAAAAATGGTTTTTAAGTGACAAAACAAAGTTCTAAAACTGAAGCTAATGGCAACGTAAGGTATTTCACCCTTTCATGTGTCCGTCAAGGCACATCTGTGAGTACATCGTTGAATATTCTTAAACCTAACCGATGGAACATAAAGGATGCAAGGCAAAGACCAATGCCATATTGGATTCTGAAGGAAAGCTTTTCTTGACCCATATTGTGTTTGAGAACATATGCTCTCAGTCCTGGCAAAGCAAAATACATTAGATGTCATAAGAAGTTGGATGCGCCAGTAAATAGAAGACTAGAATACAATGATATAGCCAACATTTAATTAAGCAAGAGCTACAATTATTATGTCGCTAAGGCAGGAGCAAGGTAAGAGAATCTCACGTTTTGAGAAAGGGATGCATGTAAGTACATATGTGAGGTCGGATTACTTCGGCATAGGTTAAGAGGTGCCTCGCACCCACATGGGCAGGGTGGACCCTTGTCCACCAGATGCGAGTCCCCGCCTTGCATTTGGTACCCCAGCGGGAGCGAGGGGCGGACTAGGCCCAACCCTGGCTCGCCCCACCCCTCGCTTATATATATATATATATACAAATTGTATATATTACAATTTGTTAGACTTACATTCACAAGATTGTATTGCATTGGCCTTCTAGGCCAACCTTTATATAAGAGGTTAAAGCAATACAAAAGTTTAGGGCTCGTTTGGAAAATGAGATTGGATGAGAATTTTGTGAAAAGTAGTAAGATAATTTGTGAATAGTAGTGAGATAGTTTGAGTTGAGTATTTTTTAGATTTTGGGAAAGAAGAGAGAAAAATTTGAATAAAAAATACTATAAAGTTAAAATATTGTTAGAATATAGTTTTATAATATTATTTTTGTTTGAGAATTTAAAAATTTTGAATTATTTTTTTATTATTTGTTTGAAAGTTTGGGAAAGTTGTAATGATTAGTTTGAAATTTTTGTATTTGAATTATATTTAGGAAGGAGATGAGATGAATTGAAATGGGATGAAAAGAGAATTTTGGGATGAGATTTATTTCCAAACAAGCCATTACTTGAGCAATGTGGGACTCACTTCTGTTGAGCCCCACATTGTTCAAGTAAAACTCTTATATTGCCATGGCCTACTATACAATCTTGTGAATATAAGTCAAAAAATTATGGTTATATTTATAAATTTTAATTTATAATTAAATTATATAATAGTTTGGGTCTAAAAAATTTTTTTTGGACCTAGAAATAATTTTTAAGCCCAATGGGCCAACAATACCATTGAAGTGGGTAGGGGGAGGGGTAGATGAGATGTTTGCCCCCACCCCCGCCTCCTTGGTAGGGGTGGGCAGCGAGGCCCCGCACCCTGCTACCCAGCCCATACGAGGGCGTGGGGGAGGAGGGCCCAACCCAGCCCCGCATTTCCCCTACCCCGCATACCACCATTTTATTATATTTAAATATATATTTATACTATACATATTTATAAATATTTATTATTTATACTATATGTAAATATAGTAATATGTATTAAATAGAACTTTTACTTAATATTTTGTATAAGTTGTAGTGTAGTTGGGTAACCCTTTTATAGATTGACAATGCAATACAAGAGTCTCACATTGCTTAAATGTGAGACTTGTATTGTGAAGGTAATCTATAAACCTACTACACTACAACTTACACAAAATATGCACTAGAAAATTTAAAAACTACATAAATTTTAAATTATAGTCAATTTCAATTTACAATTTGTGTCCAAAAATGTATTTTTGATCACTTTTAGATTCATGAATAACTTTTGGGCCTAGTGGACTGTAGTCCATTAATTAAGTGGGTGGAGAGGGGGTTACCTTGCACCGTATGGTGCGGGTAGCACCCCTACTCCCTTGGGTGGGGTGCGGGGGTGGAAATACTACCCCTCGCATATGCGGGAGTAGGCAGTGGGGAAGGGTTGACCCCGCCCCTGCATTTGCAAGTATCACCCCTAATTTGAGTCATGACTTAAGTGCATGAGTGGTTGCTCATCACATGCCATATTAATATACCAAGATAAAGCTAAGCAAAATGTTATTTTAAAGTTGTTTCCAACATCTCGGCACCAGTTTTGCTTGTGGCATATAATGAAAAAAATTCCATAAAACTTTGGAGCATACTATCAATATGATAACATCAAAAGTGAATTGCACTAGTATGTTTTCTTGACAATGAGTGTTTCTTGAATTTTGCTTTCTCTCCTTGCGGTATATTATGGGAAAGAAAACTTGAAATCATTAGTTGTGTTCTTATAGGTGTATTTATGACACATTGACTCTTGACAAGTTCAACAAGTGTTGCTGCAACTTTTTTATAGTTTTGATCTGCACGATCATACATGGCTTGAATGGTTATATTCTGAACGTAATCTATGGCCAATGGCTTACTTGAGAAATCACTTTTGGGCAGTATTGTCAACTACTTAAAGAAGTGAATATGTGAATGCATCCCTTGATGATTACGTCAATTTGAAGACAACATTAAAGCAGCTCATAAATCAGTACAATAATGCACTTAGATGCAAGATTGAGAATGAGAGTGCAGTTGATTTTAGTTCCTTCCACACACTAATTTCTTGCATAAGTTATTATCTCATTGAGAGGCAGTGCCAGGAAGCTTATACAAATGGTAAATTTGAAGAAGTTCAAAAAGAGTTCAAATGTTTGATATATTGTTACGCATTGATGGTTAGGTATGAAGGTTCAATGTTTACATATCATTTGGCTAATTAGGTCAAAGTTATTATTGGATTCATTAAAAGAGAAAACTTTGTTGTTCACTTTAATGATGAAGAGTGTGGAGTAAGCTACACATGTCAATTATTTGAATTCAATGGAATTTTGCATAAGCATGCGCTCTGTGTGTTGACACTCCATAAAAAGAAAAAGAAAAAAGAAAAGAATAGGAGTTGCCTTCAAAATATATCCTTGAAAGGTAGAGGAAGGAATTGAAATGAGATTACATGCTTATCCAAAGTAGCTACAATGATCTTATTGTAGTCCAAATTCACACTGAATGAATAAATTGAACAAGGTTTTTTATGAAATTTCTTCCATTGTGTCAAATAGTGATGAAGGTTGCTTGAAGTTAATGACTCAATTAGGTAGGTTAAGGCTAGAATGGGTTGAAGTGCAGCTGACGTGTGATAGTAGTACACCAATTGACATTCGTTCCGTTGAGTTAGGGTGACAAAAGGCCCAAAGAAATTACGAAATCCTATAGCAACTCAAAGTAAGGGAAGGCTAGTTTGTAAGTGAAAACAACCATTAGTTGAGAAGGCAATTGTAGTTGTGAAATCAAGGAAGACTCAATGGTCTCGTTAAAGCTAGGTTGTTTATAAGTACCTATGTATATATATGTTTTTTGTCTTTTATATTTATAATCATATTTGGTAACTTCTCCTCATTAACTCTTCACCCTGAAATTTTGCATAAAAGAATAGGTCGCGCCTAAATACAACCATTGTAGTAGAGTTTGGCTCACATAGCTTGGCCAAGCTTGATTTTCCTACAACTTGTACTATTCAATTGACTGTGGTATTGTTTTCAAGTATATTTAATATAATATGATTCTTTGATGTATATTAATTGTGGGTGTCTTTCCTTGTTAGGTACAATCATTTTATCAACTTTTGGGTGATGGTAACTCTTGTTATTCTCCTACAATTAAGATATAGACGTTGATATCCATCCATAAAGTATTTCAACATTGATGCCAAACTTTAATTTTATTTCAAATATTACAATCACTAATGTAACAATATAATGCATGTATGAGATTTTAGACCTGCTTTGCACGGAATCTGTTATTTTGATAGAAGCTACTATTTTGCAAGAATCTGTTTGCAAAAACTTTGGTGCTAGATCTTAGAAGCTGTTATTTTACTAGATTTTTACACTTCATGCATAGGGTAATAGGATGCAATATATGTTTTCTATGTACATTTTGTAAGGAAAATATAAAAGTAATATATGTGTACATTTTATAATACGCAAGGTATCTATTAAAGTTTATATGGATGGAGGGGTATTACATGAATTTTGACATTTCTTTGATTGGAAAGTAGAATGCATGTGTTATTCTCTTGGCATGTGTGTTTTTATTAGCCATAAAGGTTGCATACTTACATATATGAATCAAACTTGAACTTGATATGAATATGACTATCTTCCATAAAATATTTATTAGAAATTGTTTATATACAATACAATACAATACAACATTCATTGCAAACTGATATTGCAACATTCATTTCAAATTGGTCTTATGAAATACAATACTACAATACATTACAAAATGCTTACTATTCATAATTACATCAATTCCTTTTTCGTCTGTGGGAATAAATTAAACGAGCAACCATATTAATACAAATATGAAAAAAATCCATGATACTATAAGTGTAGCCATAAATCTACGCATCAAAATCTTGGTTTTGCGCATTTCGTACTCTATTTCTACTTGATCTCAGGTAGCTTCTATTTCCATTTATACTTGGATGCCACTTGCTCATATGGTAAATGATTGTGAGTAGCACTTGTCATTGACTATTCGTTCATAACTTGAAGATGTTCTATTATAGCTATACCATGTTGAGAGACTTCAAGATCTACCCAAGTTAAAACTTGCATGACCAGTCATACTGCAAAACAAAATACCAAACATTTGGGTTAAGATTGCTTTTCAAACAACGACATGGTTAAAATATGTCATCTTACTTGCTCATTCTTACAAGTAAAAAATTGTTGACCATAATTTGCTCCTTTATGACAAATCTTTAGGTTTGCTTTCACACCACAACGACATATTGGATCCTCAGACATTGATCTAAAAGCTGAGCTTGACACAAAATTTGTGGACATTTTGTACTACCAAAGTTGTCACATAGAAAAGCATGCACTAGCCAAATTAAACTAATATTAAAAAAAAAAAAAAAAGACTAAATGCTAGCCATAGATGCAGTGCCATAAATGCTGGCCAAGTAAACATAGAAAAGAAGCTGTAAATGCTGCAACATCCTGCAACAAGCACTCTTATGTTATATATGTTGATATCCATACGTATAGTATCCCAATGGGAATATGCACACTAAAAGCAACATTACAATATGCACATTGGCAACAAAAGCAAATGCAACGACAACAAATGCAAAAAGATTGGATGAGAGAGAGATTTTGCCTATTGGCATTGATCCTTGGAAGATGGGAAGTCATCTTTTATACAATAAGGCTTTTCCAGGATGTATTGTAGCTAAAAATAGAGTTGGATTCATATTCGATAGACTTTATTAGCTTATTCTATTGCACAAGGTCGAATTGCCTAATAATTTTATGGTTTGAATGTTCTTACAATTTGTATAATATCTATACAATATGTGAATCTCATTGTATTTCATTCTTAATCCAATTGTCCATGAGCATCATTTAATTTTGTGGAGTTACATAATGTCTCTCTACAAATGTGAGAAGATTTGTGATATGTTTGAAGATCTTACTTATCAGGTAATTTCACTGCTATTTTTTTTAAATAGTATATCATAGATATATTAAACATATAGACATAACATTTTTTTTAAGCAACAGAGTACCATAAACAAAGCAAATAGATCAAATTTAACGATTACCATCATGCAGGTTCTCGATCTTTTCATCGTTTGTCTAACAAAATGGTAAGTTATTCTAGTCCCCATTAAATATTAACATATAATATACTTTTTTTTATTTAAGTTCTAATATAGATTTTCTTTTTACAGAAAGAAGAAAGTCCTACTGACTATGATCTAACCCAAGTGTATGTTAAATCATATAAAAATCGTGATGGTGTTTGGACCAGTCCTGAAGCAGATGTAAATTTTGTAAGCTTAAGTTTCTTTAATTCCATTGTGACTATATATTTTTGTTACTTATACTAACTAGTATGTTTTTGTTTTTGTAGGACAAGATGATATCTCTTAAGGAAATTGCAGCAGATCTATCTGATGCATCATCTGTCAACGATGCTCAGATCTTTTCTCAAGTTCTTGGATCACGTTCTGGATATTTGAGGGGCTTAGGACGTTGCATCAAGCCATCCTCAACATCATCATCCTCTTCTCAAGTCAGATCGAATGATGATAAGACTAAGAAATTAGAGGAATCAACACTTGAGATAGAACGATTGAGGTCCAAGGAAAAAGAGTTGCTGACCCGATTAGATCAAGTAGCGAATCTTGAGGTGAGATTAGAAGAGAACATGCAGAGGAGGCTAGGGATGGAGGTACAAAAAGTTGTGTTTGAACAGTTGTAGTCAATTATGTCACAAAACTCTATACCGCCACCATAATTGTAAAAATTTATTTTTTTCTTTCATTTTCTTTATATTATTATGTTCCACAACATTTGAACAATTGATATTTGAATTACAATATGTAATACTAGTATGATATTTTTAATTAATTAAATATTGTTCTATATGACTAATACCGTTCGAACCGTAAATAAACAGTTTGAACGGTGAATTACTATTTATAAATCCATTCGAATAAAAAATAACCAATTGAACGATAAATGAGAAAAACAGTTCAAACGGACATAATTTATATTTAAACAAAAGTCATTCGAACAAAATTTATTGGTTCAAACAGGATCAAATATGGTTATTTGTTCGAATAAAAATTTTATTTTGTTCGAATGGACGGGTCGGTTCAAACTGACAAATATTCCATTCGAACAATTTGTTGAGACAAAATTGGTTCGTCTCAAAAAAAAATTCCCATTCAAATAGTTTCAACTGCTTCTGCCAAATTTCATCCCTAAAAGTGATATTTTGAGACAAAAGTTGAATATTGTCTCCAAAAACCTTATGAGACGGCCTTTTAGAGATAAAATAGAGACGAAATTTTTTCATCTCTAATTATTTTTTGGGACGAAATTAGAGTTTTTTTAGACAAAAATTTGTCTCAAAAAATCATATCTCTTGTAGTGTTTTTCTTTTAATGAAACCACATCATTTATCTCACTCTATTATTAAATAAAAAGTAATTTTATAAAGCCACATCATTCACTTCACACTTGTGTTATTATAAATTAAAATTATAAAGTAAACATAATATATCAAATCAGATTATTAATATATTTAAGGTAGTACGTTTACCATATAATTTAATTTCAAGTCTTGGAACTTTCCTAGTCCTATATATGAAACCACATAATCAACTATCTCTGTACAAATTATTATATCAAAATTTATAAACAAAAAATGTATATCCAATTAAATTTACGATTATATTTAAAATTATATAAAAAACTATGCATGTAATTAGATTAATTAATACTTTCTTAAAATATTAGTCTTTTATTTTTTTTTATAATTACACATTTTGTTTTTTCAACAGATTCCATTTTAATTTGTCCCATTATATAAATAGCTTTTGATCTTTTCAGTCAAGCATATTTTGTGAGGCTTAAAGATCATGATCAAGTACTTGCTTGACGAAAATTTTGAATATCAAGATGCTAACATAGATTTTTTTTTTTTTTTTTTTGAAATATGGATTTCATTTTTGTATAATATCTCGAGACATCATACAAATTTTCAAATCTAACAATTTTGCTATTCTTGCTCGTCGATTATGAGAAGCTAATTGTTATTGTGAATTTAATATATTATTTGATACTATGTGAAATCAATATATTATAAAGTGTAGAGTCAGGTTTAAATTCAGGAGTACTACTGCTGCTTTGATTTATCATGTGAAATCACGTTTGTCTCAAATATTTAAGTTAATAGAAAAAATATATAAACTTAATTATTTGCATTATATTCTTAACATATATTGGAGGCATACGTCATATTGTTTTCTACAGAGTGCACTCAAAGTGCATGTTTTACTCATGTGAATGCAGTTAGATGAGGCAAATGAATGCAGCCAAGGAAAACAGTTTTTTCTTTTGCCCTAAAGTTTTTCTCTCCTCCCGACAAAGCATGGTGGAGGCCCCTCTCATATTTTCAGAAATCAAACCTCATCTCACAAAATTTTCAACACCTTTTTAGTTGGTCAAGCCTACCACAAAAGAAACCAAATTTCCAAACCCTTCTCTCTCTCTCTCTCTCTCTCTCTCTCTCTCCGTATCGACGATCAAGATCACACCCATGCATCTTGGCTGGGAGAAAAGTCTTGTGCAAGCTGCCCTTTTCCCACATACAAACCATACAGCTTTCACCCTTGATCTGGGTTTCATACTTTGTTTTGGTGAAGCATGGAAAAAGTCATCAGAGTAAGACTATAGAAATCCAAGCTCCATTCAGCTTGATTAGTGCTCAATCATTCTCCATTTGATATTATAATCTCAGTTGATGGGGTGTATGCATGATTTGTTAAGTAGGTCTCCAAATTGGACTCTCACCAACTTCTCCACTACGCCTTTGAAAGTAAGGACATAAAACATTAGGATAATTCTACAGGTGTCTATTTGAGTTGGTATAGGAGATAATTTGTACATGATCTCTGATAATTAATATTTCAGATTGATAAAAAAATCCATGATCGATTCACAGGCAAAATTTTTTTACCGTTTTTTCCCGAATAATATTTTTGTATAGTGGCTAAAGCTCTAGCGCTGATCAAGTAAGATGATTTTACACTTATAACTTGCTGACCCAACTCTTTTTGTAAGAAGAGAAATGCTTTATAGCCACAAAGAGATCTTACAGAGGTAAACTAACAAACTGATGTGTTTTGTAAAGTTATTTTTATTATAAAATAGATATATCGTAGCACATAAAGTCATAATAATTTGTAGGTTTACTTTTGTGAAATTTCTTTCTAGCCGTAGCATTTCTTAGCTTGCAAGATACATATGTTATAATGGTTGCTAATTGTCCCGTACTTTGCTAATTCCTAAATACTTCTATTGCCGTACCATCTTTGAACTGTCACTACATGATGCATTTTCTTCATCATGTTCTTCTTCTTTTAACTACAAGTATTAATGGTCATTAGTAATCATCAAGAGTTTCTAAAAAGGGGCTTCCATATATATTTCTTTTCTTTTCTTTTTCTTTTTTTTTTTTCTTTTTTTATGGCAAGATGAAGTTATGACAAAGGGTGGAGGTTGGAGCTAGCTAGACCCGTGCTATAACCTCGAAACATCCAATGCACTACATAACATTAAAAAAAAACAAAAAACAAAAAAAAATCAAAATGTAAAAAAGACATAGGGATCGGAAGATCAGATCGAATGATAGATTGGCGGAGTGATTCTGATCTCATGTTTTCTTATAATTTAAACGAGAGAGAGAGAGAGAGAGAGAGAGAGAGAGAGAGCTGATAAAACTGCTCAAAAGTAACAACAACAATCAAAATCCTTTTATAAGGATTACCAGTTAGCAATGAAGCTGACAAATTTTCCCCTTAGAAGAGTTGACAAAATCTTGAACTCTGGAATGCCAACTCATGTGTTACTTCTGCTAGGAAAAGAAAATTCATCTACTTCATCCCCTCAGGCAATCTGCTAATTATTAACATACACCACAATCCAAACTCATGTCTTGAGAGTCGAAATATATAAATAAAGATAAGCCCATCGGCCAGCAAATGCTCCGTAACAAACCGCTCCCTATATTTGCCTGCTGGGCAATTTGTTGAGAGAATTGTTTGTTACTGAGCACAAGCTTAGACAAGCACGAAACAAAGTACGTACGTAGATCAGAGTAAGAGAAAACATCTAATTATTAAGGTCAGGGAGCAAATTCATCCTCAGAACCGGTGATGCATTCCTTGTCATCTTCAAAACCCTCAAGAGAAGGGTGGGGATAATGCCCCTTTCCAAAGGATCTGATGTGATCTTTCAGTGATCTCTTGTGTTTAAAGTCAGATCCACAAGTGCAATACCACAACTTTCCACAGTTCTTTTCATGTGTCCTCCAATCTCCTTTGACTGCAAATGATTTGCCACATTTTCTACACATAAATGGCTTTGCTCCATGCTTCCTTTTGTAGTGTGTTTGCAGTGTTCTGAAGTCCTTGAGCGGCTTTGCTCTCGGATGATTGATGTTGTTCTTGCAGCCTAGTGCACAACAATAGCAAGGTAGCCGCAGCATAGCAGCTGGTTGTGTTCCTTTAAGTGAATCTGGTCCTTTTCTGAACTCAGATCCGTGCCCCCACATGTGCATCTATATATGATCATCACCAAATCAAACCCCCAAAAAAAAAAAAAATTAATCAGTACTTTCTTTCCAAGCTAAGTGCTATCCATGTTTAATTCATCTCAAACATGCATCAAATTTGTTGAAGATTAGAATCCTTGAAAGATGCAGAAATAAACTTCAAATGTGAATTAGCTAGGTGTGTATATATATATATATATATATTACTAATGAGCTTTGGTAATGTCATTATTGATGAAAACCATTGATTAGGATTAGACCATATGAAAAAATATGATCAGGAAAGTAGAGCTTTCAAAAAGCTTATTGATTTTTTTGGCTGGTTAGTGCCTAATTCATGATGACCATCAGACTAGACGTTAATTATATTTACCTTATGCACCCTTTCATAAAATGGTTGAGAATACTCAAATAATTAATTAAAGTTATAATGAGTTTTCAACTTGCAAAGGCTTTTATTCACTAGTCTAAATGGTCCTCTTCAAAACGCGTTTTGATCTTCCAACCAAAAGAAAAGGAGATCGATCACGTATCGATCATGGGTCGACTTTGAAGGCTCAGCATCATGATTTTTGCTTTCTAAACACCAATTAAGATTATTTGAGCTGGTTAGATTCTTCATTTTATTAGACACTTAGGTGATGGTGAGAATTCTTAACAATCAAGACATGATGTACATACAAACTTTAAATTTTGATACGAAATTTAGCCAATATATCTTCTTAGTTTGAATGATATCATCTAGCTAGCTAGCAAGAATTTAGATGCACCTCATAAAAACAACGACGTCTAGCTAACATATATAATGCTTAAATATATTAAGCATTATATCTTGCTAGATTTCTCATTAAGAATTTAGAAGCAAAAAAAAAAAAAGATTAATTTGTGAATCATTCGCATGCATAGCTTTAATCGATTCATTAATCTATCAGTTGGAAGAAATATCTATTGTATATATTGGACTCTTAATATTGAAAGGATCGATATTAAAGTCATTAAGACCACCACCAGAAATTTAAGTGTTCCCGGATAAAGATCATCGATGATCAAAAAGTCCCATTTTAATTGAAAATTGCTTATTTACATGAACATAAGGATGCATATAATTTCTCTTCCACTCCTAAAGTTTTTATCCAAACTCTACATGAACTTAGAATAATAAGATTAAAGATAGGTAGATACACAAAGTAGGACCCATTAATTATTACTGATCCATCATATTATTTGCCTTAATAATGGAGCTTTCCCGAAATTTCTCCCTTTTTTAGCAAAGTAGAAACACCTTATATTAAAAAAGAAAGCTGATCAGGAAAAGATTTTACCCTGCTTCCAAAAAGCAAACAGTACTAAGCTAGGGAGTAGTAGTTATAATACTGATCATGTGGGTTGCTCATGAAAATGTGCATATTTATAAGCCTCAGAAATTATCAATCATGCATCCTTAATTATAAAAAGATACCATCACCCCTCGATCGATCTATCCTGTTCATGTACCAAGAACATGCAGTACTTTTTCCTTTTCTTTCTTCCTCACTAAGAAACGAACCAAGAACACAAAATTACGTGTCGGCTATATATATGTATGTATGCTTATATTGTTCAATTCCACAAAAGAAAATGATTGGATGAACAGAAATATATATTTCCAGAAAGAAGCTGTGAAGAGAATGATCATGATGAGAAGTAACGTCGTTGTCTAACCTGCATGTTATTGTACCTATTGAAGGTCTTGCTGCAAATGGAGCAAGCAAACTGCATCGGCCCAACAAGGATCTGTGCAGGAGTTGGTATCCAAAACCTACTCTCTGCGTTAAAAGAACATCCGTAAAAGCTTTTCTTTGCTGCTTGATCATCTTCTTCCTTAAGCTGAAGATAATTTTTCTTCTGATCTGCATGATTTGAATCCCCCGAGTTAGGCAAACCAATGTGTAAGGCTACAGTAACTTTCTCATTAACCTTCTCTTCTTTGATATTTGCTGAATTCTCTTTTCTCAGTCCCATATGATCTTCTTCCTCCTTCAACGTCTTCGTCGCAGCAAACCTGCTTAGAAGAGGCAAACACTGCATCGTCTCCTGAACGAAATCTTTTGAATTCTCGGAAAAAGAAGAAGAAGACGAAGACGAAGAGGAAGAAGAAGAGGGGGAAGGCTTGAGCCACTCGATGAAAGTCGGTGACTGGAAGCACAGATTCTTGTCACTTACAATATGGAGGTCCGCCATTAAACTCATCTTCAGAGAGCTCCTTAATTGAAGAGTCTCTATCCTCAGATGGGTTATGTCCAGACTTTATGTGGGAAAGCTAGCACTTATAATAATATGGTCAGGAAAGGTGGTTTGGTTTGTCTTTATGGAAATTCTACTGATCCCCCCGCGTTTCTTTCTTTCTTTCTTTTCTACCTTTAGCCTTTGTTTGGTTGGGGAGAGAAAAAAAGAGATCGATGGGAGACTAATGGTGGGGTTACTGAAAATGACTCACACATGATGTGATCAGAGTCTCTAAAATAAAGAGAATCCTAGAATAGTATGAACTACTATCTGCAATCTTAACTTTATGCGCGCAATGTATTATTTCTTCTTTTGTAGTATTGTCGGATCCGTCCCAAATGCACATGGTCCTCATAATACATTGACATTACGCATACGTCTCCATTTAGGGAACGCAAAAAAGTGGGACACTTGGTTGTATAGTAATGATCAAGATTGTGTTTGGATGGAAATAATTTAGATTTAAATTTGAATTTGGATTTCAAGTCAATCATGAAATAAAATTCAAGATTTTAAAAAATTTAAATTCTTTATAACTTTGAAGTAAATCTAAATTCTAAACCCAAATTTTAGAATTATTTTATTATCAAATCGGTGTACTATAGAGCACACCACTCCTTTCACATCACTTAAATGATAAAATTTTATTTGTAAAATTTAAATTTTAAAATTTTGCTTTAAAATCAAATTATAAGGGTGGCAATTCGTATTTGTGGATTGTGTTCGTGTTATATCAAGTAACAAGTTATTCATGGCATTCGACTATATAGGTCAACTTGTGAAGCTAAACACGTCAAACTTTCAAATTCTAATAATTAATTAAAAATAAGTCATCATGACACAACTTATTTTAACTTATTTCATGTAAATAGGTTAAACTAACACATATAATTCATTTGACATAATTAATATAGTTTCACATAAAATTTAAAATCTATATTTATTAGTAGCTAGCCACAATATCTATTAAAAACAATACGACTACCTACTAGCAAAAGATATCAAAATTTTTAAAATTTTAAACTATAAAAAACTAATTTTGTAAATCCTATAATAACAAATATGAGCATAGGTTCAAAATAATATCACACCAATAAAAACATAAGTATATTGAGAAATACTAATATTACAACTTAACAATAATAAAATTTTAATTTTGAAATAAGATTTAAACAGATTATTACGAGTTGATTTCAAGTTAAGCGAGTTGACCCGTTATTAACCTTTTTGTTAATTGTGTCTTAACAGGTCAGCCTGTTTTGACCAAAACCTCTTTATATCAAATTTAAGCATGTTAATTTTGTGTCATGTTCGTATTGGATTCACAGGTTGTCTCACATATTGTAACCCTACAAATTATGTCATGTAAACACTTTACTATGTCATGTACTCTACACCAGTACTTTGATAATAGAATGTTTCATTTTAATAGGATAGAGGATTTTTAGAGACCCATCTAAATCATTCTTCTCAAATCGATCCATCCAAACACATCCCGAAAGAAAAGATGATAATATGAGTGGAATCAAAATAAAATTAGTCTTAATTAATTAATTTTGTAATTACACACGTGATACTGCATGCTATTTATTAACATCAATATAAATAGCACTATATATATATATATAGTACATCCCTCAGAGGAAAAGAGTTTTGTGCTTCATTCATTATATAGTACATATATAGATTCTACTAGTTATAAAACAACATTAACAAATTAATACAAAAGTTAAGAGTGCAAGTGACCAAGAAAAATGTCCCTAACGAGTGTATGATAAGTACAAAGTCAAAGAGGCATAAACCTTTCTCATTTAAAGTAAGAAAGATGTTTGAAGAGTGATGTTAAGGGTATTACAAGTTTTCGTCCTCTTTATAAACCGATCATGTTAGTGAAGATCAGTGCGTGCAACGCTAGTTATCATGTTAGCCGTTAAATTGATACAAACAACGTCTCCCGTGTCTCAAGATGTGATATAAACCTAAAGACGACAAAAATAATTAAATTGAAAATATTCAAAGACTTGAGAACTAAATATAAACAACTACAATTGAAAAATTAAACTAAAAATGTAAATAGTAACTACGGGGGAAGTGCACCTCCTCCAATGGGTGGTTAATGAGGGCTGAGAGGAGAGGGTCTCCACTCACAAGGTCATTTTCTCCAAGATAGGATGGCTCCCAAGCCACCCTATGAAGAGGATGTGTTTGGTAAGTAAAGTAGTCTTATCACTACCATTCATAAACAATTCACTACTATTTACAAATTATTCATTATTAGTCATAGATCATCTGAAATCATTTCATGAATAACCAAATGTAGCCTTAGGATCCATTTGGATACTAAAGTATTCTTAGATATTCTCAAGTATTCTCAAATTTTTTTTTTCCAAACATCAGTACTCAAAACATAATATTTTTAATTTCAAATTTTTAACTTTTTTATCTAATCATCACCTAATCATTATAACTTTCTCAAAATCTCAAACAAACCATAAAAAATAATACAACGTTTTTAAATTTCAAAACAAAAATTATATTAAAAAATTATATTCAAATAAAATTTTAACTTTATAATATTTTTATTCTACTTTTGCTATCTTATTTTCCAAACTCAATAAAATATCTTAACTCAAATTATTTTATTATTATTCACAAGTATTTTGAGATATTCTAAGTATTAGGGTCTAGACCCTAATATAAAGCAAGGATCTTGCTTTTGCTGTTGAAATCTCAATAAATCAAACTAGCTAGCATCAGCCATAGCCAAGTATTGCCATGCATGGGCCGCACCTTTGATCATCATAGAATGACTTTCCTACTACAAAAACATCCACTATAAGAAAATTGATTATTTGCGATCAGTTATTTCTTATAAAAATTATTATTTTCTATCAAAATAAGTCTGTTTTCGTCGTAAATAATTATTATTGTCACAAATAATCTATTACAAATACTCATTTTTCTTGTAGTGATCCCTTCGAGGTCGAAGCACCACATACCACGAATTGTACACCATCATCGTCATTATCATGTACCTATTCGACTACGGGGATAGCCACCTTGGGGAGGGAATCACACCCTCTCCAATGGGTGGCACCCAATAGCCCATTAGAAGGCCATCAGAGGAGAAACTATGTACTAGACATAGCTTTGAATATTGAAGCCCTAGCCCCAAATTTTCAAAAAGACTCAAAATTTTAATTTTATGTTTCAAGATCTCTATGTAAAAGCAAATTCTAATAAAATAAATTTTGTCCCGAGGGCCACTTATTTGGAGGGGGGACCTCCCTTGCAAGAGAAGAGGGACCTCCCTTCATATGAAAGAATCTGTGTATGATATCATATCAATTCAAAAAAGTGTTACAGTAAAGGTGATATATAATTATGCCTCTAGTATTTTCCCTTTAAAATCAGCAAAAGATGAACCCCACAAAAGTACTATATATCCGTTGAGCATGCAATTAGACCAGTCTTAATCTTTGGGAAAACAAACATGCATGCATCAGAGGTGACCCCAATTATATTAAAATGCAGCTAGCTAGAAATTAATGAGGATATATACTGCATGTGAAAATACTCCCCCGACAACACCATATCTTCATTGAATCTTGATCAGCAGAAAAAAACATATCACTCTTATTAATATCTCCTTCTTCTTCTTTTTTGTTCCAAACCCTTGTTGTTGTACTTATATAATTGGCCTGGTCTTTTATTCTCTAGCACAATCTCCTCATTTCGAAGTCAGTATAAATAGTACTAGTACTAGTGTTTTTTGTGTGCACACATATAAAGATATTACATAAAAATAAGCTCACAAACTTACGTGATTATATAAAATAATTAAATTTATTTTATATTAGAAGTTACTTTACAATTTAACGTACCACATTAACCCACGTCAGTTTGTGAGATTAATTTTGTATAATCTTTTGTGGCTAAAATATTTCCTTATACATATGTGTAGTCTTGCTTCCTAATGTTCAATTCCAGTGATGCATGATCAAGGTCATAAGATGAAGATTGTTTTCTTTGCTTTTCTTTTGTCCCTTTTTTCTTTTTTTATAGAAAAATAACTTCATTGCAAATAGGCACAAAAGGCCTAAAGAGTACTTACAAGAAAGAGCATCAATGTAAACAACATTATTAATAAAATAAGGAACTCCATGCCACCACAACTGCATATCAAAAATGGACCAAGCATGCCTTGCTAGGTGATGAGCTACTGCATTAGCCATACAGAAACCATGTTGGATCTTACATTGCATAAATCTAAGCATAAGTCTTCTAATTTCAGCAATCACAGTTCTCATATATAGTTGAACAAGGCTCGGCAACACTGTTTATCTCCTCCACTGAATGAAAGCAATCACTTTCAATAAGTAGATTATGAAAACTAGTCTGAAGACAGAATTGTAGACCTCTCAAAACTACTATAACCTCCACATTTTCTGGTTCTAAGAATTCCTCTTCTACTTTGCTAAGAGCCATGATCACATCACCACAAACATTATGAAGTATACATCCAATTCTAGTTTTATTGCAGTCAAATAAGAGGGGCCCATCTACATTTAGCTTAAATGAGTCTGGTGGAGGTGGACTCCACCTATAGTCAGATTCTTGATAGTAGCTTGCTGTTGAAGACCTGTAGGCAAAATACCCTTCAAGGAAAGAGCATAGCTTAAAACTTGTTGATGAGGCAGATTAATACTTTCATGAATCATCTTATTCTTTCTATACCAGAACCCCCATGCCATGAGGATGAAATCTGTTAAAATTTTAGCAAACTCTGTAGAATTAATCTCTATAGCAATAAGCATAAAAGATTTGAAAGATTCCACTTTCTGTAAAGTAACAAATTTGTTCACCTAGATTTGATGTATAACTAGACAAAAAAATAGAGCATGGGCTATATCTTCCATCGTTTGATCACAAAAACAGCAAGAGCCATCCACCATTACCCTTTTTTTGAGAAGGTTAGACTTTGTGGGAATAATCTCTTTGCATGCCCGCTATGCAAAAATTGTAACTTTGTGGAAAATTTTCAGTTTCTACAAAGCCTTCCAAAATGTCTTATTAGAGGTCCCAGATGATGTCTCTCCTGTATTTGTGGTAACTAACCCCTTGACAAATTTGTATGCACTTCGAACACTGAAAGCACTACTCCTTTCATGCTCCCAAATCCACTTGACTAACAATAATTGTTGATATTGATGGGTACTTTTCTATTTAAATTCATGACCTGATCACTATATACAAGCATGTACTCATTCGCACACCCACGCATTTTATTTTATTTTGTTTTGTTTTGTTTATATATAATCTGCTTAGGAGTTAATTATATAATTAACTACAATTTACTTAGATAATTAATGATTATAATAAATTAAATATAGAGAAGAAAATAGTGAAAAGATGACAAAGTGTCTTTTAAAGTTTTGGATATATCATTATTCAACATACAAGACTATATGGGATTCCTGGTAATCACAAATAATTATGAACCAAAATGCATGCATGCTTTTTCAGTCCTCATCCTAATTTATGTGTAATTTGTACTTTATTTGATTAGTTGTCCCGTTGGAGTCACGGCCAATTGTATTATTTTGCAAAAAAGTTTAATTAGCCCCGTTTGGTTTCATAGATATATTAACCAATCTCATCTCAACATTCAAATATCATTAAAAAATAAATACTTTTTAATTTTCAACATTTTTATCTAATTATTATTTAATCATTACAAATTTCTCAGATTTACAGACAACACACAAAAAATATTTCAACTTTTTCAAATTTTAAAATAAAAATAAGATTAAAAATATATATTATTCTAACAATATTCTAATTTCATAATATTTTTATTCAATTTTTTCTCTCTCCTTTCTCAAAATTCTATTAAATATATTAATTCAAATTATTTTATTATTATTTATAAATAATCTTATTATTATTCATATATTTTTTATTTTATTTTATCTGTATAACCAAATGACAAGTTAATTAGTAGCGTCAAACTCAATGTATAAGAGTGAAGTTATCTGCATGCATATTAATTTTAATATTTGTGTGGGCACTTTTCATCACGTACGGACAACTAGCATCATCTGTATTCAATCCTACCAGTTTTGCTTTTGTTCGAAAAATAATAATAATAATAAAATAATAAATTCATGAAGTGACCAATTGCATAGTATCCAAAAGTGTATCGCGTGATTGGTGGAAACAAAGTTCACTTTGGTTAAACTGTACACGACAAAAATAATATATAATACGAGTAATGGTAATATTTATGTAATTTGTGTAAAATGATTTATTTTTATAAGTTATTTTACAAAAATTTTCCTAATTTAAAAAATTATTATATATATAATTATAAAAAATAGTTATAAGTCTATTATTTTCCACCACGGGTCCATCTCGGGATTTGTTTAATATACCATACTTTATTGACCGAAAAAAAAAAAGATTTGTCATTTATTTGTGATGAGAAAAACCATTTTATATTTAAATAAGTCTATTTTTATCATAAATAATCATATTCATTACAAATAATTATTTTTCTTATAGTGATCTTATTTTCATTCTATTATATTGACGTGTCATACTATTTATCTTTAATCTTTTTTTTCTTTATGAGCGAGCCAATCCAAAACAATGTCTCATCAATATAACTCGAAGAAAAGTGCAAGTAACATAATAAGAAAATGTTAGTAGAGTTCTTTAAACTTATCCCTCATGTATTTTAATTTTAATTTTTTTTTATTTTTATTTTATGATTAAAGAAATAATTATTAATAAAATTTTATTTTTTTATTTTTTTAATAATTAAGAATGTAAAAAAAATATTTGAAAAATATTTTTTAAAAAAACAAATTTATAATTAGTAATACGCAAAACGATAAACGCTGGACGATCCAATATTATAACATGATTTTCGGTATTCTTTATTCCACATTATTGATACCCGTGTGTCTACAAGTACAGTTCCAAAGTGGACACGAGCAAATTCCCTAAAAGACAAGCATCTTTCCCAAAATTCCTCCGCAAATTAAGGGATCGAAAGATCGAGATAGAAGTAGAGACAAAAGGAAGGGGAAACCGGTGTACGTGGTAGAGACGTAAAAGATGTAAATATCAAATGTATAATCATTGTCACATAGGCAATATTATTCTACATTGATTTTTCATCATCATTTTCCTTGATTGTATGGTCTTCTTAGAACTTGATCATCTTCTATAAGCCGACGTCGGTGTTGGTGATTATAATGTCAAAAAATGCATAATTCTTAGAGCCGGCTATGGGATTGGCTTAGGATTAGTTGGATATTTTGAAAGTATTGTGTTGTCGGGCTCATCTTTGAGACATTAATTATAGTTCAAATCAGACATTCTATAGCGTAGAGGAATTCTTATAGTTACGCTTATGGAAGGTTGCTACACTGGTCGATCCCGCCTTCCATTTTCTTTACGAAAAAAAAAAAATCTACATCTATGGTTACACTTAGGTTCCTTTGGATTTTTAAAATATCACAAAATATCTTTAAATAATAGTAAAATGATTTGAGTTAAAATTTTTATTTGATTTTAGAAAATGAGAGAGAAAAAGTAAAATAAAATTATTATAAAGTTAAAAAAAATTAATATAATTTTTAATATAGTTTTTGTTTTAAAATTTAAAAATTTTGAATTATTTTTTATATTTTATTTGAAAGTTTGAAAAATTTGTAATAATTACATAAAAAAATTAAAAATTTAAAATTAAAATAGTAATGCACACCACACTCTCATCTAGTTACTTTTATCCTACTATTCAAGATGTGTGATATATTTATCACTATTAAATAATAAAAAAATTTTTAATAAAAGATTATTTAATAATGATAAATATGATACATCTTACATAATAGATTAAAAATAGAATGATAATATGATGCACATAATTTTTCTTCTCTAATAAACTGTTCGAATTCCAGTAATAATATTTGAATAAAACTATGAATATTTTGGTTAAATATCTCCAGTGCTATGGTTACGTACTTGATTTTGGGCTAGCTTAAGACACTATTATTATGTAACTTTATTATTTTAGAGATAACCAATACTCTGGTTATACGTACGAGATCACAAGGGAAAGGATACCGAATCATAATCACGTTTCTCAAAACTTACCACCTGACAAGTACTTTAATTTCTTTAAAAAATGAAATTAATTTCTTTTAAAAACGAAATTAGTTTCTTTAAAAAAATGGAATTAGTTACTTTAACAAATTAGAAGATAAAATCATTTTGTGTTTGAAAAATATTAAAATTCACAAATTTCTATTATAATTTGTTCAAAAGTTTTTATTTTATATATTTTTAGAAAAAAACTGATTTTGTTTGTATTGTCCGAATCTTTTATTTACGGTGTTTGGTTTTTGCACTTACTGAAATGATTCCAAAGAAGCTCCGTCTATTTCCGCTGAATTGAAATTTCTGTATGGACAAAAAAAAAAAAAATACGTGAGAAGTACTTGTGAGACTATATAGTACGCGTTTTCGGTTAATAATATTGATGGACAAAATGATTGACAAGCTAGTCATCTTTTTCATTATCTCATACGACCACATGAGTTACTTAAAAATGCACTCCTATATCTAAGTACTTCATGCTACATGATGGGGCTTAATTAAATAGGAATTCTATACATCAGACATTATTTATTTTCATACTTCATACTTATAATTTTTTTATAGAGTATTTTTTATAAGGTGTGAAGTATTTTTCGTAGGATATTAGATGTGGATTGGTGCATAGTGACTGATGAGAAGAATTTTTCTTAATCGAAAGTTTCAAAAATTATTCAAAATTAAGAATCCTAGGTCATTAACATTCTTATGCCTACTGTTGATTCATTTTTTCGGCATGATTGGAGTCCAACAACACTTTCTAATGGCCAAGATGGTAACTTGAAAATTGATAGGGTGAAGTGCTCAGATGCTCGTTCATGAAATAAATAAATGAATAAAGCAAATAAAGTGTAGATAAAGAGAGACATATATATTTATATGGTTCAACATAAAAGTTTACTTCTACGAATCTTTTGGGGGCAAGATCTATTATGTTTTATGATTATACAGTTTTTCATAGCCTCACATAGCTCTCGATATAATGAAAAAATTACAGTTGAAGAGAGGTACTTGAGAAATATGCTCTCCTTGAGAGAGAGAGAGAGAGAGAGAGAGAGAGTCCCACTAGTTCATTTTATTCTAGCTACATTTATTCTATATTGGTCAGCTTTCATGTGTCTTCTAGATCAACAATATTAGCACCGAAAACTTGATATATACCACAAAGTCAAGCAAACAATGCTGCAACAGAGATATATTGATATGTATGCTAGCTGTTTTTCTCATTCTCCCATTATTAATATTCTCATAGGTACTAAATTCGCTTGAAACGACTTTCAAAGTTTGAAGGTACGTACGTAGAAAGCTTAAGTAGATGTTGACAAAACATATATAAATATTATATATATTATAAATGGAATAGGTCAACAAATATATCATTGCTCGAGAGAAATGAGTAGCATATTATAAACATGATAGTCAAAAACTTACACTGCAGGGTTTATGACAATCTGCAAGCTTATAGAATTTGGACTTAAAAAGACATATATAAACATTTATTGGCTGCCTCTATCATTGACCCTGACCTCGTACGTGTCTCTCTTCGATCGACCTCACAAATTTTGGCAGTTTTGAGCCGTTGGGATTCTAATGGCAGAATACCAAACATGGTCTCCATATATATAGTTTTCATCATGATTATCAGGAGATAACATGGCATCGTCGTAACTACCACGTCGGAGAATTTTGGTTTTTTCTGAATAAATAACTAAGCTGATCAAAGTTGGGATAATTGACTTGATCACTTCTTGTGCATATATACCGTGTGTGTGCGTGTATATGATGTAGGTGATGAATGAGATTAATAATTTTGTACGTTTTGATACTATTTTGGTTTAGCACTTTTGTTTTTATTCAATTTAGGTGGCCATATATATATATATATATATATATATATATATATATATATATATAGCTATTTAGATCTAGTCCGAGATTAATAAAATAATATCTAGTGGTTGTAGAAACATTAATCTCGCAATGTATATTGTTTTTTAATTAAACTCATGGCAGCAAGTTGATCACAAAGAGTCTCAGACTACTTCACTATTATTCACAAATTTACTATTATTTACTACTTTTTCACTATTATTCACAAATCATCTCAGCATCTAAACGTAACCTTAAAGGCTTGAGAGTATTCACTAACACTTTTTGTGCATTTCTTCATAAGCTGAAGATTATCTTTGAAGTGTAACTTGCGTGTCTTTGATTTGTGAGAAAATTAGTTTTCAAGTACCATCCAGGCATCATGGGAACTAGACCTTGCACATAGCTTCTTCTTCAGAGAGGAAAGAATAGAAAGGCTCGTGAGAACTAACTGGTCTATACATTTGCCTCGAGGAAGTATATGCAGGATTAGGGATTGAAATGTTATTTTCAGAAATTGTGGCAGGAGGTAAAGAGATAGAGTCATGTATGTAACCAAGTAGATTTTGGCTAGTAAGAAGAGGAATTAGGATCTGACTTTTCAGGCCAAGCCTATTAGAGGGTCCCCACTAGAAGAAAACAAAGGAGAGATGAGGAGGAGACAAGTGAGGACAAGGGAAAAGAATGTGTCAGAAGAAATGGAAGGAGAACACGAATAGGGAAAGAACCAAAAAAAAAAAAAAAGTGGAGAAAAGAAAGGAGGTCAGGCACGGGAGAGAAAATGTTGTCTTTCCTCATCACTCCCAAGGGGCATGGGGAAAGAGAGATCGTATCCAACAAAAGGGGACGACCAGATGACTTCAATGGGGCTTTTGGGGATTTTTGGACTTCTTCAGCTTCTTCAACCTCGCGACGGGAACTCCAAAGATAAGATCTCCAACAAATAGATATTTGGCTTCTGTAGTATAATGAGAAATAAAAAACTATGAGAGACTATAAAATACTCATATTAGAATAAATTTGTCTTCCAAAGAAGGCTCAGTGCCTAGTCATGTAAATCTATCTGTCTCGCTCTCTTTTATTTTCTCTGTATTTATTTTCCATTAACCGCCATAGATGTACACACTAACGTTGTACAACCGCACCGGACTACCACCATAGGCTCTAAACAGCACCAATCGAGGTCCGAATCTGCATAGTGAGCATGGAATGACTCTTTTTCCCATTTTGACCTGTTGTGTGATTTTTGGCATTAAGATTTGGTGCCGTTAGTGGGATCTTGACTAATTTTCTACACCGAAAGTGGGAGAAGGACAATTTTCTGCCCTACAAAATCATCTCAGACTAAGCAGTTATATTTTTCTCTAGATAAGTATTCTCAACATCTCCACTCTTATTTTTATTGGCAACACCGTCACAAAAATCAGGCGAATGAACACTTCCTCGCCCATTACGGTTAACAATACAGTGCACTTGTTGTTCACTGTGCATAAAACACAAATCCAATGGGCCGAACAGATGAATTACCACGCCACTTGGGCTGTAAGCACTCTGTACACTTTAAGTATATTGTGCACTTAAATGCACAGTAAATACGTCGAGCAAGTACAGTGCACTTAAGTGCATAGTGTCCATGCACTTTCAAACTATGCATGGCAAGCATAGTGCCATGCACAGTGCACAATGGGTGCATGTTGTCTTGCACAATGTGCCGGCTGCCATCACATGGACCTTCGACAGTTTCTATTTAGGCTGCGGTGGCCCCCGCCCATTGTGCACAGTGTGTGGAATGGGTGCACATTTCTATCCCCCATCGAGGCGATCTCCGACAACGAGATGTGCACACCGTGCAAGGTGAGCACTAGGTGCACATTGTCCTGCACCCAACAGGAGCCTATCTCCCTGTGGCTCCCTTGGGCTGGAGGATCACCACCAGCCGATACTAGGACTGCTGGCGATTTCTGTCGCCGGAGGTGTTACCGTCGACCGATGTGAGTTTCCACGAACTGCCCACCACAACTTGCTGATGCATGCACGGGTTTACCAGAGACTCACTATGTGGCGAGCATGGGAGCTTGTCACCTCTCCACAGGGTGCGAGAAGGCTTCCCGGTCATGGTGCTTAGCCTTTAGATTGAGCTGACAAGAGTCGTCCCGCCGGTTCCTAGTTAATGAGAACTCGCAGCTAGCGGGTTACCACACACAACCTACCAACGAGTTGCCAAGACCACCAACTAGATACACCAACATGTTTTGTCGTCAGCAAGATAGTCAACAAAAACATAAAGGATCTAGTGGCACCCTCCCCACCAATATCACGGCAGCGAACAACCAACAAACTCCACAAACTTGGGTATCTTGGCCACCACTCTGATCAACCACCCCATAGGTTGCCAGACCACAAACATCATGAACTCAACTGCTCGACCACATGCACTTAGTTGAGCCACCACTCTTCTCAGCCAAGCTACTCAGTGTCACTTTCCCGCCAACTATGCCCAGCGTCACACTCCTCGATCATAGCTGAAACTCCTCGGCATCAGTCAGCTCCTTGCCAACCGTTCTCAAAAATAGGATTCCTCAGCCACGACCATCCCACCATGCACACAGGCGGGCACTTGCTGTGCACAAAGTTTCTCGGCTATTGGAAGTTGCACAGCTTAAGCTTGGTTGGGCTTCTCGGTCAACAACGTTCCCCAACCTCACTTGCTCAAACATGAAGTTTCTCACCTCAGTTACTCTGACACGAAGTTTCTCGCCACAAGCTCTAAGGCCAACAGGTCCTCCTGACCATAACGTTACCCGGCCACTCAAAGTTCCTCGACCTTGTATTTTTGCCAATCCTACACACATGTAACGTGAACCATAATATGAGTCATGCGCGACACATGTAATGAAGCACTAAGAACAACTTTGTCACAAGCTTCTTGATCAAGAGTTGACAAACCGCAAACCACCCAACCATGGAGTGAGTTGCCTAGCCACACAGCCATCCTCAGACACAACGTGCTTGGCCATAGTGCTTTACACGAACACATTAGATTTTGCTTCGTGATGAGGTACAAAAAATTAAAAAAAAAAAAAGAAGAAGAAGAAGAAGAAGAATAAATAGCAACTGGCAGTAGAAAATTTTAGTCAAGCAAAAGTCAACTGAAACAGCTAAAATACCCCAGTTTGTCTCTTTCAAAATTTTATTTGATTTTTACTAATAGAATTGGTTCATGTGGCGTGAAACACAGGCTACATAGCTCCACTCGCCGACACTCGCAGGGAATAGAGAGAAGGTCAGGCATGCCAGAGAAAAGACTATCATTCCTTACCACTCCTAAGAGGCATGAGGAAATAAGGATCGGATCAGATAAAAGGGGATAACTAGACAATATCAAGGGGCTTTTAGGGATTTCCAGACTTCCTCAGCTTCTTCAACCTTGCGACAGTGACTCCAGAGAGAAAATCTCCTCCAACAAATAGATCTTCGACTTCAGTTGTACAGTGTGAAATGAGAAACCATGAAAAACTGTAAAATATTCATATTATAGTGGATTCGCCTTCCAAACAACTAAGGACATAGGTGCAGTAAATTTGTGTCTCCCTCTCTTTTATTCTTCCTGCATTTATTTTCCATTTACCGCCATAGATGTACACATTGACATCGTAAAACTGCATCAAATTGCCATCGGGGGCTTCAAACCACACCGATCGAGGCGTGAATCGCCATAACGGGCCAAGAATGACTTTTTTTCTCCTTCTAACCTGTTGTACGATTTTTGACATTAACAAAAGTTGTTGTTAGATGCCATGACAAAAATAGAGGTTGTTAAGGTCGTGTTTCGTACACTTGGGCTTTGTTCAGGAAACCTGGGATGAGGTCTTCTTATCTACACACAAGAGGAAGTAAAGGTGGCTTGGTGGGGGTCGAGACGCCTCATGTGCCAAACTTAGTTGATCTTCCTAGTAAGTCTTGTGTGGATTTTTCAGTTCAAAGAGCGACATTTGTTCCTAGTGGACAACTTTTATACGAGGTCTATTTGGGGGGGGGTCATCCCGTAGTCAATGTCAGGAAGTTTTCGTCACACCTTACTGTAGCCCAATCAGGATCTTTTAATGCAGCATGGCTTCCCAAGTGGCGTCTTGCCGGTAGAAGATTAGCATGGTCATTCTCCATACGCTTTGTTAGAGGATGGAGGGCCACCCATGTTTTCTGCCTACTTATAGGTACATATCTTTTATGTCTAGGTATCGTAGGGGATGTTAGGGGCAGAGAGTCTAGCTCCCATCTCTAGTTGGTATGAATCATGAGTCGGGCTCTTGAAGTGGCAATAGGGTGTGTCGGGAGATAAGGCTTAGGCTAGGGTGTAGGGGTGACAATACGTGACACTACCCATGAATCCAACACGAACATGACACGAAATTAACAGGTTTGAGTTTGATGTTAATGGGTTTGGGTCAAAACGGATTGACCTATTAAGACACGATTGCTTAACTGGTTGATAACATGTTAACCTACTTGGACCTGTTAATAATCCATTTTGACTCGTTTAGTGAGTCAAAATTACCCTTAACCTTAAACCTAAAAACTAAAAAAACCTTACCCGACAAACTCTCATCATCAATCTCAAAGTCTCACACATTCACCATTCACGTTGCCCCCTCACTCTCAAGCTCTCCCACCTCCCTTGTTCTCCCTCTCTCTCATCTCTCTCTGATCTCTATCTCACCGTGGTTGGTCACCGATTGCCAGCAAGCCTCTCACGATCATCGTCGTCAGTCTCACTGTCCCTCTTGGTCTCCCTTTCTCTCAAGCGGATGACATCCCAATCTCTCAAACGGTGAAGCCTCGATCTCTCAGTCTCTAATGATCTTCCCCCAATCTCTCTCTCCCTCTCTCTCTCTCTCTCTCTGGCCTTTTAGGTTCTTCTAAACTTCGTAATTAGTCAAGTCTTTTATTATGATAAATCAAACTTTTTTGTGGTGGTTTGCAGATGCTCATCAGAAAAAGATTTGATGGTGTGGTTTTCCCGGTGACGTTTTATAGTTAACATCAGAATATTCTTTTACTGTATTTTTTTCCTTCTCTTGAAATTCTAAAGTTGTCCTCAAGAAGAAAAATCTGTTGTTTCTTTTTTAGTGATAGTGCTCCATTTAGCGATTGAAAAAATGTGGAAAATAATTAGATAATTTAGGGCTTTTGGATCTTCAAGAAACCCATTATTTTTACTTTTGTTTGATAGTACATCTTGTTTCATTGAGCTCATGCCTTGGACTCTGCTTTCAATTAGCTGTGTTATATGCATGAGTTTTAGTTGGTTAGTATATTGTTGCAGTTCTTGTACTGCTCACATCTCTTAAATTCCAGGTATTTTGGAGGAATTAAACATGGAGTTGGTGGACTGGTTAAGGCTTATGGAGGAGTTGCATCAGAATACTTGAGAAATGCCCCAACTTGTCTTATGAAATCTAAGGTGTTAGGTTTTTCCTATTGTTGTTATGTGCATTGCTTGCGATTGCCTATGCATTCTAATCCACTTTTATTAAAAATATTTGTTAGTTATATTTCACTTTTATTTTAATCTGGTAAAATAACTATTTTGGTATCTTTGATTGGTTGAATATGACAACAGGTCCTAATGGGTGTAGAAGTTCCATTTGATCTTTTAGGTATTCTATATCAATGCATTGTTATACAATCGGTATTTGTTAGCAAAATATTTTGATAAGATTTCTATTAGTCTTTAACTAAATAAAAAGTAAATAAATTTCTATTACTCCGAGTTCTTTTTATTGCTTTCCTTTGTCTATTCTCTCTCATTTTTCTTAATCTCTTAGAAAGGATGTTTTCCTAGAGTACCTTCTCTAATAAGCACCAACACTATGATCAAACTTTTCTTTCAAATTTGTTTTGCATAGAGTAAATAATTGATTCGGATATTTTTCTACATTATAGTCAGTTCTTTATACTTCAAATTCTGACTTCAGCCCTTTTTTGGTATGTTTAAATTGAGTAGTGTATTCCATTAAAATCTCTCTAATCCTCAAATAAGCTGTTCATAAGAACAATGCATCTTAAATCTGCTAAATATATATTTCTTGTTCAGGTTAAGGATATGATGTCTTTGCGTGGACATATATGGAACAAGTGGAGACATCCTATCTTTGACAAGTTAAACTTAATGTTTGTGTACTAATTACTTGCTTGGTGTATACAATTACAATCTTTTCAAGTTGAAGACATCAAGCAAGATTATGATATTGGTAAAGATGGCATCAGTATGCTAACTTTCAAGGTTGATTTTGACCGGGATGCAAAATGGGAGGAGGTTGTCAAAGCCAACTATAGCTGAGAACTGAAGTTTTATAAACATTGAGACAGACTTGCCCGTTAGGCTTCCTTAGTTTGAGAACGGATGATGGTTTCTCTTCATGACTTTAGCAGCATGTCTCTGACATTCTGTAGGAAACTTGATTGTACCCATTTGGCTCCCCTTACATTGATCGTGTCAGACGACTTCTCCTCTCCCACGTTGCTTTGTTCTGCTCATGTTGCAGGATTTGTGCCTATTTCCCTCTTTCCCCAAGGCGCGCATGTTCCCACGATCTAGGGACTTCAATCGTCGTGGGGGCTTAGATAAACCCATCCTTCCTCCTTTTCTGGATCTACTTGCCTTTGTTTCTCTCCCTTGAAGCCTTCAAACCTTGTCTCCCTTCCCTGTATGCCCTATGTGTCCTCCCTTATTTTCTCTTCTTCCAGTCTCTATGGCTCCCAAGAACATTACTCGTGTTGTTCCTCAAGGTTCAAGTTATTCCAAGTTGTCTAGCTCCTCCTGAACCTCTAGGGGCATGGACCTTTTTTAGATTCGCACCAGGTCCCAACGCTTCGACGGGTATTATTGGCAGTCTTTGGTGACTCCAGCCATTTTGCAGTCGTTGAAATCATCCCGTGAAGTACTCGAATCTATAGCTTTTGAGGCCCCCGGACCCTAAGAAGGGGTCGTGGGTTTGTAGGGCTATGCCATGAAAGTGGCCCCTTTTGTAGACAAGTTCGCGGCATGTTGGACTTCCTCCATTTGGCCCCTGCACAGCTTCACCCTAACGCGTTGAGAATCTTGTTGTGTTGTTGCATCATTTGGCAGTGGGCTTTGGAGGAGATGGGTTCAGAGAATACCAACCTCACAACCTGCTAGTTCCTTCTTACCCACAATCTCTTGGAATATAATGGCAACACATGTAGTTTTAGGTCGTTGTAGGTGCTGGCTAGTTTGGAGCCGCAATACAACCGAGTGAAGGGATGTAACTAATGATTTTTCTTTTTGTCTGGCAAATGGTGGAAGTTCCTAACAGGGTAAAACAACTATCATGAGTACTCGGCACGTGCTATTTCGGGGTTCATTGCAAACATTAAGAGTATTTGGCCGACGACGACTCCAGAAGAGGGAAGTCGGATAAAGGTTGTCAGGGCTTGGGTAAAGGCACACCCTGCTGACTTTTACTTTTAGGCTCCTCCAGCAAATGCTCAATTTGGTGATTGTAGCATTCCTATGAAATCGTCCACTCCTTAGCACCGCAAGCATTCCTTGAGCCCGTTGGTGGAGGAAAAAAGGGAAAAAGCCTAGGGGCAGAGTCTGATGATAGTGGTTTTGACTCAACTCCGATGCCTCCCCCAGAAGAACCTTCTGTTCTTGTGGTTTTTCATTGACCCAACCATCCTCAGGGGCAATTTGCCCTACCCTACTCCTAAGGCTCATGGGTGGTTCTTCTTCGTCGTGCAAGATGGGTGCGCGGGCGTATCTCAACATGATTGTGTCATACCCAAGGTGGCTGAAGTTCCTCAAGCTCCTCTAGAGATACCTTCCCCTACCCCGTCTGGCAATGCAGGGAACATCGTGGCCCTAACTAGGGCGGAGGAGATACTTTCCTTGCGATTCTATTGGGCCCTCTTAAATCCTTCTACGGGGAGTCTTGGTCAGTGGTTCTGCCCCCCGAAGTTGACATAGAGATGGTTCCATCTCCAGAGCTTAGTGGGCTTACGGTTGGGGGCGAGGACGTTCTCGACGGGGTTTATATTCTCGACGAGGTTATCTTAGTTGAAACTTCCTTGGATGTTGGTGAAGGCAACAAAGTAGGAGAAGTGGGACCATTGTCAGGGGTTGCCGAGGTTTTGGTCATCTACTCGAGATGGAGGTCGTGGTCGCGTCAGTTGGGGTCAATGAAGCTTCTGTTGTCCTTTTTGAAGTTGGGACTTCATTTCCCTTCACTAGCACCATTCCAACCTCAGTGTCATCTGAGGTTGGTGCCCGAGGTGGTGGCAGGGAAGGCGAGGGGGCCACGGCTACCCCTTCAAGGTCGGATGCTATTGTGGCAATAATGGGAGTTGGTGACACTCTGATGGTGCCAACTGACCCTAGGGCTAGAGGTAAATGCTACGTTGGGGCGTCAGGTGCCGAGGGGTTGAATCGTTAGTCGATAAGGGTTCTAATCATGTCGATGTATGTGAAGATCGAGGGATCTCGCCCTTGAAAAAGTTCACGGATGGTGCTGGGGGTCAAGGTACTGGCAAGTTCAACGATGTCAAATCCCCGACTGGTACCCTTCTGGGGGGAGAAAGGTCCTGCTTTTGATAGTATGAAGGGCTCGTGCAGAGTCCATCCAGTAAATGATTGGGATGCTTAGGGAGTTCTTTTCTGGGGTTGGCCTTGACTCAATACTCTATCCATTTTGTTTTTTAGCTTTCTTCATATATTCTCTTTTGTCCTTACTAGAGCAGTCTTCATGATAGGCACCAAGCAACTGGCGGCCTTTATTGTGAGCAGCCAAGAGGCTTTAGAAAGCAAGAACTGAGCGCTTCGTTCCTTGGCACGAATGACCTTGCAGCATGCCAAAAGGGAGAGGGAGAGGAAAGAATTGGACGAGGCCCTTGTCAAGGTAGAGTTCAGTCGCGGACGAAAGCAAAGCAGAAGACATGATCAATGTTAACTCCTTGGGCAAGCAATGAGGTTTCTAGGAGAATTTTTTGCATTTTTGACATCTTCGGACAAATTCCTCTGCGTATTTAAGGGCACACAGCCAGTATTATCCCGCCCTTATCACCTTACCTGCCAATGCCTTTCCTCCATAGTGGTTACCATAGACTCCCCTATGCACTTCTACTAATACATATTGGACATCTTCAAATGAGGCGCATCTCAAAAGGGGCATGGGGTAACCCCGCATGTACAAAGTTCCATCAATCAAGGCAAAGTGCTCCGCTCTGTTCCTGATTTTCTTAACTTTCCACCTGTCTTTGGATAGCTCATTGGCGTCAAGATACTTGATTATGTCCCCCACCCACTCTGGGGCTCCCAGTCTCACCTCCACAACTTCAATTCCTATGGCGGGTACCTCAACAATTCTGACTATTGTTTGTTTCGGTAGGGGGAGTCTTCTTACTAAGTCATCACTCATGCCACTTTGTCTACCTTTTTGTTCTCGGCCCTCAGTATCTACTGGATTTGGAAGTATCGGAAGTAGGCTCATTCACCTTTTACCAACGTTAAGTACTTCTTCAGTTTCTTGCTCTTTGTAGCAAATTTCCCTTGCACCTAGTAGACAACTATATGAGAGTTGGCCCTCACCTCAATCTCTTATGCAACCAATAATCTAGCAATCGCCAATCAAACTAGCAATGCCTCATATTCTGCCTCGTTGTTGGTGGTTTTAAATACTAACTTAGTAGCGTAGTCATACTCCTCGTCAGCATTTGCAACAATATGCACCCCTAGTCCCCCTCCAGCCTGGAAGGACAAGCGATCGACGAAGATCTGCTAAGGCTTCATGGGAGGTGCAGCTTTGATCTCTATTGGGAAGCCAGTAAATTCGACTACAAAGTTTGCCAAAACTGCCCTTTGATAGCATTCCTAGGTGTGTATTCGATGTCGAATTTGCTCAATCCCAAGGCCCAATTCATTAGGCGCCCTTAGGCATCAAGTCATTGCAAAATCTTCTTCGGGGGGGCTTTGATCAGAACTTGTATCGGGTGAGCTTGGAAATACGGTCTTAGTCGTCGAGGCGGTTGTTACCAAGGTGAAAGTGAGTTGATCCATGCAGGTCTGGCTTTTGGATCCCCTCAACATCACTTACTAGGGCCGAAGATACCGCATGTGGGGAGACTGATAGGTAGAGACTCAAAGTCTCCTCATATTCGAGTTGGCAGAGGAGTGGTGGGCTGGCGAGGTACCACTTGAGGGCCTCGAATGCTCGGTCACACTCGTCATCCCATGTTTGTGCCTTTCGCAATACCTTGAAGAATGATAGGAATTTTTCCGTGGATCTAGATACAAATTGGTTAAGGGCTGTTACCCGGCCGGCAAGTCTCTATACCTCATTCATATTTCACGGTGGAGCCATATTAAGTACAAATTCTAACTTTTCTGGGTTAGATTCAATCCCTCGCTCTGAAATCATGAATCCTAATTATTTCTCCGATCCTACACCGAAAGCATATTTCACTAGGTTGAGTTTCATCTGGTACCGTTGCAAGACAGCAAAGGCTTCCCATCGATCAATGAGGTATTGCTCAGGGGTCCTACTCTTAACCAACAAATCATCTATGTAGACTTCCATGTTTCTCCCTATCTGATTCTTGAACATGCAGTTGACTAGCTGCTGATAGGTTGCCCCTGCATCTTTCAAACCAAAAGGCATGGTCGAATAGCAATATAACCCTTTATTAGTGATGAATGACGTCTTTTCTTCGTCTTCAAGGTTCATGCAGATTTGGTTGTATCTCAAGTACATCCATGAAACTAAGCATATGATGGCCTGCGGTGGAGTCCACTATCAGGTCAATTCGGGGAAGTGGAAAGTTATCCTTTAGGCAGGCTTTGTTCAAATCTATGAAGTTGACGCACATCCTCCACTTGCCATTGGCCTTCTTCACCAATACAACACTAGATAGCCAATTCGGGTAGTGTGCTTCCTGTATGAAACTTGCTGCTAAAAGTCGAACAACTTCTACAGTGATGGCAGTGCTCTTCTGGGCACTTCTGTCTAATTCCTTTGGCTTCCTAATCCACACTTAGGTGGTGTTGTATTATGTTTAGGTCGATCCCAGGCATGTCCTCATGACCCCAGGCGAAGACATCTTAGTGTTCTATGAGGAGTTGTTTCATGGCACACCACATTTTAGGCATCATTTTGCTGCCGATTCTGGCCATTGCTTTAGGGCAATTGGGTCCAGGGGGACTAACTCGAGCGGTTAGTTTGGCTCAACTTACCTGAGAGTCTACTCATCTCGAATTTCTCCTTCTGCTATGGTGAATTCTGGTGGAGGTGGGGGGTGGGATGTGGTCTGTGCCCTGCCCATCCACTACATGGATCCCCCTCCCCCTTCTGGTTTCAATTCTTGCACGTATCACTCCCATGCCAAGACTTTCTCACCTCAGATCTCGTTGACTCCTAGGGGTTGGGAATTTCATTTTCAGATGGTAGGTCAACGTTACTGCCTTTAAGTTATTATGGGTAGGTTGACCAAGTATGGCGTTGTAGACGATAAGGCTTTCACTACTATAAAATTGGCCTTGGTTGAGGCCGTGCAAGGGACTATGCCCACTAGGACGGACAAGGTGATGGCACCTACTAGTTGAACCATGTCTCTGGGGAGTCCTTTCAATGGCATGGGCATCGGCTGCAAACTGGTGGGATCAATCTCCATCTGGGTGAAGGCATTCCAAAAGAGAATGTTAGCAGAACTTCTATTGTTAATGAGAATTCTTCAGGTGGTGAAGTTGGCGACCAGTATGGTTACCACTAAGGCATTATCATGGGGGTAAAGGACCCATTCTTCATCAACTACTTCGAAAGGAGATGACTAGTGAAGAATTGCCCTTTATCTGTTTAGCAGGGTTATGATCTGCTAAATAAACTTCTTGGTACTGCACCTTCCTGGCGTGTGCTTTTCGCATGGAAGAGGTCGCACCTCCACCACCAAATCCTTCAACAATTGTTTTGATTTCGCCTAGTAAAGGGCCCTCTTGGGATCATGTCAGTGGGTGGCCTTGTGGTGGTCTCTACTCTGCTGGTATCCTTCTCGAGCTTTCATTCCTTTTTAGTCTATTGAATCACTGCACACTTCTCTCCCTCTCTCTCCTATTCCTTTCTTATCCTTCTCCCCTGCTAGGATGAAGGATAGGAATCCATGTAAGTTCATGTGAGCTCTGAAAGTTTTTAAGTGTTCGAGGGGGTCCCTGATCCCATCGTACATCTCCATGGTGGGAACTCGAAACTTCGGTGGTAGTGGCAAGACCATCACCTCTACGCTGTAAAGCAAGCCAGTTCTGGTGAGTAGCTGGTCCACCGAGTGCCCATCTTCTTTGTCATCTCTTTGTACTTCCCCTTGAGGTTACGCAACTCATTCTACATGTTCCTCCTTTCCTCGTTAGCTTCAGTTTCTCTTCCAACGTTCCTAGACTCGGTATGCTTATTGTTGCTTGGTCCTACATCATGTTCTACTCTATTGGTGTCTACTATGAGGGTCTCATTCTCTTTCTAGAGTGCCTCCACTTCTGCAGTCAGCTTGCCCACGAGTTGCTCCATTGCTGCAAATCTTGCTTCCATATATGTCAATGTTGCTTTTTCTTGTCCCCTAATTGTCTGAGAAAGGGTTGTCATACAAAGGACACGTTAAGTCTATAGGAATCTCACAGATGGTACTACTGTTAATGTCGTGTTTCATACACTTAGGCTTGGTTACAGCAACCCGGGATGAGATCTTTTTATCTACATACAAGAGGAAGTAAAGGTGGCTTGTTGGGAGCCGAAAAGCCTCCAATGCCAAGATTAGTCAATCTTCTGACTAAGTAATGTGTGAATTTTTTAATTCAGAGAGGCACATTTGTACCCAGAGGATAGCTTTTATATGAGGTCTGGGGGAACATCACGTACTTGGTGTCAAGGAGTTTGCGTCACCCATGACTGTAGCCCAATCAATATCTTTTAATGCGGCATAGAGCCTTGGGTGGCACCATTAATGTGGCGTGGCTTCCCAAGTGGTGTCTTGCCTATAGACAATCAGCGTGGTCATTCTCCATACCCTCTATCAAAGAATGGAGGGCTGCCCGTGTTTCCTACCCACTTGTAGGTATAGATCTTTTATGGCTAGATACCGCAGGGGATGTCAGGGCGGCAAGTCTCGTATGTCTCTGTCGATTGGTTTTCCATGGGCTAGGCTTCTTAAGTGGCATTAGGCCTGTTCGGGAGATGAGGCTTGGGCCAGGATGGGCCTTTGATGTCCTACACAAGCCTGATCCATGGGCCGGTAAGGAAATCTCTTTCCCAAGGTGAATCATATAGGTACTTTGGTACCATAAGAATGTTTTGAGACTTTTTTTCCCAACACACACAATAGTGTGTAGTATCTTGTATTATATATAGTACAATAAATGTGCATTTGTCCAAATATGATCATGCATCTGTATAAGAAAGGATTACAAGGCTTAAAATAAGGAAACAAATTACAAGGCTAAAAATAAGGAATAAACTAATCATTAAGGGATTGAGTTTGATTTAATTGACTTTCCATTTTCATTTTGTTTAGTTGTATCCTTAACAATTTTCCAACAAATAATACACGCTATACACGCTTGGGATAATTTAATCAAATTGGTTTGGAGAGAACATCTTCAGAACCATTTATAATAAATCACAAATCTCTATTAAGCATGTCATGACATGCACATTTAAAAAAAAAAAAAAAAAACTAAGTTAAAAAATTTTTACGTATCCTTTTATTAAAAAAATATGTGCTTCCCACATGATTCATGGGATACATGACAATTTTTAAAAAAATTTCTTTCAATCGGAAGAAAATTTTATCCAGATGGCAGTCTTTGTGGGTGTCAGTGTCACCAACCCTTTAATGTGTATTCCATGGCTTTGAGATTGAATTCATGATTTACGGGTTCAAGAGTTATACAATAAATGACAAAAAGCAGCTGGCTGGCTGAAGCTTTTGCAGCCTTTAAAGCAGTTATTTTCTGCTCTAAATTGAAGCTTTATAACATCGTTCTAGAAGGTGATTTCCTGAGTGTGGTCCAGGCCATCAATGGTACTGATATTAATTGGAGTTCAGTGGGTTTATTAATTAGAGATATCAAGCATTTCTTAACTTGTATTTAAAGATGGTCTGTTGGTCATATTCCTAGAATTATCAATGCAGTGGCTCATTACCTAGCTAAGAAGACCCTCACTCTTCATGAGGAGAGCATTTCTTTATAGGACTATCTCCCTGTATTCACAATCTCCTTCATAGGAGTCTCTCAATGAAAGTGTTCCTTTTCTCAATAAATAAATAAATAAATGACAAAAAGATTATTATTGTAATTATATTGTTTAGTACAAATTGACTATTTTTATCAATAGGGCATGATGAAATTTTGCTCCAAAGTGGACCACTTAGCCCAAGTGACACATGTGAATTTAGCAACTGAAATTATTTTGAGAAGTATATTATATACAAAAAGATTACATAAAAGTAAATTTATAAAGTGACGCGGTTTAATGTCGTACTTTAGATTGTAAAATTAATTTTATCAAAAAATAGATCTAATAAATCACATGAACCTACATCACTTTGCGGATTTACTTTTATGAGATGTCGTTTTGATTGTGAATTGAGATGAAAGTTGAAGAAAATATTATTAGAATATTATTTTTTAATATTTTTATTATTTTGAGATTTAAAAAAATTGAATTATTTATTATAATTTGTGTATATATTTTGAAAAATTATAATAATAAAATGAAATGAAACACTTTTACTATTCAAATGAAACCTTATGTAACCTCTTTTTATCTTTAACACTTCTCATCAATTATTTTAACTGAATTTGGGGCAAAATTTTATCCTTTATCGTTCTTTATCATCAAAATAGTTTGATGGAAAAGTGTTGTCGTAGATGAACGAAGGAGCTTCTAGCACTAGAATTATTTTCCCTAAATAAGCATCATGTAAATGTAACTTTTAAGTTGTTTTCGATGCCAACTTAAAAACAAAGACCTTGGTCGGCGAGGTCAAGCATTTAAAAGTTTTGATAATGTTTTTATTTAAATTTGTCAAATGGCTTATAATTTCATGCTAACACATTAAAAATGTGTATTTTTCATGTAAAAAAAAAATGTGTATTTTTCTTTATCTTCCAATACTTTGTATCCTTTTGTAACACGTAAGTTCGTGAGATGAATATTTTGAGGATTAAATTAAACTCTAAATTGAGTGAATAAGTAGAAGATTAACAACAAAGATCAACCTTTTTGCCTTATAGTTTGAGCCTTGAATTACTACTATACTATTCATCTGGGTTCTGGTCCAAGAACATAGGTCTACCCAGATTGGAACCTGTGTTCAGGCTGGAACTCAGATTGAAAACGGTTTTTAGCAATCCAGAATCTAGATTCTGGGTTGCACCCGATTTTTTTTAAATCAAAACGTACATGTTATGAATATTTTTTTATGAAAAAAATGTTAATGCAGCATTCAAATTCTACTTATTTAATTTTTTAAATTCAAACTTACATGTTCCTTGACCACCAATAAAAAGTCACACAAAAAGAGAGTAAAAATAAAAAAAAATGGATGATTCATTGAATAGAATATGTATTTTCTTTTTAAATTTCTATCCATTTAATTGCTAGAAAGGAAAAAAAAATTCAAAAAAGAAAAGAAAAGAAAAGGATTTTAAACACGGGTTCTAGATTTAAAATCCGATATCCAAATTGAGTGTATCCAAATTTTTCTATACAAAGACCGGTCCCGGATACGGTTTCCCGACGAATAGGCTTAAGATTCTTGGGACATTCTCAGGATATTTTAATAGTTTAAAAGTAATGTTATGTATAAACTTTGTACAGACCTTCTGTATAAATTCTAAATAGATTCTTTTACATTTCTTATTATGAAATTCACTTTCTTTACAAAGTGATTATGTGAAATTTATCTATTTAAATTTGTACAAATCATTACTATGATTGGTTTTTTCGCTAATTATCTAGAACACCGTACACGTGGCACTTCGTATTCGGTATTTCTTCATTGAATAGGAGAGGTGACTTTTATATGTTCGTCATTCAATGTCTTGTGCTGACTTAGCATCACATCACAATAAGGTGTCATGATTGAGAAGCGTGATGAATTGAAAATATATTAAAATTTTTCAGATTTTTTTTTCTCCACACCATTCAAATATAAATAATTTTTAATTTTTAATTTTTAATTTTTAATTTTTAATTTTTAATTTTTTTATCTAATTATTAATTAATTATTATAATTTTTCTAAACTTTCAAATAAAAGATAAAAAACAATACAAAATTTTAAAATTTTAAAATAAAAATAATTTTCAAATAATTTTTTAATTTTAAAATATTTGATTTAATTTTTTCTCTCACATTTTTCAAAATACAAGAAAATATCTTAATACAAACAATTTCACAACTATTAAGGATAGCTTTGGAGGGTGAGATAAGAATTTTGTATTTTGTTTTAAAGTTTAAAATATTATTTTTTAGTTTTGAGATTTGAAAAAGTTAAATTGAAATTTAAAAAAATTGTATTGGAATTTGAAAAAGTTGAATTGTTTATTATATTTTATATAGAAATTTTAAAAAAATGTAATGATAAGATAAGATGAGATGAAAATTTTATATGAGATGTGTTTTTCAAACAAAAAATAAGAGAACTCTCTTCTATCTACAAGTTTCTCGTTCCGAAATGACCATTTTCGACTTTGAAATTTAAATAATGCTTGGCCACTAAGGATTCTCACCTTTTTTTTTTTTTTAACTTAATAATTAAGCATGTATTTTTTTAATGATTTTTTAATTTTTATTTAATTTTAAATGTTTAAGGAATTTAAAAAATGTTAAAAAAAAAAAATTTACCTTCTCGGTGAGGATCCTAGATTGCTGTAGCAGGATCCTCTTCAACTTTTCATCCTACATGCACTAGGGTCTGGCCTTTTGGTCCTTCGGAGATTCCTTGCTCACGCCTTCATGGGTTGAAGCCTTCTATGGGCCTTTACGGCCCATTACTTTTAAGAAATTAGCAGAGCTGAACTGAGCTCAGATCCAATCATGGAATAAAGGAACCCAGTCCAAACTCATCTCAGCCCGATTTAGGTGCAGATTTCTCTCCAACTTCGGCCTAGTTTAGGGAATAATAATTCGGCCCGAGTATGACCCAAAGCAAATCCAATTACATCTTGGTCCAAAAACAATAAAAATAAAAAAACAAAAACGAGGGGAAAAATATACGATGGGAAAAAAACTTTATGTAAAGAATTTTAAAGTATTTTTTGAAGTGATTTTTTTAAAGAGAAATAATATTTATAATTTTAATATAATCAAATATCATGTAATATATTTGAAAAAAAGTAAATAAATTGAAAATCTTCACGAAAAATATTTTTTTATCGAGAGACTCAACTTTTTCTTTTTAAAGAAGTGGGTAAAGCTTCCACTTCTATTATTATTTTTTTAAAACTTAAAATATTTTTTAGAGTTAAACAATTAATATTATATGATATTAATATTTTTCAATTTAGGAGGGGATAAACTGTAACAAGAATTAAGCTGGTGAGGATTAAAGTCATAAAGATAATTAACATTAATGTCATAATTATATAATTTGATATTTAGGTTTCGTTTGTTTTTTTAAAATATTTTAATTGATCTTATCTAATCTTATTTATTTATTAAAAAATTTTCAAAATTTTTATATAATATTAATAATAGATATTTTAATAATATTTTATTAAATTTTTAATTTTTATTTCATCTCATCTTATTTATAAAAATAAATTAAATTTAAATTAAATTTAAAAAAATGACGAAGTAAACAATCTTCATTTTCTCTTTATTTTTGTTTGGTTGTTTGTGAGGAAGGTCCCACACTATAAGGGCAGGTCTGAGTGAGATTGATGGTACAATGCCCTCCTGATAAGCCCTGAAAATAAGACCATACAAGTCCTTTCACGTATTTATTTGGTCACCCCTGGATCACGTGTCCGACGTAGGATGCTCCGAGCAACTTTTGTTCAGACCCTTGATAATTTACGATTTGAATTATGTAAGTATTGTGTAATTTTTTTTTAAAAAATAAATAAATAAAAAAATAAATTTTGTTATATAAAGTTATTTTTATGTATTTTTTATATATTTTATTAATGCGATGGATCAAATTAGTTATTTTATATAAAAGAAAATGATGTCGCTAATCTCATTAATAGAATAAGTAAAAAATACGTAAAAGTGACTACACATACAATTTTTAATATTAAATTCATATAAAAATAAACTAATTTTTTAATAATAAATTCTACTATTTTTACACACTCTACGACTATACGTAACATTATTCTTTTTTTATACTCTCACTTCTCCACTAATTATTGTTGTGTCTCGAATCTCTTCAAATTACTTCAAATAATTAGACATTTATCAATGAAATTATCATAGGTGAGAGTTGAAGTTGATGGAAAGAAAGAAATTGAAAAGTTGTACTTATCGCCTCATATGTTACACACAAATACTTGATTTATAATTTTTATCTTTTTATTTAAACATACACATATTAATATGTAAATATTTGTATTTAAATAAAAGAATAAAAATGACAAATCGCGTGTTTGTATGTGGTGTATGAAATGATAAGTAATATTTTTTTTAATTATTTATATTATATTTTTAGTATTTATTTTATGAGTGGCCAGACTCTTTTTTAATGAGTAGACCTAATATTAATTAAAATAATAAATAAAATAGAATATAGTATAGAATTAAGGTTTGAACTCAATTTCTCTATTTTGACATCATAAGAAATTGCTCTGCCTTACTTAAACTGATAAAAAGATATAAAATTAATTATTTTTTAATTTAAATGTAAACTTAAAATTTTAAAATTTTAAATAAACTGACAAAATAAATTTCGCACGCACACGTAGTACTTATTATTATTATTATTATTATTATTATTATTATTAATGAGGTTAGAGTTTATGTTATTTCTTCGTTTAAAGAATTGCATGCCATGATAAGCTTGTTTGTTCATTGTTGCACCGCGACCAGGGTCTTCAAGAAATAGTTTAAAAAAACAGAAACGAGAATTTGTTCTAAGCAGTTGAATATTCTTCAACTGCCACCGTGAAAGCTCTCTATTCTTCTTCCACATTTTTTCAGTAATAATTATGTGCCAGCAGCTATAAACACCACCCCGGGTTGCAGACCGCCTTTATTTCAAGTGTGTTTTCCTCGTCATAACCCATGTTTTCTGGCCAACAGTGCTCTCTTTTCCGGTTTGTCCCTCGTTTCCACGCTTAACATAAGGACATTTCCATTGCCTGTGCGTGCCATTGCGAATTCCAATCAGGTCATCTTCTTGAATTCCACTGTTTGTTGGATTTCTTCATTCATCTTTGCCTAACATTTGGCTGCCATTGGACTTAAATATTTATTTATTAATTTTCATCCTTCTATGTACAATATCTTTGTGTTGGGAAATTTTACTAGTGTTCTTATTAGTAATAAGTGCAGGTTTCCCCCCGATTAGGTTTACACTCCAGCAATGGAGACTCGCAAAGATGGAAAAAAAGTTGTTTTGACTGTATATATATGTATTTGAGGTGAATCTATTTAGTGTAAAAATTTTGGTGCTGAGACTCAAATGTTGTCTCAGCAGTTATTATGCATTACAAAATATCGGAACATTGAGAAGGTTATGGGAATTATAATAATATTTCCTCTTTTCTTTCCAAAAATGCTCTATACTTGATCACATTGGCCTTTTGAAAGCTGGGAGTGTTATTGCTTGCAAACTCACCTGCATCCTTTGGTGTTGCAAAATACCATGTCAACCGATTAACCATGAATTCGATAATTGTATATATTAATACAACTATAGGTTGTATTAGTTTAATCCTATAGGCATCTGTATTGGTTGAATATCAAGCTGAGATACAAGATACAAGAAACAAGGTTGAGGCTGGAAAAGTAATTGGGTAGCAAAATTGAAGTGAGCGTAGTGAAAATTGAATAGTATGCGCTAGGATTATGATTGAAGTTTTCTTGTTGCAGGATGTGTACATCATTTCAAGCGTATTTCTGTTCATTCTTAGTCTTTGAAATCAATTTAGTAATCCATAATTGAAATGAATGCTTCTCTAGTAATACCATCATTTGGCATGATTGGTATGGCATGCCCACCCATCTTGGCTTGAAGTGAAAAAGTATTACTTGCTTTACAGGGTAACTCTGATGGAAGTAATCATAAGAAGGTTTTGAAATCAGCAAATGTATCAACCTTTGCAAAAGGATTATTCAATTTTACTGTGACTAACTTCCTTCCTATAGGTAATGTTGATCATTTTTAAGGGAGTAATAATGATCATATATTCATTATCAGTGGAAGGTGATTTTGGGTTTTCCTGATATGAAGTGGGTTGGGATTTACATCATCCTCATTTAAATTCTTGCATGGTTTTGATGCTTCACGATCTCAATTTGCTCAAATAATATATTGAAGGAATTTGTGTATGTATTGGTGCTAGGCATGATTAACTTGAGCATCTCATAGTCATGGATGAGACAGATGTTATGTTTGCTACTGAAGCCTCACATTATTTTATTTTATTTTTTAGCCCAGGGTGATCTTAATCGGTTTTTGTTGCATCCCTTTGAAATCTGTGGCTTGTCTCATTTGATATATTGGATCGACATGGTTGAACTCAAATATTCTGCAAATTTTCATTACTTTTGGTCGAAGTTCCACCCTGCCCCAACCACCAGGATTATTGTCGTCATTATTATTTCTGTATTTAAAATCATGATTGATATGTATCATTTGTAAGTAATATATTCCTTTGAAGCTTGATTGCTTTTTTTTTCTTTAGCACTAAAATATTTGCAGAAGTTGAAGGAAATTTATCTTTTGATTCTCAAGATCCTGCTCTCTGATTCTTCTGTTCTTTCTTGCAATCAGTTCACTAATCTTGTAACTTAAATTGTAGCTCTAATCAGTGGAGTAGTTTTGGGATTTTCAAATCCGACTCTTGGCTGTCTTGCACACAAATATTCATTGTCAAAATTTAGTACTTGCGGAATTTTCTTTATCTCAGGTGCAGTTCTGTTCATCATGGTTTGTATATTTACATGTCTGTTTCTTGCCTTCCCTGAACTCCTCTTGAATATTTTAGGGCTGAAGTTACGGGGTGGGGAATTTCGAGCAGTTGCAGAAGCAATTGCCAGCCGGCATATTTGGGCTGGTATGATCACAAAGTTTTTATGAGCCTTGTCTATGTTCGAGTTCTTCCCCTCAGGCCCTTTATCTAGTTCAAATATTCAGCGACATGAAAATATTTGCGAACCCTAGTCAATTTTCTTCAGAACGTTTTGATCGATTAGGAGAATTTTATGCCAATTATCATCTGACCAGTCTTAATTTTTTCTTAACAAATATTTGAAACCATTACCATGAATTTTCATAATGTGTTCTTGTTCTGATTCTAGCTCAACTTTTCTATACTGAAATTTGGATGAATAGAGTGCATTTCCTCCACAAATTCAAGTTTGTAAGGTTGCCTTTTTAAAGCACAGCTTCTTGTTTCAATGCCTTCTTTTGTTTATTTAGTGCTCAACTTTTTTAATGTAAAATCACTTCAGCTTGAAACGGCTCGTAGTAAATTTCATTTTTTAAGTAAATAAACTTGGGACATCAAATAATATGATCTATGGTTCCCTTATTATTCTTTCAATATCTCCAAGAATTATATCTTCTGGTAAAGCAGGGACTGAGGGATTAATTGGTTTTGAGAGTACCTTAGGTTTTCAGTGGGACAAAAAAAGTCATTGCTTCCATTTGATGCTCCTGATCATGATGAGCTAAGGTTATAAACATTCATTTTCCAAACCAAATAGAAAGCTGATAGCTTGTTGCCTATGTTTGTAATAAGTACTAAATCTTTAGAATTTGTATGGAGACACAATTTATTTGAGGCCTCAAAACATTTAGCTGATAGTGGCCTGAATGCTTCTTCAGTTCTTCCCAATCATGTTGATAGATGAGAAGACATGTTGCTATTTCTAATGGCATATGCAATTAACTGTTGTACTTGATTGTCCAGGTTTCTATTCTGTTGGTTAGCCCCTTATTCTCCAGGCTGATTTTGCAAGTTCAGCTCGCACCTCAGGAGTTTGTAACAGGCATACTGGCTGAAAACAAAAGCCACTTTCTAGTTTTTTCTTTCTCTCTATGAACCATGAATGAATATTTAACTGAAACAGAAATTTTTTGGGCAAAGTTACTGATTGTGAAGCTTCTTGGAACAGGATTGGCGATTTTTCGTTGTATGCCAACAACATTATCTAGTGGAGTTGCACTCGCACAGGTTTCCATTTTTACTTTCCTTTAGTGCTTTCAGAAAAAGTTATGTTATATGCTTTTGGAGGTTAAGCATTATATGATTGCAGCTTGTCGGTGGGAACTGTGCTCTTGCTCTTGCAATGACTGTGATATCTAATCTATTGGCCATTTTAACAGTAAGTTTAAACTATCCTTCCTACTATCTACTATTCTTTTTTGCCCACTTAGTACCTATACTAAATATGCCCTGTACTTCTTATGATTAATTTATTCGTCTTTCTTTCATGTCATAATTCAAGAAAGCATTGGAGGGAAGAAGAATGAATGCAAGTTCTTTTGTATATTGTCTTCAAGATTATTTTAGCTTCCATTATGATCTAATGTGGTTTATTGTATTAGTATAATTTTTCATCATCATTATGCACGTAGGATTAATGTACTGGTTACAGTCCAAACAGTGACATTTGTGGTGATATTCCATTCCTAAAACTTTTTCTCATGTCCTTCTGTGGAAAGGGGAAAATTGCAGACACAGTAGCAATTTCGTTTCTAGGCCAAAGAGAAAGCTTGTTTACATTATCATTGCTTGTTGGCTAGTAGTCCTACCATAGGTCAGATTTTCTTTTATCTCTTCATTTGTTGGTGATTCTATTTATGTGTCCTTGAAAGCTAGATACAAATGGTCAAATTTTGTAATTGCAATATGTTGATCTAGATGATATCCTCAGAACTTGTTCCTGGTTATTTCGTTACAACATAAATTTTCCAGAATATATTGCTATCTGTTTTTTTTAATACGTATGTACTTATATCCCTTATTCATGTTGTGAATGTTTTTTTATAATTGCTGGCATTGAGACATGTTATGCTGAGGAGAAAGTTTCTTGAACTCACTTTTCTTTTTCAGCTTTCATGTTTTATTCTTTTTTGGTTTATCTTTGTTTTAAGCTATTTTTGTACAATCGGACCTCAGGCATTTCATTAGTAAGAGAAGATGTATGATTTATTACGTGTATTTATTGATGAACCATTAGAATTTATGCTTATTGATCTATTTATTCTTTTAAACAATAAAACTTAATGCTAAAATTTATGGTTTATCTAACGGAATGCTTGCCAGATAATGAAAGAAGTTTACAACGACTTTATCTGTACCATTTTGCTGTTATTATTCCTCTAAGCATCATTCTCTTGCCTATGCTTGAGAAAATAGATGAAAAGTAGTTCATACTTTTTCACTAGACCTTTTCTACTACACATACATATTTTCCGTGCAAGAAATTTGTGTTTGTTCTTAGATGAACTCCCATAGAATCTGCTTTCACTGCTAGAAATACAAAAATATCGGTTACTCAGACATACAGTGGATCTGCAATATTTTTCTCTTTGTATCTTTTTTGAGTTTCATTTCTGTCTTTTTGCTGGAATAGCATGATAACGTTTGTCTTACAATGCAGGTGCCATTTTGGATCTCAAATGTTTTTGCTGATAGTTTTGGTGTATCCATTCCAACAGGGGAGCTATTTTGGAGTCTTATTTTCACACTTCTCGTTCCTTTGGTTTTGGGAAAGGTTCCTCCTTGCCTCTATCTCAAGCTATCACATTGAAGTAGGCATTATTTTGGTGCCTAACAAAATAGGATTTAATCCATCTCCTTGTTGACTCAGAAAAACCCAATCAAATAGTCACATTCACAATCTTCCCCTAACATTTGACCTGATACCTGTAAAAGTGCTGAACAAGTAAAGGAAAAGACAAGAATATACATCTTTTACATAACTGGCACAGTGAACAGTACAAATGCTTCAGGGTATTCAGTAGAAATACAGAAATACAGAATACTTTCCTTTGGATCAAGAAAGTAACATCATTTAACCCTCGACACAAAATTTAATTTTAAACTTCTAATTATATAGAAATTTGTTGCACTTGATTAAGGTCTAACTGCATGGAATTTGGATTTGAGTAATTAAATGATCATCGGGGTAAACTGGCGATTTAAATATCTTATACAAGTTCCACCATGAGGAGTGATTATAGCTTATTGCTAAATCTTCATTATCCTTGTGCTTGTCAATGCATTTTAGTCTGTATCCTACATGATCCAGTGTAAAATATCACAGCTAAGCTAACTGTTCACTTAAATAGCAGCTTACAGGAAGGCTAATCTTTATCTGGCTTTTAAGTTTTGAGAAATGATTTGTACAAGTCCCAAATAGACAAACCCATGCAAGCCTTTGTGAAAAAGTGGATCCCACCCTGAAAAAATGTAAAAAAAAAAACCATTCTTTTTTAGTGGGACCTACTTTTGGACTTGTCTATTTGGGGCTTGTACCTAGCATTACTCGTAAGTTTTTTATTAGATTAAAATTCTCTGTAGGATCGATCATTTTGTTTTACAATGTTATCGCAAACATCATATGTTTCAGAAGCTCGAGTCTCTTCGCAAGGGGTAAAACAATTGAATAAACTATAAAAGGAAGCAATAATTAAGTGTGCAACAAACTAATTGTATATTATCTGTAACAAAATTTGAGAACTGTCTTACTGATATACTAGTGTTTCTTTCTTCAATACACAATTTCTCCTCTCTTTTATTTATTTTTTTCTTTTTGTGGATTGCAACACATTATAATAATATAGTAGTTCTATTTGAAGGTCTTTACACCACACACTATCCACATGACATAATTTGATTTGCGAAATTCAAAATTCAAAATTTATTTTCCAAATCAAATTATGCCACGTGAATGATGTGTGATGTAAAGGTCTTCAAATAGAATTATTCATAATGGTATGGTTCAACTTCACCAATTTTATCATGAGCCTTGTGGTTACTCAGTTTGCGGGGTTTTTATGTGATTATCTATTGACAGGTAGTGCGAAATATGTTGAAAGGTAAAAGCTCTATTTGTCTTCATTTTTTTCCTTCGACAATTGTAACCTTTTTGGTGTACAAAAAGATGCCAAATTCCCTCTTTACCTCCTGAAAATACCTATGATGTTGTTAGACTAAAAAAGATCAGATATCTTCCTCTACTTCAAATGGAATTTGTAATCATTTGATTTGTTTAACTGTATTCAAGCATCACCTTTTATAGTAATGCAAATAAATGCATTTTCAGACTTCCATTGTACTGTGAGTTGTATCAAATAAGTAGAACTTCTTGTATGTATGCCTGCTGTGGAATCTGTTGTAAATTTGTTCTGGAATTAGGCGATTATAGATTGAAAAAAAGAGAAAGTGGGAGAGAAATTGAAGACAGTTTAATATTGTTCAGCAATATGCCTATGTCCACAGGACAGCTGCATAACATTAGGATCATAAAAAATCTATCTGGGGTTACAGATGACTTGTATTTTTTGTGTATCAGCCTCAAAACTCTAACCTACCACATTGAATTTCCCAAAATACATTTAACTTATTGTGGATGCTACCTTAGTGTCCTACCGGGCATTATATAATATGTATAAGCCACTGGCTCCCTGACACTTAGTAGCCTGCCAGAGTCTTAAGCATGACTTGCTGTTCTCCCAAACATTATTCCTCCCAATTGGCCATCTCGACAGGACCAAAAGTTCTATTCCTCTGGAATTTCATGTATCAAATTACTCTGTCGAATCTTGGCATGGAATATGTGCCTCCATCTCCAAAAGAATGATATGGCTTTGATTAGCCAGATAATGAGTGCATCTGTTGTAAAAAAAAATAGGATACAACTCGTTATTGTTTCTTAAATACCTCTAGCTATCATAATTTTTATTTCCCCAAAATATCTGACTATGATTGGTTTATAGGTCTGGCAACATACATTGATCAGAATCAAAGGATTTTCTAAATGATGAGTACTGTCCTTCTTAGTCTTGTAAGCATTTGATCTTCTTTTGACTTGGACTTTGGGCCTTTCCTAACTTTTCAACAAATGATCTTTTTTTCCGTCATTTAGGGAAATGAATAAAAATAGACAGTATTATGCTGAAATGGTCTGCACTGAGGTCTAACTTATCAGTGTACCTCCCCGATATTGTGAAGCCTAGACTCAAGGTTATGTTTGCTTTTGTCATGCACTATCGAATAGAAGATACCCTCTAAGGAAACAGGTTCCTCAGGTGAATGATATACCACCAAAGACTAAACCGAGATATATAATTGAATGTCTAGTTAGGATAGTAAGAGTCAAGAAGAGTAAAATGTCTTTGAAGTCTTTTAGAAGTCTTTATGAAGGCAACGATTTCGAAGCCTTTGCGACTTCTTTATAAAAATCAGAACTTGTTTCTTTGGAAAGGCATAATCTCAATGGACCTTTGTTGTTCATTTTTTCATTTGCATTTTACCTTCATTCTCAATTTATCTTGGTATTCCACTAAATTTTTTCTTATGGAGGTTACTTTGTATTGCTGTAAGGATTTTGTCAATATCTTTTATAAGCTATTACTGATTCTCTCTACTTTGTTCTAGACGCCATGGATGCAAGTAAGCAAGTCAAGACCCTGATTTTAATGTTAAAGCCAAAAGGATTTATTGAAGCTATGGGAATGGGAATGTGAGTTCTTCATATAGCAATTAGATGTTCTTTCTGGTCAATCTGTTTTGTTCTACTTCAAGTTATTCTCTCTTTCACAAAAGGAATTGGAAATGAAATTAACTTACATACTTGCCATTATTTAACTTTTGTTATTTGCTTAAGAAACCTTGCCTTGCTCTAGACCAACAAATAGATATTGGTTACCATGACATGTTTCCCCGAATATATATTGAGGGAAACATGTCAAATTTTGAACTTTTTACACCCAACTTAAGCCCGTACAATTTTTGAGGTTGACACGTTAAATGAAGGGTTTTAGGAGTCTCTCTGCTATATATTTCCAGATGGCTTTCAATTAAGTTATTTTTGGTTAACAAGGCAAGAGATATGGTAAAATAAAAAATCTGTATCTGACAATGATTATAATCTTCATTTGTTTGCAGACTTGTGCATCTCACCCTTCTGGTTTTTAACACCATTGCAGTAAAGTGCATGTCAGCCGGCTTTGGTGGTAGAGAATCCATTTTTTCAAAGAAAGAGAATTTCCGCGCTCTCTTAATAGTTTGTAGCCAGGTTGGTTGATTAGCAGTGAATGATTTTATCCATTAACTACATTTTGCTATTCATCTACATTGTCAAATGAGTGACGAAATGGTTTCATCATGGTTGAAATTTGTTGAAACAAATTTGAAAAATAGAACTCAAATATGAAATACCGATCGATATCCATATAATACCTATTGCTTAACCATCCTATGCATAGAGCTATCATATCAGAAGGCTCTAATCCTATCTAGGTTGACATATGCCTGAATGGATTGCCTAAAATGATCTGCCATTGTGGGTTGGTTGTTCCATACTCTCTGTTGGTCACCAGTGCAAATGCAATTTTATTCTTAGTCCATTGCAGTTAAAAATGTAATTTTGTAAAATGAGTATTTGGGTTTTAAAAAGTCACCTTATCATGTAGAAAGCTCTGCTCATCGTTGTAGCTGTAGTGGATCAGCTTAGTGGTGTAGTTGGTGAATCAGGGCTGTTAGTTCTTCCTTGTGTTGTGGCACATATTAACCAGGTTCCTGTCATCTAACTTTTCCTCTCACAAGAATTTTTCCTTTTCTTTCCATTTTTCTTTCTTGTTTTCCCTTGTTTTCCTGATTAAGCAAGTCTTCGAAAGAACGTTTTCTACTTACACTATAAATTATTGGTGCAGGTCATCATTGATTCAGTATTAGTAAACTTTTGGCTCTGGAAAGATCTGTCATACAACAAAGATTTTGAAGCATGACCCTCCTTAGTTGATGTGCATTTTGCAAATTTGTTGTGCTTTTCAGCATTAAACTCATAATAATTTTGAAGGAGATAAAATTACATAAACCCAACCCCCCCCCCCCCCCCCCCAACAAAAAAAATGAAAGCCATTGGTAAGTATTATTTTCTTATGTATCATGTGCACATCTTTAAGAAAATGAAACAAATTCATAAAGCTGGACCATCCATGTCCAATGACTTGGATCTGTTTTAAGAATCACATTCAGCAACTCCAAATCAATCACCAAAACTTATCCCTTTCGATCCTCAACTTTGTTTGAGATTTAAAAAAAAAAAATGTAAAGGTTTTTAACCATAGAACTAGCAGCAGAGCGTTTGTGAAATTGAAAGGTGTTCTTGGCAAATATGACACGCTTTTGAGGCACATAATTTGACAGCTACTCCCTTAATCTTTGCTAGTAATTATTGCATTCGTGTGTTTCTTATAATATTCGATGCAATTTATTATCTTTTGGATGTGATTGATCAACTTAATATATATATATATATATATATATATAATATTGAATTAATAAGGTGCACTTACAGGAAACTCTTTCTCGAGGGTCTGTGCATCCTCAGATTAGTCACAATGAAGTTCTTGGAGGCCCAGTGTGTGTGTATATGTATATGTTTATATATATATATAAATATGATGATACTGCCCTTTTCGCCATTCAGCAGCCCCTTGAACTTCCAACTAAGGCTATTACAAAGCTCTATTGCAGTTTAAATAATAAATTTTCCGAACTCAATATTGTTTGGGTACAGCATAGTGTAATTATCACCGTAATTAAACCCTGTTAAACTGTTGACAATGGCGGAACTACGTAGAGAATAGATGGGGCCTCCTAAATAATATTAAAACTTCTTTAGTTAAAACAAAAAAGAAAAAGAAAAAATATATATAAAGATTTTATATCTAGTCTCTCGAAAAGATTTTAAGAAAAACCTTTTGATCTTCTTCCGACATCTGAAAATCGTCTTCTAACTCTATCTATGATCTTCTAGTATCCACAAAAAATATTTTAAAAAAAAATATCAATATTTTTTAAAATCCAAAAACAATTTTCAACGAGGTCTAACAATATATCTCCATATTTATAGACTTTAAAATACTCAAAAGTTTGGCAGCGTATGGATTTATTTTTAGAACTCAAAAGCCTTATATTTTTTATGTTGTCTTTATATATAAATGTTAAATGAGGTTAATTCGAATTACCTCAAGAAGCAGAATTCTCACAAGTCTGAATCTTTGCTCATCTTACAGCTCACGTCACTTTGTTTTTTACATTTCTAGTTGCTTAGTAGGCTACTAGAATCTCTTAAAACTTCCACGCATTAAGATTAAGAGATCTAGATAGTTTTTCTAGAAAATTTTAGAGAGAGAGAGAGAAGAGTTTTTCTTTTTGTATGTTCACTTTTTCACTCTTCTTTATTTAATATACATAGAACTCTTATTTAAAGAGTTTTCTCATAAGAGATTAATTAACTTCTCTGAAGTTAAGTGGTAGTTGTGGGGAGTTAATTAATAATCTCCTCACCTATGTGGACACAACATGGGTTATGCGTATCCACTACCATCAATAAACACACACACACACACACACATATATATATATATATTTGTAAACCCTTAAGATTTGTTATTCTTATATGATTCCCTAAATCCCTTTCACTTGTTTTTTTCTTCACAATTAGATTATGATGTGATCTTTTGTATTATTTAAATTGAAAATTTTTATGACTAACAATCAATTTAGATAAACATTGTTTGTTACACAAAAATAACAAAATATACACATATACACTTGCACAGCTATCATCATATTTACTGTGCCCTAAACTCAAATTTCTAGTCCCGCCACTGACTTTTGAGCTTGCTTAAGATATCTTTTGATTTGAAATTCGATGGCACAAGTGAGCAATTCTCAATTATAGTGATTTAAATGGGAAGATTTGATTTTAATAATTATTACATTCACAATTTAGGCCATGTTGTTCACAGTTAACGCTTGAGTCAACTTCCAAGCCTCCATTGTATTTTCTACTATAGTCACTTGTCTGTCTCGACGGATGTTAATCAGGCTAGTTTGGTTATAAAAAATCAAATTATCTCATATCATCTCATATAATCATTACAATTTTTTCAAATTCTCATATAAAATATAATAAACAATTCAACTTTTTCAAATTTCAAAACAAAAATTATATTAAAAAATTATATTATAATAATATTTTATACAACTTTCAACAAAACATTTCATTTCATCTGAACTGCATAACCAAACGAGGCATACTCAATTCACCATGGATTTTGTAATACTGGAATACAAGTTCTAAATAATATGAAGTCACACTAATTTGTCTAGACCTTGACCAAATTTACTCTAATACCATCCTATCACTAAGATCAACACTTCCGTTGCACACTCTCATTACTTCACCGAAATGAGATCTCATAAATATGTCACCACTATGTTTAATTCATTTTAAAACCAGCCAAGGCAACTCTTACAGAAGTCTGAGAAAAATAGACTTCTTGTCTCTCGAATCCATACTCACTCAAGTATATTTCTAGATAATCTCTTCATCCTTAGTTGTAGTCCATAGCCTTAGAATTTGCATCCATGATTGATGACCCCATACTACTTAATATCAATCAACCTAAACACAGAAAGCTGTATAAAAGTATCACTATGTAAAGGAGTAAGGATGGATGCCACAAAAAAGGTGACCTAAATAGTATCAAAGAACTTGGAATGTATACCTTTCCATCATTTTGTTTTGGAAAGATCAAAAGAACTCAGAATGTATAAACAGTCAAGCTCATGCGGTGGAGAAAAATTGCATCGATTGAAGTTCGACATAAAGTGTCAAAAGCTATGTTTCCAATTGGCGAGAAAAAAATATTCTAACAAATGAAGTCACCATCAAAAGAAGTGACCCTTGAATAGTTCATCATATTTTTTTTTTTTGATAGGGGAATAGTTCATCATATTTAAGTACCAAAGGTGAGGCTAACAAGCCCTCTCAGATTAATCAAGTTCAGGCTACTCAGAGGGTGCTTAAGTGGTCAAAACCAGCAGAAGGATCTTTCAAAGCAAACTGGGATGCTACTTTGAGGGTGGAAACAGGTAGAATTGGGGTGGGTGTTATAATTAGAGATCACCAAGGTCAGGTTATAGGGGCACTCAGGGCATGCAGAGATATCACAGATAACCCCTTTGATGCTGAAGCTCATGGCCTCCTGCTGGCAGCAGTTTTCTGTAAGGAGCGTGGGGGGAATGCTAATTGAAGATGCACGGCAACTAATGGATGCTTGCAGCCAGGGGACAACTTCTCATGTAGAGAGGGCAACATGGCTGCTCATCACCTAGCAAAGTCTGCCCTTAATTTCTCTGTGGACTTATATGATATTGAAGAATGCACAAAGTCAATTGTAAACCTCGAGATGTTATAAGCTTTGTTTTAATGAGATCAGTTTCATTTCAAAGAAAAAAAGGAGCTCTCTGCCAAGTAACTAACAAGGAAATTGATTTTCGCCGGAATTGATGAGATCAAAACAGAGGAGTCGAGTAACTTTGCTTACAAGGTTGGTCTTTCAAAGTTTCGTTTTTGACAAAACATACAAAGAGGTTTGACTTTCATTGAATACAATCATTGAATAAAAAAAGATCATAATTAATTTAAAGCATGTAGAAATACTATAAAACAATATAAATTCACATTGACACATAAGTTCAGACACTTTGACTTTCCTAGAAATTATTTAGACCATAACTTAGGAATAAACTATTTTGCAAAGATTTTATTGAATTCTCTCTTTTGAAAAAAGAAACATAAGAAGTTTGAGTGTAAAAGAGTTTGAATAGTTTGGAAGAATAAATCAATTGACGTAAATCCAAGGGGTAACACTATATAAATAAAGGGTTATATTACTCAGCATCCCAGACCCACAACACACTATATATATACATATATATTTTAAATTTTTTTTTTATTCATGCTAAACTAATTGATTTGTTCTACTTATCATCTATACACTACATATTTGTTACGGGAAAAAGGAACAAAAAATTAAAAGGTATGTGGTATGTGGAATATTAAGTAGAATTATTCATAAATAAAACATTCATAGCAAAGGAATTAATAATTAATTAAGCTTCTTTCCTTAAATGTTACACGTGTGATATATTAATGATCATCTCTACAATGGAGGTCTTCTCAAGCACAACTTAATCCAAGACATTCCCAGCATCTCATCTAAAATAAGCAACAGTCTCAAAAGATCCAAAGCCATGCCAAGCCAACAAAATACATCTTTATTTCTTTCTACGGCCCGGCTTATTACATCGTTCATCGATCTCCTCGAAATGTGCTATCTTAATTACATGACGGGCGGTAATAAGGGGAACGACGGCGTGGAGGAGGTACCCGAGGTGGAGGTCTCGGGCTTGCGCTGCAGGGAGTATACGGTTCACCAGGTTTGCCTCTGTCACATGGTGCTGTGGTTTGTTTGAGGGATGCAAAAACAACACAGTCCTGATCGGACTGCTCATCGAGCACTCTGTTGATTCCCGAACCCATCATAAACTTCATATCCAAGTAGTCATGCGCTATTAGGCGGCAGTACTCCTCCCTCCTCCATGATCCCATTATTGCAGCCGACGGTGCCGTTGTTGTTCTTCTTCATTAATGTAGGAGCCGAAGCCGAAGCAGGAGGTAGAGCCATGAGCAGCAGCATTGTTACTAGCAGGAAGGCAAGTAGTGAGGTAACCTTGATCTTTACACTAACTTGATCCATGCTTGTTTTCTTTTTCTGCTTTCTATTAGATTGATCATGGTTTGCACTAGTAGTGGTAGTACTACTTATATACAGTGGGGGGGAGAGTAGTGAGTGAGAAGCAGCATGTGAACATGATATTCCGCTTCTTTTTTGATACATTGGGTTGGCTTATGATATTCCACTTCTAAAAGTACTAGTCTAGGTAGTCACCCGTGTATCTTAGGATGAATGGACTTAAATCATCAGTAGCCCTCAAGTTTTGTGCACGCTAGCTAGCTTGCCCAAAGATAGGGATGGGACAAGTAGTGAAAGAAGAAAATTAGTGGATACCATCAACATTATTTAATTGTAAGATTTGATTTGTAAAATTTTAATTTTAATTTTAATTTTTTTTAAAATTAATTTATGTCATATAAGCATTTTATTAAATGTGCTCTGCACATCAATTTGAGAATATAATTTTTCATCACATATATATATATATATATATATATATATATATATTTGTGCATAGCATAATTGCCTCACTCGTACGTCATAAATATAGAGCATGACCTTTGAAGCTCTTCATGAAAATTACACACACACATACACACACACACATATATATATATATATATATATATATACTGTATTAGAAAAAATAAAAAATCTGAACTTCTGAAGTAGTAAAAAAAAGGATTATATAAAGAGTCATACTACACCTACTAAGGATATAGCCAAACAAATTCTCCCGATAAGGCTATTTGGCCTTTTTTTTTATATACATTTTTTATACCCTTAAATATTTTTAAAAAAAATTCATAACATTATTAAAAAAATATTTTCTTTATCACTAAATATAAATAAAAAAAGAGATTGTACGTGGACCCATTGTTGGGCCAACTAACATTATTCTTATATAAATATCAAAATATACTTTTGTTTTCGAAATTCTAGCGTAGTCACAAAAGAAGAGAGAACGCCGATCATGATGATGAGTGTTATCGTGCGCAGCAGGCAGTAGGCCTCCGGGTATGTTGCCTCATCCAGTAATAGTGCTCACCTAGTAACAAAAGTAAAAATATAATTGTAAGCGATTCAGAGCACTAATACGTGCACTCATTCAATATGATTGGTCAGAAAATAAATTTTATTGAAAACAATACTAATTTAAATTTAGAATATGAAGACAACAACATTAATATACAGATTAATACGTAAATTTGCTTGTATATAGCAAAACCCTAACACAAAAGAGATAACCCACTCAAGTAATTCATGTGCTTCGGCCATCCATTCCACTTAGGGTTGTTTGGAAATACATCTATTTTCGGGTATTTTTTTTTATATTTTTATGTATTTTCTTTTTAAACATTATTTAAATATAAAATATTATTCAATTTTATATATTTAACTTTTTTCTTTTAATCATTACAACTTTTTCAAACTCTCAAATAAAACATAAAACTCTATACAACTTTTCCAAATTTAGGATGCATTTGGATGTTGAGATGAGTTTAATATTAGTAAGTTGAGATGGTAGAATAAGTTTTGTGGAGTCCACATAAAATGATTTTAAATGTGTTTGGATGTTAAGATGAATTTAGATGTATTTATGAAAAATTAAAAAAAATTGTAGATCTTATATGTAAAAAAGTGTTGAATTAAAAAAAAGTTGTGGGTCCCACATGTAAAAAGGTTTTAAGTTGAGATAAGTTTAGTAATTTGAGAGTTAGGTGTTTGGATGTTAGACTTAACTTAAAATTAGACTAAATTAAGTTGAACTCAGATGAGTTTAACAACCAAACAAGGCCTAAATAAAAATTATATACAAAAATTATATTCAAAATAATATAAAGAACTCACTCCATCATCTCAACTTACTGTTATTCATAAAAAAACTCAATTCATCTCAACTAAGTTCAACATCCAAACGGGATAGTATTCAAATGGGCTATAAGTTGCACCAAATAAATTAAGGGTTTGTTTGGGATTGTGTTAGGGTCTTAAAAAATACTTAAATAGTCTTAAAAGCTCTTTAATGATAAATTTAGGTTGTTTGGATATTAAATATTAAAGTATTTTTTAATCTCATATAAGATAAAAACTATGTTGGAGAAAAAGTGTCATTTTGAAATTTTTCCTCAAATGTGTTTTTTTTAATAATGCACGACGTAGTTCTAATTTTAAAAAAGGCTATTAATTGATGAAAATATCCAAACAACTTTTAAATAATTACAATCTTACCCTTTGATCTTATCATATATATGCACGACACTGCAATTTTGAAATGATCTTTTATGTCATTTCTATCTCAAAAAATATTTTTATATATTGTTTTCAAACAAATATAATATATTTAAAAATGATTTAAACATATAATTAACAAATAATAAATAACTTTTTAACAGTAAAAATTATTATTTAAGTTCTATAATTATAAGCCTTAAACTAAAAGCTATATTAGCCACAAAAGCTATATTAGCCACACGCAATCTCCAACATCCACTAAGGGTAGGATAAAGAAAAGAAAGAAGAAAAATAAAGCAGTAACGCCAAATCCTTCAAGAATTACCACTACTTCTTCAGTTAAGAATTAGAATTTTTCTCAACTCTCCCCCAGTACTATTCTTTGATCGGCTTTCAGTTAACTTGATTGAATCTTGGAATGCTTCAGCTCAATAATAAGAATATTGAATGCAAACTCGCTCGAGCCACCGAGGTAACTCATGGCATCGCTCGATCTATTTTTCTCACTTGCTAAAACTCACTTACCAATCAATTATCATATTTGGGGTTGCGTTAGAAATCTAAAAAATTGATTAAATAGTTTTAAATTTTTTTTAATAAAAATATTAGTTTGTTTGGATATTACATATTAAAAAGCTTTATAATCTCAAATAAATTAAAAAAATATGTTTGAGGAAAAATGATACGTGCTTTTCCAAATAATTGAGAATGTAGTTCAAATTTTAAAAAGACCGTCAATAAGAAAAAAGACTCATAAAATTTTTCAATAATTATAACTTTCAAACTTTTAAGAATATGATCATAATTTAAAAAAAAATCAAACGATCGTCATTTCTATCTCAGAAATTAATTTTTAAATTTGTAATTTCCAAAAGAAAATAATTTTTAAATTTGTTTTCAAACAAATGTAGTATGTTTGAAAGTACTTTAAAGATATGATTACCAAACAGTAAATAACTTTTTAATAGTATAACTTAAGTTCTAAAGTTATAAATTATATTTTTCACCACAATCTCAAACATGTCCCCAAAATAGAAGTGTTAATTTTTGTGAACGTTGCAATTTAGGAAAATCAAATAATTAAGTTTCCATTTCAATCTTGGCACAATTAAGTGTCTTCCTTTCTTCGTACACTTCATACGTATGTGTGGGGATCTATCCGAGTAAATTATTATGGGGTTAATTCTTGATGGATGTTTTCCGTTTATATGGCATTTTCCAATAGCTAGAAAATCTAATGTGGCATAAATTTTTCCAAAATTCATTAAGTTTATGGAAAATCACTCTAACACCACGGTTATAATTTTTTAAAAATGATGGGGTGGCGAATATGTTAATCACACTTTGAAGGATTACCTTGTCTCACAGGGCATTATTCAAAAGTTATCTCGTCCCGGGACTCCCAAACAAAATGGTTTGGGAAACGTCTGCATTGGCACATCGTTGAAACTGGATTAACATTGCTAGGACATTCCTCTACCCCTTACAAATTATGGATTTCTACTTACAATACCGCCGTATTTCTTATAAATAGGATCCTCCCTCCTACTTTAAATTATATGTTGTTATTTGAGCCAATTTTTAAATTTTCCTATCTTATTCGTATCTACGAGTCTTTCGTGTGCATGCTACCCATATTTTTCACCTTTTGGAAGGTCTAAACTTGACTACAAATCCACATGATATGTGTTCCTTGGCGACTCAACTCTAGACAAGCGATACGGTGCTTTGACATGCACACGGGTCACCTATATGTGTCTAGAAATGTTGTATTTGACGAACTAATGTTTCCTTTGAATCTTCAACCCTTTCCCAAGACTCTTCAACTTGCGACCCTGCCCTGTGATGTTTCATCACCAGTTGGGCTATCCTCTGTAGACTCAGCCTTAAACATTACCCAAAGTCCATCTTCTCCAATCTTGTCTCATGTGGATGAAGTTGCTCCATATGTATCTTAGCCCGCACCAACTCCAACTTAGACTCAGCACATGCATGATTACCCGGACCCAAGAAGAAGGTACACGAAGGCCAAAAGCTTAACTGATCTCCTCCCGACATCTTGTTCCAGCATGTTTTGTTGCAGATTGAATGGCTAACTCCAAGGAGCTGGAGATTTAGGTTGCGTTTGGATATTTTGTTGAGCTCAGTTAAATTGAGTTTTTTATGAATAGTAGTGAGTTAAGTAAAAGAGAGAGTTATGTGAGACTCATCTAAACTGAGTTTAAAGTGTGTTTGGATGTTAAGATGAGTTTAGTACTTTTTATGAAAAATTGAAAAAGGTTGTAGGTCTCACGTAAAAAAAAGTTTTAAGTTGAAAAATGTTGTAGGTCCTACGTACGTGTAAGAAAGTTTTGAGTTTGGATGAATTTAGTAATTTGAGAGTTGGGTATTTGAATATTAGAATCAGTTTAAAATTAGACTGAATTCAGTTGAATTTAGAAACCAAACGCAACCTTATTAATAAGCTCTAAAAGATCCACAATGGAAGCAGGCTATGCAAACTGAAATCAATGTTTTTCATGCCAACCATATATGGACCTTCATTCCAAAATGTCTAGACATGAACTTAGTTGGCAGCATGAAATGGGTCTTCAAAATTAAAAGTCATGTTGATGGATGTTAAAATATAAAATAAATAATAAAATCTACATATTCTCATCAACTTAATCTTTTGAGACAATTGATGATTTTATATGGTATTAGAGCAGAAGTCTTAAGTTCGATTCTTGACTCTACATTTTACCTCATTTAATTAATTATTTCACTTGTTGGGTCACTTATTGAAGGAGAGTTTGGCCTATGATGGAGAGTATTAAGATATAAAATAAATAATAAAATCTATCTTTTTCCATCAGTTTAATCTTTTGAGACAAGAAAGATTTAAGCTCGGCTTGTAGCACATGGCATCACCAAACTACATGAGCTTGACTATGATAAGACATTTATCTAGTTGACAAACCAGAGACCTTCCGATTAATCTTGACATAAGTACTATCTCAAGCTTGAAGCAACTCAATGTAAGCAATGCCTTCTTGCACGGCAACTTACAAGACTGGGTTTATCTATCTCAACCACCTGGCTTTGTGGATCCCTCAGACTTGGCATATGAAATTTAGCACATATTTTCAACAAATGAACTTTCAGAAATGTACCTATGATACCTTTATGTTTTTACAAGCGCCATGGACCTGATAGGCTGATATTAATGATTTTGATATATGTTTACGACATCGTTGTTCCAAATAGCTTGAGTTAAGGGGGAATGACGAAACAAGCTTCCAGAATTCTCACAGCTCTGCTGCCAGCGTTGCTATCGTGACCCTCTCCCTCATAATTCGGGCATAACTTGATTACCTTCAACGTGTTTGCACTCCATGATTTTTTCATATATGATGTGGATACAATATAATCGTTAGATTCTATGGCTAGTGGGGTAGGTAAATCTATTCATAGTTTACCTCTATAATGTCTACGTGATAAGCCAACACGAAGTCGCATTGGAGCTTTTAGTCGAGCTTGGTTTAGAATTTTTATAGAGAAATGATATTTATAATCATGAAGTATATAAGTGTCGCACAACTCTTTTGAAAAAAAGTAAATAAATATTAGATTATCATAAAAAATTTACTAGTAAATTTCACTCTTTTTTAAAAAATTTATACTATACTTACATACTCTATAACTATACGTGACATTATTATTTTCTATAAATCAAGTCAGCTGAATTTTATAACTCAACTTTTATACCAGCCGAGCACACGTTGGACTCCCAGATATTTGAGCTAAGTTCTAACAATCTTAACTCGTCCGAACTCAGCTCGAATATATACCTTCTTTTGGCAAAAAAAGATCTTCCTCAATATACTTCTGTGATAGGCGAGGCCAACGAGAGCGTAATCAGGCAAAACAAACAAAAAACGACGTAGGAAAATCACATGAAAACTTTCGAAAACAATTAATTTCATTTCGAAGTCAAATTAAATAAATACAATGATCAATTAGTAAAAGATGTACTTCAGTAGAAAAGAAAAAAGTGTGATGATGTGGCTACTAATCAGCCCACAAGCTGACATATGGCAGCCTAAAAGAAAGTAGCTGGCATCTATAAAATAACCCTATTCCTTGCCATGATAAGTGCCCCGCCATAAGAGAATGTCTAGGTAGTGAATTGAAATGATATAAATTGAGATAAAAGTTAAAATTAAATAAAATATTATTAAAATATTATTATTTTAATATTATTATTATTTTAGAATTTAAAAAAATTGAATTATTTATTATATTTTATTTGAAAATTTGAAAAAATTGTAATAATTAGATAAGATGAGATAGTGAAAGTGTTTGAAAATGTTTGTGAATAGTAGTGAAAAATTAATAAAAAAAAGTACATAATAGAATATTAAATAAAAGTAAAAAGTAGGTGAAAAGTAATTAATAGTAGTAAGAGTAAGTAAAAAGTAATAATAAAATAAAAAATAATAGTGAGAGTGTTTAAGAATACTTGAGGTACTCTCATTAGCCAAACCTAGAAGGTTAGCTAGCTAATGCCAGCTCATGCTTCAAATTTTTTTTCTCTTCTTCTCCTACCGGCGCCGCCTCTCTCTCTCTTTCGACCTCATTAATTTGATCATTTTCCTTCTTCTCCAGGCCATGGTCGAGACTCTCCCCTCTCAAATATTCTAATTTCTCTCATTATCCTTGCGCACAAACACAACTATTTAAAGCCCCAAGCTGTCACAATATCTAAATTTACCTAGTTGCAAGAGGTGTTGGGAGCTCTTAACTTTACAAATAAGTTCCTATCAGCTCTTGATTAATGGAAAATTTTGATGTCTAGATTGCTTAATCTTTGAGTCATTGAGATTATAAGTTAGTGGAAGATAAAGTTATTAGAGGAAATCAAGTTGATGTTTCAGTTTGAGCTTAGACTTAGGGCAGGTTTGGGGATAAAAAATTCTCCAAAATTCTCATCTCATCTCAACTCATCATTACACATTTTTCAAATCTCCATACAAAATATAATAAACAATTTAACTTTTTCAAATCTCAATACAATTTTTTTAAATCCCAATTCAACTTTTTCAAATCCCAAAACTAAAAAATAATATTTTAAATTTTAAAACAAAACACAAAATTTTCATCTCACTCCAAACCTCCCCTTAGGGCTATGCATTTAAATTGATGAATGGAAGGAAGTTTTTGTACCAGCCGAGACAGGCCCAACCCACTTTATCAAAACATAAGGCCTAAAACTTAGGGGTCCAGGAAACGAAGAGGAGGAAACCCAGGCCAACCTAGGATGGGAGAAGCGTGCGACACATTCTCAGACGCACCACATTAAATGGTGACTTTGACATACCATTTAAAGATGGTGACTTCAACATACCATTTAAAGATGAAGTTCACGACAGAGGTGGGCGTAAGGATAATTCTCTACAAACAGGTGGTGGTAAGGGAATGCTACGTGCAGGAGCTGAAGGGGCAAGAAACGGAGCAGACACATGAAAAAGTAACTAATGGGCAAGGAACTGGCTCATCTACTTGAAATCGCCCAAAGCTCGACCGAAGATCAGCCGAGCAAAGGCGCAACGGCCCGGGGGTACGAATGTATCAAGGATGGGGGATAGTCCCTTCTTTTGTTCAAAAGCATCCTGTGTAAAGAATAGGTTTAGCGCGATCGAGTACACCTCCCACCTGATTATCTAAGCGATACTCCGCGCTCTCACCTAGGCGATAAAAGGAGGGAACACCTCTCCCAAGTATCCCAGCCTCTTCTTGACACCCATCGCGGTCAAGTCCACCTCCGACCTGGTTATTGAAGCAGATACTCCGCACTTGCAACCTGGCAATTATCGGAGGGAACAAATCTCCCAAGTGTCCCAATCACTCCTCGCTACCAAGTCTAGTCGAGTCCACCTCCCGCTTGATTTTCTAAGCCGATGCTCCGTGCTCGCACCCCCATGATTGTAGGAGGGAACACCTCTCCCAAGTCTCCTAGTCTCTCATCGCCACCGAAAGCGGTCGAGTCCACCTCCCACCTAGTTATATAAGCTGATGCTATGCGCTTGTATCCAAACGATTATTGAAGCGAACACCTCTTCCAAGTGTCTCAGTCTCTCCTCTCCACCCAATGTGGTCGAGTCCACCTCCTGCCTAGCTATCTAAACTGATCCTTCGAGCTCTCACCCCTGCAATTATAAGAGGCAACACCTCTCCCATATAGGTTATCAAAGGAATCAGAAAGCCCACCTTCGAACTTCGACTCAAACTGGAGTCGGATGTATTTTCGGGCTCTAACTGCAACTCCAATGAGAGTCGAAGTCCGACTCCAATTGGAGTTTGGAGTTGGCAATCAAAGCTCAGAGCTCTGATCGAAATTGGGCCTACCAAAGGCCCAATATCTGTTTGTGCCCCCCATTTCTGAAAAACCTGTTAAAAAAAAAAAACTAAAAATCACCAATAGCCTAATGGGCTTTCCATATCTGATAAATACTGTAAAAAAATAATTAAAAAAACATAAATACAATGAGAAAATTACATACATTACAAAACAAAAGAGAAAAAAATGTACAATCACAAACACAACGTAAACCTGTCAACCACTAGCAAACAATCACCACAGTTACAATCACAATCACCATTAAACAATCACGAGTCCAGCTGAATCAAACCAACCCTAACCAACTTCACCAAAGTCCTCAACCAATTTACAATATAATAATGTATTAGAATTTAAAAAAGCAAAAAAGTCACAATTTACAATAAATAATTATGAGCACCATCAACCTCTAATTCCAAACATTCTGTATTGTTTTGAAAACTAAAAAAAAGTTAAATATTACAATACTTACCCAAATTCAACATACTAACAGCAAAGTACCTGACATGAAAGTTAATGTTATATCACAGTCCAGATTCTGTTAGACGGCACTTAATTGCTTATTCAATAACCTCACTGCAATCTTCCATACCAAAGTGTGCTCCTTCACTGCAGCAAACCTTCCATAACTGCACAGTTGACTATTGATTGATTCCTCTCTTTAATAGATGAAAAATGATGATGCAACTGCCTAATGCAACCAGAGTGCAACCGGCTTGTCCATGTCATTTAATAAAATGGTGTGTTTTTCATCCATTTTATTTTTCTCTTCCTCTCCCTCTCTATTTCGTTCCCCCTCTCTCTCCTTTGAAATTTCATTTCCCCCTTCCTCTCCCTCTCTCCCTCCCTCCTTCTCTCCATCTCCATCTCCATCGAACCTCTCCTTCTCCCTCTCCCTCTCCATTTTTTTTTTCTCCTCCCTCTTACTCTCCATATGGTAACCCTAAATCCATCCCTCTCCATCTCCATGGGGACATCACTGTGGGTAGTTTGAAGGCCATGATATTTGAGCATGTGGCAAACGAAAGCTTGCAAGACACCTAAAAAAAACAAAAAAGAAGAGAGAGAGAGAGAGATTTCACACGATTTTATTGCAGAAGGAAACAACAGTTTTATGGGATTTAGGTGGAAAATGAGTGAATCCAAATTCCCAAAAGCTAAGATATACTTAAAAAAAATTGACAAAAAAAATCCATTGATTCTGTTTTTCCTGGCCGTAAAGGAAATAACATGTTGGTCTTCACTATAGCAACTCATATCATCCTGACAACCTTCAGGTGCTGTTTGGATCTTCTTTTAAGCATTGATTCTTAACTATTACAAGTTAAATGTTCTCCTTGTTTCCCTTTCATGTTGATAACTGCAAGCTCTTGTTCGACAAACTCAAAGTTGTCATGGAAATGAGGGATGCCTATACCTCCATCCTCTGCCTCCCTTTGTTTTACCTTACCCATCGTTTTACAGAAGAAAATAAGATTTTCCAAGAATTAATATGTTTTAGTAGGTTTTTTTTTAATATATATGCTACGTGGCATACCGATTCCCCGGGGGTTCCCCACCCCCGGTTGCCTGTAGCAGAGCTGTTAATAGATTGATTGTAATCCCTCGAATAGTGTAAACTCATAAATGATTTGTCTCTTGTAAATGATTTTTTGTACAATATATAATACACCAACCACTCCAATGCAAAGTGAGGGGAATTCAAAAGTTATCATGGTATCAGAGGCCCAAAAAAGACTAACGTCGCCCTTCCTGCCTAATTGACCATAATTAGCATCGTTTGAATTCAAAATCCACCTCAACTCATCTCATCTCATCATTACAATTTTCTCAAATTTTCATATAAAATATGATAAACAATTCAACTTTTTTAAATCTCAAAATAATAATAATAATATTAAAAATAATATTCTCATAATATTTTATTCTACTATTCACAAACTATTTCAATTCATCTCAACTTATCTCTAAATCCAAACAACTCGTTAATATTCTACTATTCTACTAGTCATTTTCCCAAGCACCTGCTTCACCAATTTCCATCCCATCAATTTTTCATCTATGGCTACATACCACTCCTCCACTTCCAACACCTCAATCTCCCAAAACAGAGAACAGATGTCCAACTGTCTTCCTAATGTTAAATCCATTTGCCAAGACATCTCCCACAAGCTCCATCGCAATAACTATTTCATCTGGAAAATGTAGCTGCTTCCCATATTGCATAGTTACAATCTCCTTGGTTTCGTCATGGGGACAACTCTTATTCCTTTGCAAATCATCGATGGTACTGAAAACCCAGATCATAAGCAATGGTTCCAACTTGATCAAATGATCCTTGGTTGGCTCACTAGTTCACTTTCTAAAAATGTCAAAAGGGTCAAAAAGTGTTGCTAAATATGTGGAGTATGCCAAAACGTTGGCTCTTCTACTTGCTACTGCTCACAAGGCCGTTGATGACGATGACCTTGTTTTATGGATTCTTCGAGGGCTAGGATCTCATTATGACCCCATTATTGCTACTATCAATGCTCATCAAGACGCAACTTCTCTTGGTGATGTGGTTGGTCTTTTGCTGGACTTTGAATTTCATCTTTCTGCCACTGTTGCACCATCACCCTTTGCTTTTATTGCTTCAAATTCTCGCGGGCATGGCCAGGCTTCAAACACTCGATCTAGTAGATCTTCTAGAGGGTGTGGATCCAACAACCCCACACCCCATTATACCTGTTAAGGACGTTTTTCACACCACCAACTATACAGAAAACTTGGAACAAATAAGATGGCGACACTGGATGTGTGGGAGTGCTCCAATGCCTAAGAGAAATGTTCTTAATATATGTATATGAATGAATTTGTATTTGTTACCTCAAGCTATTATTTATAGGCATATGAAGATGTTGGTAACGACTAACTCCAGAGTTCATCTTAGATAACTCTCAAAGAAATAGGTGGGATAGCTCTCCTGATCCATTGGAGATGTTATCTATTCTTTATGTTATTCACCACGTGGTTAAATATCCAATTTCTGGGCTTGCAGTGCTGATCCGACTCTTGAGGTCTCAAACTCGAGCCTTCCAACGCGTGGGCTTATTTGCCCCAAGGCTCTAAATATCCCTTCCAGTTATCTTGTTAATTTCTTTCATGCCTACACATGGAAAATTCATCAATTTGTACCTACACTCTACCCCACTAGTTTTCATAGTAACTAAGGTGTGGGCTAACAAAAATTCATCTTTTCGTTATGTTAAAAACGTGGCCCACGTCCTTCGTAACTGTTACCGCACTTTAATTTATTGTTTTCCTTTTATTCAAATAACAAATGACGATGTTGTAACATTTTCGTCTTCCCAAGAATTTCTCATCATTTCCCCTCTTTCCCATTCTGCTTCTTTTATCTTCTTGCATCATTTCCTCTTCTTGCTTTCTTCTCAAGTTTCAAACACTCACTACCTTTCACCATCTTGATCTCGTCTCTTCCAGTTTCTTCAACAATGGCTCAGTGTGGCTCTTCCCGTGTTCTAAACAGTGCCTCCGCCCAAACCTTCATCAAGGAATTCTCCCCATTATGCATCCGGATCCTCTAACAGTCAAACTTTACCTTTCTTTGAAGGGTTACAGTGGCACTCAACACTTGTCGCCCGAGACTTAGAAAGGTTAAGGACTTCATATCGTATCCCCGACACTGTGGTTCTCACTCTTCTGGGACAGGGTGTTGTCGACAAGGAAGGCTTCTCGGGGAGGGTTGCTCTCCCCGTTTATGCCCTAACGCACAATTTGCGCCTTCCATTCATCTGCCCCATTTGTGATGTCCTTGATTTCCTTCAATTGGCCCCTGCCCAACTTCATTTGCACACTTCGTTTTAGAACCCTGAGGGATATATATATATATATATATCCAGATTTGACAACTCGCGAGTTCCTATCTTTCTATTCTGTGAAAAGGCTATCAAGTAACATTTGTAATTTTCATGTTCGTTCGCAATGTTTGGCGGCATTCGAGACTTCCCCATCCATTCGAATGCCAAACAATGGCAAAAGAAATTTTCCTTATTTCTGGTAGTGGCTGGGAATTTCCTACCCCTAAGATGATCATTCGAGACTTCCCCATCCGAGCTAATTGGGGACAGGTCCCTGATGACAAAAAGATCTTGATAGATCTAATTGACTGAGAACGTTCTCGCGTTGACATAGTCCTAAATTAAGCCAAAGATAATGAGGGTACCCTGTGGACTGAAAAGCTCTTGACTCCAACCAACATTGATAGATTCCTTGTTATGCATGACCATTCCCACATTAAGGGGCTTAAATTAAAGGTTGTGACGCCTCCTTCAAAGAAGAGGCCCGCTTCCCTGCCTTCTGAGAATGGGCCTATCTCCCCACCTTCTAAGACTCTTAGAAAACGTCTTCAACATACTTGGGTGAGGCATCTGATAATCGCCTTGTAAAAAATGTCGAAGGTGCCTCTGACGATGTGAGGCTAGAAGTGGCCATTGACATATATGACATCTTCTCCACAGGCATTGTTGGCTTACGGCATCTGAAGCTGTGACTCCTATTGGTGGCGGCAACTAGAGTTGTGCCATGGACTCTGTGTTCCAGAGGGGCAACATTAATGACCGTGGGGACAAAGGCTCCAACCTAACTTCCCTCCCTACAACTGTCTCCAGGGACGAGACTCTGCCTATGGACAATGAAAGAGTCTTCATTCCTTCCCTTTCACCCTCCTCCTTCGATGGTGACATGGATTCCTCAATCCCTAGGGATGGGGGCGGGTCATCACGAAAAGGTGAAATGGAAGGGGGCCCAGGAGATGGAGAAAATGGATACGGAGGAGATAGTAGTGGAGAGGATTGTCGGGCCCATCGATAGTTTTGAGTTTGCCATTGCCACGAACAAGGGCGCATCCGTGCCTGAGGTAGAGGTTCCAGCCACCTCTTTTATGCCTTTGACGTACTCTTTGGGGAAGGCCCATGTGAAGGGGTAGTGAACCATGGTAGGAGGGTTTGAGGGGGCCTTCTTACTTACGCTCCCCTCCTTAAGATGGAGTAGTTGGAGAGATGACTCAATGCTTAAAGAATTTCTTATCTTCAGTATGACTTTATTAGCTTAATTGTACTTGTCTTTTTATGTACGGCCCATATTTGATTGAATCTGTGTGCTTTGTAGGGCATAAATGACTTGACAGCTTGGATTGTAGATGATCGTGCTGACTTGGAGTCAGAGGTGCGTACCAGGCGGATGTTTGGGTTGTTCTTTGCAAAGAAATAGATGAGTCGGTTGCAAGCTGAGAAGACTGAGGTGGAGTCTTACTTAGAGCAGTCTAATGGGCATATCCGCTCCCTGGAGGGCAACCTCGAGCTCCTTCGTGATGAAGCATCTGAGCTCCGTAGTGAGTTACTTTGCACCAAATCCTTCATCATGCATAATGGCTTCCCCTTGCAACTGACAAAGTTTGAACAAGATTCTACTCATGCCCAACTATCCCGCCTGAGTGGAGAGTTGCACCACGAGTCTTTGGACTCGACTTTAATGGCTAAGTAAGGGATTTGTGAGGTCTTTTTACCTCAATGCCCGTTGATTGCACCGCGAATCTTTGGACTCAACTTTGGTGGCTAAGTAGGAGAGTCATTGGGTCTTTTTACCTCCACGCCCGTTGAGTGCACTGTGAGTCTTTGGACTCAACTTTGGTGGCTAAGTAAGGGAGTCGTGTGGTCCTTTTACCTACACACCCATTGAGTGCATCAAGAGTCTTTGGACTCGACTTTGGTGACTAAATAAGGGAGTCGTGGGCTCTTTTTACCTCCACCCCCGTTGAGTGCACCTCGAGTCTTTGGATTTGATTTTGGTGGCTAAGGATGAGATGTGCAGGCTAAAAAGTTGTCTGCCTTTATTGACCTTACTGTATTGAGTGCATCTTAGAAAAGAATCAAGGGTAGAAGATTTTTAAATGCTTGGCCTTCCAAGGGTGTTGGAACTCCTCTCCTTAACTGTCTTTGAAGCGATATGACCCTGATTAGTTGCTAGCAACTACTACGTATGGCCCCTTCCATCGTGGTCCAAGTTTCCCTTCTTCTTGGGTCTTCACTCCTTTTTCTTTGAGCACTAAGTCGCCTACTTTGAAAGATCTGGATTTGACTCGTTTTTTGAAGTAGTGCTTTGTCTTCCTTTTGTTAAGGATATTTTGGATCTCGGCTTCCTCTCTTTTCTCTACTAGGAGGTCAAGGTCCTCTCGAGCATGTTTTTGTTCTCAGGTTGGTTGAAGTGGCGAGTTCGGTACGTAGGCAGACCAATTTCTACTGGGGCGACTGCTTCTCTCCTGAAAGCCAGTGTGAACGGTGTTTTGCCCATTGGGGTCTTCATAGTTGTCCTATAGGCCCACATCACTCCTAGGAGGTCTTCTACTCAGTCTCCTTTCCTGTCGGTGAGTTTCTTCTTTAAAATTCCGAGTAAGAATTTGTTTGTCGTTTTCGCCTGCCCATTAGCTTGTGGGTGCCTTAGTGACAAGTACTTGGCTTGGATTTCTAGCTCTTTGCACCATTTTTTGTAATGCTCTGAATCAAACTGATTCCCATTGTCAAAGATTATGTTGTGAGGGATGTCAAATCGGCAAAGAATGTTTTTCCACAGAAATTTGGTGATGACTTTCGCCGTTTCAGTTTCAAAGGGCTCTGCCTAAGCCCATTATGTGAAATAATCTACCGTAACGATTATATGTTTTACCCGTCCTTTGCCTGGAGGGAAATGGCCTACTAGATTAATCCCCCATTGAACAAACAACCATGGGACAACAATAGAAAATAATTTCCTAAGGGATAATGTGGGACAGGGGCATATATCTGGCATATGATACACTTCTTTGCAAACTGCTTGACGTCTCTTAGGGCATTGGGTCAATAGTATCCCACCCTAAAGGCTTTATACACAAAAGCCTTTCTGCCATAATGGTTGCCGCAAATGCCCTTGTGTATTTCTGCCAAGACGTACTATACTTCCTCAGGCAAGATGCACCTTAACAAAGGGGTGGTAAAGTTTTTTTTGTAAAGGATTCCCTCAATCTTGACAAAATGTGTTGCATTCCTCTTGATTTTCTTCATTGTCTCTTTCTCCTTGGTGAGTTTGCCCTTGTCCAGGTACTCTGATATTACCTTGGCCCACTCTAGCCCCATGGGCCCCACCTTGTTTACCTCTATTCCGATTGCTGGAATTTCTATCACTCTCCCCTTCTCTCACAAAGGCGGCTTTGGCTAGTCTGTTTTCTATGGTGTTTTCTTCCCTTAGTATCTGCTCAAGAATGAAGTAGGGAAGTTGGTCACGGATCTCCAATACCCGGTTCAGATATCTTTTCAGTTTTTCCCCTTTCGCGACGTACGTCCCAGTTACTTGGCTTACCACAACTTGGGAATCTGCCTTTGCTTCAATCTCTACGGTGCCTAGATTTTTTGCGATGAATAGTCTAGCTATTAATGCTTCATATTTGGCTTCATTATTCATAGTTTTAAATGTAAGTGTGGCCATGTAGTAATGTTCTTACCCTATTTCTCCTACGATGTAGACCCATATTCCTTTTCCCGTTTGGCAGGTGGATCCATCAACGAACACCGACCAGGGCTGTCGGTGTGGTGCAACTTCAACTTCTATTGCGAAGTTTGTAAATTTGGCGACAAAATTTGCCAAAGCTTGCCCCTTCACTGAACTCCTGGGCATGTAATCAATCTTGAATTCACTGACTTGCACTAACCACATGACCAATCTTCTCGAGCTGTCAGGCTTTTGCAATATTCTCTCGAGGAGGTGTTCCGTTAACACCTTTATGGGATGAGCCTGGAAATATGGCCTCAATCTCCTAGCGGCTGTCACTAATGCAAATGCCAACATTTCCATTTGAGGGTATTTGGTCTCAACGCCTCTTAATGCACGGCTTGTGTAATATACTAGTGCCTGTGTTACTCCCTCTTCCTTCACTAGGACCACGAAGATTGCATGGGGGGATACGCCAGATATACGTACAAGGTATCCCCTTGGTTTGGCTGCTTTAACAGTGGTGGGTTAGATAGATATTGTGTTAGCTCTTGGAAAGCCCGATCGCACTATTCATTCCATGGGTGCATTTTTTGTAAGACCCTAAAAAAGGGAAGACATTCGTCCATGGATCTTGACATGAAACGGTTCAATACTGCCACCCTGCCCGCCAACCATTAGGCGTCGTTGATGTTCTAAGGCGGCTTCATGTTCAAGATGGTGTCAATCTTTTTAGCAGTTGCCTAGATGCCTTTTTCTGAGATAATGAAGCCTAAAAATTTTCCTGAATCTACCCCAAAAGCACATTTCGCTGGGTTTAATTTCATTTTATACTTACGAAGCACAGCGAAAGATTCTCTTAGGTCTTCTAGGTGTTGGGCGGGTTCTTCCATAGTCTTTCCAATCTGCTATTTAAACATCCGATTGACTAGCCTTTAGTAAGTCGCCTCGGCATTCTTCAGCCCAAAGGGCATCGCTCAGTAATAGTAAAGACCTCTATCAATAATAAATGTCATCTTCTCTTCATCCGCTTGGTTCATGCGGATATGATTGCACCCTGAATACGCGTCCATAAAACTCAGCACTCGGTTTCCTATTGTGGTGTCAACAATAATATCGATTTGTGGCAAGGGGAAGCTGTCCTTGGGGCAGGCTTATTTAGGTCCGTGAAGTCTACACATCCTCAACTTCCCGTTAGCTTTTTTTACTAGTACTACATTGGAGAGCCACTATGGGTAGTATATTTCACTTATAAACCCTGCATCTAGGAGACAACTACCTCCACGGCTATGGTTGTGCACTTTTCTATACTGAAAATACTTTTTTTTTGGCATACTTTCTTTGTTGTTGGGTCAACACAAAAGTTATGCTTTATAATGGCATTGTCAATTCTCGGCATTTCTTCATGACTCCAAGCGAACACGTCTATGTGTTCGATCAGCAATTATTTTAACGTCTCCCTATATTCGGGGGGAGCCTTGTTTCCACTCGGGTCGTGTCGTTCGACCAATCTTGGCGTAGGGCTACAATCTCTAGAGGCTCATTTGCCTCTACCTGTATTAAGTTATTCTCATCCCTTGCTTCCATGTCCTGGTTGGCTGTAATTAATGGTGGGGGGCGGTGGCTTCCCTTCTAAATTTTTTGCGATACACACGCCTAGTGCCCCTGCTCTATGTTCTTACACGTAACATTCTCGTGCCAAACTTTGTTCTCCGCGAACCTCACAGACACATGTCTCCATTGGGAACTTCATTTTTAAGTGGTAGTTAGAAGTCACAACCTTCAGATTATTCAAAGTGGGGAGTCCCAATATGGCATTGTAGGATGATGGGGCTATGACTACCAAGAAGTCCGTCATTTTTGTTGCCATAAGTGAACCTTTGCCAACTGTGACTGGTAGTGTGATTGTGCCTATTGGTTGTACAACCTCGCTAAATAATCCCTTTAGGGGGGTTGGCGACAAGCGTAGCCTTCGAGACTAATGCTCATCTTGGTGAAAGCATCACAGAATAAGATGTCAGCTGAGCTCCCATTGTAGATTAGTATCCGCTTGGTCGTATAGTTTACAATTAACAAGGTGACTACCAAGGCGTCATCATGTGGGTAAAGGATCCCTTTACAGCCTTCATTTTCAAAAGAGATGGTGGGCGTGGTACCCAGTCGGGGGTGTTTGGAGGGTTTATCCGCCATGTATACCTTGTGGTACCTTGCTTTACGAGTGTGAGCGTTTCTACTGGAAACTGTCACGCCCTGCCGGCAAATCCTCCTGCTATGGTGCGAATTTCTCTAAGAGGAGCTTGGTCTTGGTTGTGAGGTTTGAGGTTCATGTATCCATTCTCTTTCCTGTCTCTATATTTTTGAACTACTGCTCCGCCTGGGCTCTTGCCCCCGGCCATATTCTCTTCTCAATTTCATGTATTCAACCAGATTGGTGGTAAATTTATCTATCTCCAAGGTGGGGGACTTCTACTCTTCAAGCTAATTTTGGAAGCCTTCCTCTTCATAATGTATATGTGGTGCCTTCTCTTCGTAAAAATTTACTTTCGGTGGCACAATTTACCAATGATTATAATTGTATCTTTGTGTTTACTCCCTCTAGCTTTTATGTTAAGGATCTGAAGACAGGGCAGACTCTTCTAAGTGGACTCCTTAAGGATGGCCTCTATCCCATTGCATGTGGTTTCTCTCCTCAACGCTTTAATGGCCGCTCTCAATGTTTTGCAAGCATTAGCCGCTCAATAAGCACGTGGCTCTTTCAGCTCGGTCACCCTTCAGTTTCAGTACTCCATTCTCTTGCACCCAATTTATCCATTTCTACAAGAGCTTTAGATAATTTCTTTTGTTTACATTTTCCTTTTGGAAAGAGTAAGAAACTGCCATTTAAATTGGTTAATGAGAAAACACCACATATTTTACATACAATATATTTTGATGTATAGGGTCTCTCACCCATAACCTTTGTGGATGGCTACCGTTACTATGTTATATTTGTGGATGGCCTTACTAATTCACTTGGTTCTTTCTCTTGTTTTGAAAGTATGATGTTGCTAATGTATTCCCACACTTTCAAACATTGCTTGAATATTTATTTAATTAGAGGATCAAGTTTTTTCAAAGTGATGGCGGTGGTGAGTTCATGAATCACTCGATTTTGCATCATTTTAAAAAATGTGGAATCCAACATCACTTGGCATGTCCTTATACACCGAAACAAAACGGTGTTGCCGAACGTAAACATCAACATATTGTGGAGATGGGGCTACACTACTAGCTGAGAGTAATCTCCCAAAAGCCTTCTAGACTCATGCATTCACAATAGTAGTCTATCTTATTAATAGACTACTTACTTCGTTACTTAATGAAGGCACTCCATATTTCAAAGTCTACCATAAAGCTCCCAATTACTAAGGCCTATGGTATTTAGTTGTGCATGTTACCCTTTTCACTCCAAACTTACTCGCTCCAAGCTGGATTTCAAAACATCTCGTTATGTATTCTTGGGGTATAGTCCTTTTCATAAAGGATAAAAGTGCCTTGATCATGCTAGTGTAAGAATTTTTATTTGTCGACACGCTATCTTTCATGAACATTACTTCCCATTTCAATCATCTTCTCAAGATTGCCTTTCGCCCTCTTAGCCACCGTCAACATTTATTCCTCTATTTCCTCGAAAGCTACTTGACTCCATTCATGGCATTCCTAATGGCACCCATTCTCCCTCTCCCCCCTTGGATATTGATCAGGTGGAGAGCTCCCCTTCGATAACACTCTCATCCATGCCTCATTCCTCTACTGTTGAAGCTCCTACATCACAACCAGCTCCTACACGAACTCATCCCATGGTGACTAGGCTTCAAGATGGTACATGTCGGCCCTAGGTATTTCTTTCCACTCGCCACCCCATCCCATCTTGTTTTCTTACTATGTCTCCCAATAATGATGAGCTAACAAGTCTTACTCAAGCTCTCAAAGACCCTAAATGGAATTCCGCTATGATGGAAGAGTTTGATGCTTTTATTCACAATGGCACTTGGTCCCTTGTGCCTCCTCCATGAAAATTCTTGGTAACAAGTGGGTCTTTCCTATCAAGCGCAATTTGGATGGGTCTATTGAACATTATAAAGCAAGACTTGTGGCTAAAGGCTACCACCAACGTTATGGCCATGACTATGGTGATACTTTTAGCCCTATGGTTCGACAAGGCACTATTCGACTTATCATCTCTCTTGCTCTTTCTCATGGTTGGCCTCTTCATCAACTTGATGTTGTTAATGCTTTTCTTTATAGAACTCTTAATTAATATGTTTATATTTTACAACCCCCTGGCTTTGTTGATAAGGACCGACCTACCTAGATGTGTCGACTACACAAATCATTATAAGGTCTTAAGCAAGCTCCTCATGCTTGGTACCAATGCTTAGCTCTCACTTATGTCATCTTGGTTTTCTTGAGTGCCCCTACAATGCATCCCTCTTTTTCTATCATCATAACAATACTCTTATCATTCTTCTTATTTATGTGGATGAAATCATTCTTACTGGAAGCAACACCTATGACATCCAACGGTTTGTTAAGAATTTCCAACAATACTTTGATATCAAACATCTTGATGATCTTCATTACTTTCTTGGTATGAAAGTTGAATGACACAACTCTTCCTTATGGCTATCTCAAACTTCCTATGCCATAAACTTACTTCGTCGTTTTGGAATGGATGGCTCCAAGCCAATTAAAAATCTTATGTCTCCTAGGCTCAAATTGTCTCACTCAACTGGCAATCTTCTCCCCGACCATCAAGAGTATCGGCAACTAATGGGGGCTCTTCAATACCTCACTCTCACACAACTCGATCTCTCATATTCAGTGGTTAAATTATGTCAATTTATGCATGCCCCTCACACTACTCATTTAGTTGCTAAAAAATGCTTATCACGCTACCTAAAAGGCACCTTGGGGCTTGGACTTCACTTCTAGGCTTTGAAAGATTGTACTATTCATGCCTTTAGCGATGTTGACTAGGCTAGCAACCCAAACGATCACCGCTCTGTGACTAGATTATGTACCTTGGTCCTAATCTCATCTCTTGGTCCTCTAAGAAGCAAAGCACACTTTCTCAATCTAGCTCTAAAGTAAAGTATCGTGCATTGGCTGCCCTTGGTGGTCATGTTTTATGGCTCCTACACATTCTTTGTTTTCTTGGCTTACCACCTGTGCAACCTACCTTGCTTTTGTGTGACAATATTAGCAGCACCTATATGGCCACTAATCCCATCATTCACAATAGCACAAAACATATAGATATTGATGTTCACTTCATCAGAGAGAAGATTGCCTCTGGAGTCCTTCAACTTCAGCATGTACCTGTCAGTGCTCAGCTAGCTTACTGCCTTGCTAAGAGCCTCTTCATTCCTCGGTTTTATCCTCTCATTCCAAGCCACATGTGGAGCCAACCCCCACTTCAGCCTTTTTTTTTTTTGGGAGGGGGGTGGTGTGTTAGATGACACCAACGATAGTGGCACTTAATTGCTTATTCACTAACCCCACTGCAACCTTCCATAACAGAGTGTGTTCCTTCACTATGGCAAACCTTCCATAGCAACACAATTGACTATTGATAGATTCCTCTTTTTAATAGATTGATCGTTATCCCTCGAATATTGTAAACTCATAAATGATTTGTCTCTTGTAAATGATTCTTTGTACAACATATAATACACCAACCACTCCTACTAAAGTGAGGGGAATTCAAAAGTTATCACATCCCATGGTTTCATCGTCTCAATCATTCGCAATTATTTTGGGGTTCATAGTTAGGTCTACAAAAATATAAAAATTATAACTTACAATTTAAACGTTAAAAATATGTATTTATCATTTAAAAATAAAAGCTAAAAGCATAAAATTACCCGATTCAAGCCTATAGCTCTCGGTATTATCAATAGTATCCAGTCCAATAGGCATTGAACTTATCCAGTTCCGTATGCAAATGAAGGCCTCCATGGTGGTCGGAGCTAATGAACTCTGATAAGCATCCAACACGTGACCTCTAGTGCTAAACGCCAACTCAGAGGCAACCATAATGATAGGAATGGCTAGCACATCCCAAGCTACTCGAGAAAGGACTGAAAACTTTGTGGAATGAACCTAGTGATATGAAATGTATCACTAGGTGGCTCGATATCTTCCATAAAATAACGTTCAACCTCAGACTTACACTACATAAAATTTCTCAACGCTCAAATTTGATAATACCTTCACATCAAAATAGTTGAGCCACTTCTATGTGTGTCATCTAAGGAAGATGTTGAGCTGATCGATCATGATGAGCTACCACTTTGGCTTGAAGACTGACCACTGCTGTTGTAATGGCTACATAAGTCATCATTATCATTTTTCAGCACTCTAATAAACTTATCAACCTTCTCATCAACGAGGACATCCCTAATCCAAAATTCTACAATAACCAACTTATATCGAGGCTCAAGAATCGTAGCTACAAATAATAATCTATTTATCTTCTCAACATCCCTCCAATATTTATTATATTTGGATTTCATCCCCATAACCATACCATTCAACAACCCGACAATGTAATCACAACTCTGTAGCAAGTGATCATAAAGTCCCAATAGCTCCTCGAAGTACATGTTCATAGTAAAATATTTGGAACCAGATGTGCACACAGTTATGTCGTAAAATAACTTCAAAATTTGAACAAAATACCTCAGATTTGTCCAATCAACAGTGTTTGGTGCACCGAGCCCCCTTCTCCCCCTATAGTCTCCAACAAAGTGTATCTCAGGCGTCCATCCTTGACCTTCATCCGCTTGATTGCTCTTTGGTACTTTCGCGCTATATCTAACATGGTGTATGTGGAGTTCCATTAAGCAGGAATGTCCAAGCTCAACATTCAAGAAGATTGGATCTCAAGTTGTTTGGCTATAGTTTTAAACTTGCCAAGCCTTTGGGGGGATGCCTTCATGTACCTCACAAGGTTGCGGACTTTGATAATTGAATCATCAACCCCCTTCAACCTTTTAGTAATTATGAGGTTGATGATATGAGCACAACATTGAACATGGATAAACTCGTTGTCACGAATTGTATCCTCTTTTACTGTTGTATTCTGTTTGAACCAATCTATCACAATGTCATTGGCACTGGTATTGTCAACTATGATACAAAGTACTTTGGTAATCCCTCAATCCTTTATGCAATCATTCATCCCCTTTCCAATGGATGAACCCTTGTGATCTTCAATTTACCCAATAATCCGTTTATACAATGTCCATTCACTGTCAATGAAGTGGGTTGTGATACAAATATAGCTCAAATTCTATATGGATGTCCATGTATCAGTCATAAATTATACTCTTTGGGCAGTGGTAATAAACATCTCCTTCATCTGGGCCTTCTCCTTAGCATGCATATTCAAACAATCTCGTATTACCTTATACTGTGAAGGCATAGGAAATTGGGGCTTAAGACACTGCACAAATCTACGAAAGCCTTTTTCCTCAACGATGAGAAAAGGCATCTCATCCATAATGATCATTTCTGCAAGCAAATTCCTCAACATCTTCTCACTGTATTGAGGGATTAACAAGTTCTTACTTTGTGTACCATCAGTGGCTGTAGAAGTTTCGTAACTTAGTTTCGTTTGATCATTGACCACCAACCTTTTATGTATCTTATATAGCTGGCAACTTGTAAGATGTTTTATTATTACAGAAGTGACTTGCTTCTTCGAATGACAATCACAAAGTTGCGCACAATGGTAGCATCTTACTTGCAGGTTCCCATGTCCGCGACCTTTTCTCACTAGGTCGTGGTGGTCGATAGACATCAATATCTAACTCCTCCTCCTCATTAAGAATACCCTCATCTTCTATATGTATAGGTACTCGACTACTTGCATAGGAAAGTTTAATCACTCTATACACATTCCTAACTCTCTCTCTTTTCTCTCTCTGGTTCTCTCGCTAAAACTGTCTTTTGACTTGGACATAGGAGGTGTCCCAAACTTACTCGACTACCCCCATTTTATCCATTTTACAGGTTCAGGGCACGGTTTGAAACTAGTGGTTACAAAACATGTTTTAACACATACGTGGTTGGAAGTTTTATGTATGCTATAAAGTTAATTATATATGTACATTAGGTTAGCTTCAATTTTAAGAGGAATTGAGAAGGGAAATTAAAGCAGATAGCATTTTGGTTTGCACTTATAATGAGAAGTATCGGCTTCAGCTTGGTAAATCATGAGCATTGTTGAATATAATGGTTTTCTTGAAGTTAATTTTAGTAGTTAATCATAATCTTGTGTTAATAGAAATTAGGGTTTCAAGAAGTTAACAAAACTTAGAGATAATTCTTATAGGTTTCAGCTAGGGTATTATTCAAAATTAAATCAAATTAAAATGTATAATTAGGTTAGTAATTAAGTGGAGGATTGATGAAAAATTTAGCATTTAGGGTGGTATAAGTTTTGGCTAAGAGACTTATTTTAGAGAAGTGAAGTCACTTTTAGGATTAACTAAATCAGATTATAATAATGAAATATTGTTAACTTATTAGGCTTTTAGATATATTATGATAAATTAAGACAAAATTAAGTGTAGTGAAGGGCGAAAATGAAAGTGAAATGGAAGAAAAGTAACAAAATAGGATTTAAGTCTAAATAAGTTAAAGTATCGGCCACTATAACTTTTAAAGGGCTAGAAATGTTTTAAAAAAAAAAATAGGCAAGAAATTGAAAACAAATGAAGTATAAAAAAAAGTTTGAAAAGGGTATCAAAACAAAGTTTTTATAAAGTATAGAGACTACAATGCAAATTATAAAAGTTTAGGTTCAACAAAACTGTTGTTGCCCAAATGACTAACACAAAATGGGGGTGAATTGAATTGTATTTAAGAAATCTGCAATTATAAGCCAAATATATAATATAAAATATGAATAAAATACAATGCAACAATAAAAATAAAGAGTATGGATAAGAAAAAAGTAAATTCAGTATTTTAACGAGGTTCAGCCCCACTGCCAACGTCCTCGCCTCAAGCTGCCGTATGAGGATTTTCAAATTCACTATCCAATCTCTTTCAGGTGGAGATAGAAACTTATTACATGTTTGAGCAATACCGCTACAAAGAATCCGTGCAAAACACCCTCTACACTTGCAATTACCTTACACATGGTGATTCAACGTCTATTCCCTGTGTAGAATACATTTTACACACACAAGGGTTATACACACCATTTTACTGATACAAGAGCTGATAGTGGGTAGGTTATCATAAAACACTCCTCAGTGAGTGGAATAAGAATAATACAGTGCAAAACTATATCTCTCTCAAAATGAACAAGGATTAAGGTTCAATGCTTAGAGAATAGAGATTGAAAGTTTTGAATGAATGATGTAAAACTTGCAATAATATGTTCTAAATTTGAAGATCTCAAATGAGCTATTTATTAGCATATGAGACTTCATTTTCAAATTTAAAAATATTTACATGTCAAAGACAACATTATTCACTTTTAAAAATTTTCAAATCAAAATTTTACTTTTCGCAATTGTCAAAAACAACATCATTTACTTTTCAAAATTCTCAAATTGAAGTTTTATTTTCTTGAAATTGTCAAAAACAATATCATTCACTTTTTAAAATATTCAAATCAAAGTTTCTCCTTCTTAAAATTTTCAAACACAACATCATTCACTTTTGAAAAATTTCAAACAAAATATGCACATGTGAAAGATGATAATCAATCATCTTTCAAAATTTTAAAATTCAAACTTTTAATCAAATATGTCATACACATGTGAAAAATGCAATTTGATATTTTATGAGAAAATATTAATTTTGAGCCTTAATCCAATTTCGAATATTATCAAAAGATATACAAAATTACTCTAAAAACTTGATTTGTAAGCTTGTTCCCTTTGTTGCTCATGCTTGATTTGTTGGTGTGCTTAGCTCCATTGTGTACACAACTTGAGCTTGAAATTCCTTTATGCTTGAATTCATTTGTTATCATTAGAATCCATATGTAGATATATAATTGTATGAAGTTTGAAACATTGGATTCAATAATCTCCCCCATTTTTATGATAACAAATACTTAGTAGAATTCTGAAACCGTAGTAATAATTAAGCTCCCCCTGAGAATGTGTGTTAGTTTTTCAATCAATAGATAAACATAGCTCCAAGCATATATAAACAAGTTTAATAAATAAATCATTGGAAAGAACATGTTAATGTTCTAGTCTAAAACTTTTTCCACTTTTGGCATCATTAAAAAGGAACTGCAGTTAGCAATGCCATTGGACTAATTAAAATGGTGTGTTTGTAGAAACTGTGGAGAGTTGAATAATTGGAGCTGCCCGATCCCGACAAGTGCCGCAAAACCCAGAGCCGTCTGGGTCCCGACATGTGCAGCAAAACACAGAGCCACTGGGTCCCTGATGCATGCCGCAAAACACAGAGTTGCCTGGGTCACTAACGTGTACTGCAAAACACAGAGCCGCCAGGGTCCCTGACGCGTGTCGCAAGGCCTCGAGCCCTTCCTGGGTCTCACCTGGATTAACACCTTTTACAGAGATTTGAATGCTCTGTGTTTCTATAAAAAGACCATTTTCACCCTTCGACTACCCACATAACAAATTTGCATATTGCCTATTGACTTAGTTTTTTGTTTATCCAAAACGATAGTATGGCCGAGCAACATTCTTCCAATAATGTTACAGATTTGAATCAAGAACTCTTTACACCTCAACCACTAATTTTATCTCCTGAGTCCATTAACATCATGATAGGAGCAGAAATGCATTTTTCTAGTAGGATTGATGCTGGGGTTGTTACAGGATCAAGAATGATCAGTACTCAATATGTTGTTGCTATTGCAACCATGTCTCAGAGGTTACTGGTAAGGGTGAGTGAGTTTGATCGGCTTAATAATCAAATATCTGAGTTGCATCAAAGATTTGCTAATAAGAGTAGAAAAAATAAAATATTAAAACAAGAAACAATGAGTTGAAGAAATTTGTAGACTGGTATGCTCAAAACCTGCAACCAGGAATAGAGGAGCTGGAACGAGAGAGAGAATAAATACGAAGTCAACATTAGCAACTAATAGCAGAGATTCAGCGTTTACGTGAAAAATTGAGATAGTCTGTAGTTAATCTCACTGGCTTAGCTAAATAAAATATGCATCCAGCATATCTTGTAATCTAGACTAAGTAAGTTTTGAAAAAATGTTAGCTTGTCTTGTTCTCATTTCCATCTCTATAAAATCAGTCTTAAGTTTCATCTAATTCGCATCAAATATTCTTTGTTCTCTGTAATCCATCTACATTCTCACTCTCTAAACTTTTTCTTCCTTTTTTTTGTGATGACTCAGCAATTTTCTTCCAACAATCCCCTTGTTCACTACATGGAGTATTCTGCACCTTGGCTACCAGTTATTTCTGCATCTACCATAGGTGTTATAATGCAGCAAGAGAATTATTTGACTAACAAGTTAGATAATGACGTCATGTATGAGCTTGTGAGTCTCAATACTCGATACTCATTATCCATTGTCCCATTTTCACGGCGATTGTAGTTCAAAACTCGTGAGGTTGAAAAACTTAACGAAAAGATTTATGAACTTCAACAACCTATTCACGAGTCTAACAAAAAAAATATAAGACTTAAAGCAGGAGAATAAGGATTTAAAATCCTTACTTGTCTCTTCATTTCGACTGTCTAATCTTTTAGATCAGGATAACATGTTGATATGTGAAGAGTAAGAGCGCTTGATAAATGAGGCCCAAAGTCTCAAATTTTCGTAAGTCGTTTGAGATAATAAAATAAAAATGTTTAACAGATATTCATGGCATACATCATTCCTATTTCTTTTCTAATCATGCATAATCTATCTTCTGGCAGAGGTTTTGTGAAAAAGTCTGCCTACTGATCATGTGTGCTTGTGAATTCTAGTACAATATTGCCCTTCAGCACATGATCTTGAAGAAAATGATATCTAATCTACATCTGAGTAGCAGATTAGATTGAAAGAAGTGTGCTTAGAATACCATAACCCTAGGTCAATTGTACCAGCAAGATATCTAAGAATGCGCTTAACTGCAATCAAATGAAATTCTTTTGGAGATGAATGAAAACGTACACGTAAGCATACACTGAACATAATATCTGGTCTACTTTTTGTCAAACATAATAGACTACCAATTATATCTCGATATACCTTCGAGTTAACTGGCTTACCGCATTCATCCTTGTCAAGTTTGGTGGATAGGCTCATTAGTGCTCCAATTTCCTTCGTACTTGATTTGCAATCCAAGTAAAAATTTAAGTTCTCCTATCATGCTCATTTCAAATTCTTCCTACATACTCTTTGCAAAAACTTGGCATATATTTTCATTAGTAGCACCAAATATTATATCATTTACATAAATATAAATGAAAAAAATATCATCATTTTCGTGTTTAATGAAAATGGTTGTATCGATTTTTTGATCAAGGAGCAAGTATCCAAACATCATTTCTTTCAAATTGATTTAGCTCGTCTTGTATAGCTAGAATCCAAGATTCATCAACAAGTATTTCATCAATATTTTTGGGTTCAACCTGAGATAGGAAGGCAGTATGATTGCAAATATTTCTAAAAGATGATCGAGTACTTACACCTCGTGAAGGTTCTCGTAGAATTTTTTTCACTGGATGATCTTTCACAAGTTTTCATTGTTTGGTTACATCTTGCATTAAGTTTTAATGATCTTTTCTGATATCTCTAAATGTCACGTGTCTTGAACATCCACTTATCTAAAAACCATTTGATTTTACTTATAGAGGATTTCATGCATACCTACAAAAACAATTAAATGGTTTTTCTTGGTACCTAAGTTCTTTTGATCTTTCATTTATTAGTATTAGAATAAATAAGATTTTTAAGTACCTATATCGCCTTAATAGTTATTGCATGTTTTCTTCTAACCGGACAAGCATAATAATTATAAGCATTTTTATTACAAAAATTGCAAATAGCATGTGATATATACGAAAAACTTGAGTGATTGTAATAGTATCTTTCTTTGAAAAAAAATTTTAAAAAATTTTATTTTATCAAAATAATTTTGAATACTGAATTTTGATTTAGAAGGATTATCAAAAAAGTTTTTATAAGGTTTGTATTTTTGTTTTGGCATATATCACAAACCTGCCTTGTCAAAAACACATCTTTGACAACCAAAAAGTTTTTCAAAATTTCTTTTCTCGTTTGTAAATTTTCAACAATTTTTTATAAATCAGTCACTTTCTTTTTCAACTCATGACTTTCATCTTTCAAAATGATGTTTTCTTTTCATAAAATATCAATTTCCTTTGTTAAAAAAGAAATTTTCTTTTTAAAAGTAGTATATTTTATACCAAATTTCTTGAGTTCCTCATATATCTCTTTTAAGGCATCTTGCAATTCCTTATATGAAGGATTTTCAATATTGTCAAAATTTGTTACCTCAATGTCGTTTTTAGCTATAAGACAAAGATTCGCAGATTCTCCATTGTATGAAAATTGCATCCCATATAACTTTCATTGCTTTCGCTTTCACTTTGTCATCACTTTCTTCATCTTCATTACTTTCACTTTCATAAGAAACAATTTTAAGTGCCAAGCTCTTCTTTGGCTTTCATTCTTTTTCTCCCCTTTTCAATGTGTACTCATAGGTGGTAAGTGACCCAATGAGTTCATTTATTTCGAGTTTCTTGAGATCTCTAATTTCAAGAATCGCCGTCATTTTTTATTCCCAACATTTTGGCAGAGAGTTGAGAATTTTTCTTACTATCTCCACGTTGGAATAGTCTTTGCCGAGAGCTATCAAGTTGTTTATGATGTTAGTCAAACAAATGTACATACTAAAAATAGATTCATCATCATTCATTTTAAACATTTCATATTCATGAGTAAGAATATGAATTTTTGATTACTTGACTTGCGAAGTTCCTTCATAAGTAACTTCCAAATTATCCCAAATTTTCTTTGTTGTCTTGCAAGTCATTATTCTATTAAACTCATTCACGTCGAAAGCATTATATAGGAGATTTATAGCCGTTGAGTTCAATGTTGTAATTCTATCGTCTTCACGATCGAACTCTTCTTCTTCCTTTTTGACCTTTACTCCATCAACAACTTTTGTTAGAATATAATGTCCATTTATAACGCATCTCCAAATTTCTGGACTTTGAGATTGAAGGAAAACTCTCATTCTAGTTTTTCGGAATAAGTAATTATCTTCACAAAAGAGGGGAGGCTGACTGCTAGATAAGCCTTCACCAAATGTAATTGCAATCTTAGCCATAAGATCTTAACTCAAAAGATAGTTAATCTAATTAAAGAGCCATTGGCTCTAATACCAATTGTTGCCCAGATGACTAACACAATAAGGGGTAAATTGAATTGTATTTAAAAAATTCACAATTATAAGCCAAATATATAATATAAAATATGAATAAAATACGATGCAGCAGTAAAAATAAATATTAAGGATAAGAGAAGCAAACTCAGTATTTTAACAAGGTTCAATCCCACTACCTACTTCCTAACCCCAAGCTACCCCTTGAAAATTCTCAAATTCACTATCCAATCTCCTTTAGGTGAAGATAGAAACTTATTACACTTTTGAGCAATACCGCCACAAAGAATCCGTGTAAAATACCCTATACACTTACAATCACCTTACAGGTAGTGGTTCAACATCTATTCCCTGTGTAGAACACTTTCTACACATACAAGGGTTATACATACCATTTTACTAATATAAGAGCTGATAGTGGGTAGGTTATCATAAAACACTCCTCAATGAGTAAAATAAGAATAATACAGCGCAAAACTATATATCTCTCAAAATGAACAAAGATTAAGGCTCAATGCTTAGAGAAGACAAATTAAAAGATTTGAATGAATAATGTAAAACTTGCAATAATATGTTCTAAATTTGAAGATCTCAAATGAACTATTTATTGGCATATGAAACTTCATTTTCAAATTTAAAAAGATTCACATGTCAAAGACAACATAATTCACTTTTTAAAATTTTCAAACCAAAATTTTACTTTTCGTAATTATCAAAGACATCATTAACTTTTCAAAAATTTTAAATCAAAGTTTTACTTTATTGAAATTGTCAAAAACAACATCATTCACTTTTCAAAATATTCAAATCAAAGTTTTACTCAAAATTTTACTTTTTACAATTGTCAAAGATAACATCATTCACTTTTCAAAATATTCAAATCAAAGTTTCTTCTTCTTGAAATTATCAAACACAACATCATTCACTTTTGAAAAGTTTCAAACAAAACATGCACATGTGAAAGATGACAATCAATCATCTTTCAAAGTTTCAAAATTTAAACTTTTAATCATCGAATATGTCATGCATATGTAAAAAATGCAATTTGATGTTTTATAAGAAAATATTAATTTTGAGCTTGAATCCAATTTCGAATTTTATCAAGAGATGTACAAAATTACTCTAAGAGTTTATTTATAAGTTTGTTCCCTTTCTTGCTCATGCTTGATTTGTTGATGTGCTTAACTTCATTGGATAGACAACTTGATTTTGAGATTCCTTTATGTTTGAATTCATTTATTATCATCAAAATCCATATGTAGATATGTAATTATATAAAGTTTGAAATCTTGGGTTCAACAACTGCAAATAACCGTATGTTAACGAATAGTAAGAGTAATTTACGAAAGAAGTAGGGACTTCTAAGTGAAAGTTAAGGTTTTAGCTCAAGATTGGCATGAAATTGATAACTTCACAATAAACAAGGAACACGCATCACCGTAAGCAAGGACAGTTGGTAAGTGTCTCTTATGACTTGAATGGGATTTTATGATAAAAACGATTCACATGTTTTATAGTTAATATGATATAGTGTAATTTAATACCATTGGAAGGCAGAATTTCCCCTCGAACCCACAAGTTAGGCCTGCGCAAAATACTAGGGCCCGTTCTGGTCCAAGCCCCATCCTTAGGGCTGTAAATGAACCAGTCTACTTGATAGCCTGCTCGGTACTCGCTCATTTAAACTTGAATCGAACTCAACTCATGAAACAAAAAGCTCGTTTGTGAAAGCAGATACTCGCTCGATTTATAAATGACACATACCCGACAAAACTCGACTCGACTCGGTTAAGGCTCACTCGTTTATGCTCGAGTCGACTCGTTAGCTCGACTCGATTAAAACTCATTCATATATTGATAAATATATACATACATCTATGTATATATACATATATATATATATATATATATTAGTTAATAATATAAGCATACCACTTTTATAATTAAATATATAATATGTAATCTAATTACTTATGTTTATATAGTGAATATACTTTATAGGTATATTTTATAATTTGTATAATAATTAGTCGATAAAATTTAATCATTTCATATACTAGTATATGAAAACCATATATGAAATAGATATATGCTATCATATTAAATTTATGTATTAATAATATATGTAAGCTAATATATTGTTATTTTGGATAAATATCAACTAGTTAGATATTTTAATTATTTATAATTTGTTTTAGATTTTATAATTCAATAGAGTTATACTTGTTAGTTGTATAAATTCAATATTAGATCTTTTATTTTATTTATTTATTTGATTAATTATTAATCTTATTAAAAAAAAAAGCAATTCAAGCTCGAGCTCGAGCTCAGATCGACTCGAACTCGTTTGTGGAATGAGCTCGAGTTAAGAGTTTATCTTATCGAGTCGAGCTCGAACAAAAAAAAAAAAAATCTCGAGCTCGAGTATTTTCAGTCGAGCCGAGCTCGGCAAGCCAAAGCTCGGCTCGGCTCGACTCGATTACAGTCCTACCCATCCTCCTACATCCCTAGGGTTGCAGAAGAAATTTGACCCACACAATTTGTCAACCATGGATAGGCGCATCGCACAAGAAATCACACCGATAGGGATAGACAAGACACGCCAATCCTGACACCCCCAACGACGTTCAACATTTAAGGTTTTGCACCGGCAAGAGAACCGAAAGCATGGACAGCCCTCCATCCTCTTATGCCAAACATGAAAAGCAGCAACTTCGATCATCCATTGTTAAGGCTTCACTCGAGGAGTCATGCCGCATTAATGGCGCCACCCAATTCCTGCGTCACATTAAAGACCCCAACTGGGAGCTACTATGGAGGATGACGTGAACCCCTTGACATGGGTATGAAATGTTACCTAGAGACCACGTATAAAAGCCGGCCTCCAGGTATGAGAAACTCTCTCTGGATTCAATGATGCTCCAGCCATTACTATACACATGAAGAGACTAACTTAGGCATCGAAAGTTCCCTGCACCACCTTGAGCCCATTTTCTCCCTTGTATTTGAAGGTGAAGACCTTGGCTCGAGTTGCTAGGACCTTGTCTAAGCATACGAAACACAATGTTAAAAGTGGTACCACCTATGGAATCTTTCCAATAGGTGTAATGTGTCCTTTGTATGCCAGCAACGATCTGTTCTCAGACAACTCGAGAACTTGAAACCTTATTGGAAAACATGGAAGCACGTTTTGCATAAATGAAGCAATTGATAAAAACTCTGACCGCACAAGTGGAAACACTTCAGAAGGAAAATGAAGCCCTATGGGTGGACGCTACCAAGCTGCCTAAAGATACTGAGCCCAGCCACAATGGACAGGGTAATTCGTGAGCCATGGGACGGACAGATGTCGTTGATGAAGACAAGAAGAAGATGTAGCACAAGCTTCGCAACCTCATGCAAAAATACGAGGAGATGACCAAGAAGGTGATAGCCTCGTCTTCGATAGACCAGATGCTCACCAGCACGAACATGTCGTACAGTGCAGAGGTGATGGTCATGCCACCACCACCAAAGTTTAGGGCTCCCCAAATAAATCTGTACGACGGAGCCAAGGATCCCTTGGAGAATCTGGAAAACTTTAAGACTCATATGACCCTACATAGATTCCCTGGGAAGATCGCATGCAAGGCCTTCTCGTTGACCCTGAAAGGCACAACGCTCCAACATGGTTTGCGTCGCTAGCACCAAAGTCAATCTATAGCTTTGAGGACCTAGCTCGTCTCTTTGTCACTCAGTTAATGGCCAGCAGGAGGAGAAGACGCCTGACGGCTTACCTCATGATCATTGAGCAACAAGAGGACAAGAGCTTGAAGGTCTACCTGACCAAATTCAACAAGAAGCGCATGAACACTAATGACCAAGATGAAAAGATCACTTTTGCCACCCTCCTGAGCTGCGTAGGGCCCTAAAACCCATTTATAGCTGAGTTGGCAAAAAAGACTCATTCCACACTATGGGGATTCATGGACTAAGCTGGCGGATTCATAAATGCTGAAGACACTATGAGCATGGACAAGGCCAAGAAAGACGTAGCTGGATCAGGCCGACAGGAAAGCCAAGACATCGGCCCAATCCAAGACTGTAGACAAGGCCAAATGAGGGCACCATGACAAAGGGCAAGACAACTCCCGCCCCTCTAAGGGGGCAGGCACCCAACTTGACTAGGCCACATTGACAATATAGGAGGAAAGCAGGCCCACTACCTGGGAAGTTGACCATTGGGATGGTGGCCATCGTTATTGCACTTACCACCATTCAAAACTCACAATACAACTGACTACAAGTCCTTCAAGGGAAAGAGGGGGAACGGTGTACTTGGCTCCTCGGTACCATGCCGGCCGGAAGGAAGAACAGGAGCGGAGCTAGGGAAGATTCGTCAAGCCAAGAAGAAGCGACAGTCTAAGTAGATGCCCTCGATCACTGCCCCACAAAAATGCCTCCATGGACGAGATCCAAACCATAGCTGGGGGGTTCGCTAGGGGTGGGCCCACTTCCTCAAGTAGAAAATTCCACGCCATAAGGGCGCGATTCAAGGAAATGTATTCAGCCGAACATCGCTTGACCAAGCAGAGGAGGAGCAAGCCTGCACCAATCATCACTTTGGGGAAGCCAACGAAGAAGGGGTCCTCTATCCCCACGATGACGCCTTGGTGGTGACAATACAGATGGCTAATTTCACCACTAAGAGAATCTTCATCGACAATGGTAGCTCCACCGACATCCTCTTTTGGGATGCCTTCTCTAAGATGGGGATTGATCCCAACTGCTTACAATGGGCGCCCATGCCACTGAAGGGATTCACAGGGGACATGGTTCAGCCAATACGGACGATCACTCTTTTAGTCCTGGCCAGAAAGGCCCCCCACACCGCCTCCACGATGACTGACTTTATAGTGGTGAAGGCCCCCTCCTCATACAACACCATACTGGGGTGTCCTACACTCAACTGTCTTCAGGCAGCAACATCAACCTACCACATGAAAATGAAGTTCCCGACCCCATAGAGGTGGGCGCGATCTACGATGAGCAAGTCTTGGCATGGGAATGCTATGTGCAAGAACTAAGGCCAACGAAAGGTGGAGTCAATGTAATAAAGCCCCTAGACGACAAATGTGCCCAGCCACCTCCTCCCGAGTTCATCACAGGGGGGAATCCAAGGACAAGCAAGCTCTTTGACGAATAGAGCCAAACAAGCCACTCTCTGACAAGCTCTCCAGGCCCGTATAAGCTCAAAGATGTATGAGGGAAGGACCTGCAACACCCATGGAACACCAAGCACCTGTGGGAATACTTTTATTGAAAGTGTAAGCTATATTTGATTTTGATAATGTATAAGTTATAAATGAAATTGTGATTGTCTCCCAGGAGTATGTTTGGTCTCGTCCAAATCAACGAGGCAAGTCCAATCTAACGTACTGCTAGACCTCCATCAAGTTCACAAGTCTCCTGGGCGAGTCCAGTCTAATGTACTTCTCGACCCCCCTCGCACCTGCAAGGGTCAACAAGGCGACTCCAGTCTAACGTATTGCTCGACCTTCGTCGAGTTTGCAAGTCTCCAAGGCTATTCCAGTCTAACGTATTGCTCAACCTCCATCAAGTTTACAAGTTTGAGGGCGAATTCAAGCTAACGCACTGCTTCACCCCCGCTCAGGCCTGCGTGGACCACAAGACAAGTCCAGTCTAACGTACTGCTCGACCCCCCTCGCACCTCTGAGGACCAATGAGGCGAGTCCAGTCTAATGCACTGCTTGACCTCCATCAAGTTTATAGGTTTTAGGGTGAGTTCAGTCTAACGCATTGCTCGACCTTCATCAAGTTTATAAGTTTTAAGGCAAGTTCAATCTATTGCACGGCTCGACCCCTCCTTGTGCCTGCAAGGGTCAATGAGGCAAGTCCAATCTAACAACGTTTGATCATCTTGCATCTAGGTTCGATTGTTTATGTTGATTGATCTGAGTTGCTCTCAACACCGTTACACTCCTCAACAGAGAAAGTAAAGAAAAAGGAGCAAGGGTAGAGAGGAAGAGATGGAGTTTGAGAAGAAGAAGAAGTTAATTATTAATGTATATATGTGGTACAAAGAGCGCGAGCTTATAAAAAGAAAAAAGAAAAAACATACAAATCAATTCAACAACAAGAAAAGGTAGTGGAAGAAATAAAAGGGCACATAAGGGCTTATCCAAAAAAAGAATGCGTTAAGCATGCCCTCCATCCCCCAAATAGACTTGGCACTGGCTCTCTCAAACCCGGACTCTGCTTGTGTTCCCTCACTCCCTCCAATATCATGAGCCTCACTAACCATCTCCCCGAGGCCAGCCCTAGGATCAAACCCCACCTCAGTTGCTGAGAAAACAACGTCAACCTCAGCTTTTCCTTCCGATGTCGGCTGCTGAGGGGCTTCCCCTACCGCTACCTCAATCTCAGTCTCCTGCGGGATCGTGGTGGAGGTCGTGGTGGTAGCAATGGAGGTCAACAAGACCTCAGCCTCAGGAGAGACCACCGAAGCCTCATTGGGCTCCACTACCGCCTCCAAGACCTAAACCTTAGGCAAAACCACCAGGACCTCTTGGAACCCCTTGGAATGTGTGAGGAGCGTTCTTGGGCACCATAGCTAGATAGAGAACAGAGTTGAAATAGAAAACCATAAGAAGAGGGGGAGAAGAGCAAGAAAATGAGATTCAAGGGAGCGGTAAGAAATTAAAAGCATATAGACTCAAAGCCAAAAAGAGACTTAGGGTTAAATAGACGTCCGCGACCTTTGAAGTTCCCCAAATAGCAAGAGAGCACATGCTGCAAAGGGGAGAGTGGGCGAACACATATCCTACGATGCGCGCTACACAAAGCAATGTGGGAGAGAAACTATCAAATGTTACCCAAGGAGAGTGAGCCAAATGGGCGCATTCCAAAGCAACATGGCCTGTCAGAGGCGCGCCATCAGGACACCTCACAAAGGAAGAAATTTCCACTGAACTTGTTTAGTCGGAATTGGCTAGGTAACTAAAATGGATAATTTCCCCTCGAACCCATGAGTTGGGCCTGCACAAAATACCAGGGCCCTTTCCGATCCAGTCCCTATCCTCCTACAACCCTAGGGTTGCAGAAGGAATTTGGCCCATGCAGTTTTTCAGCCATGGATAGGTGTATCACGCGGGAAATCATATCGATAGGGATCGAGAAGACACGCCGACCCTAACACCCCCCAACGACATACAACATTTAAGGGCCTGCGTCAGCAATAGAACAAGAAGCATGGACAACCCTTCATCCCCTGACGTCAAACATGAAAAGTGGCAGCTTCGATCATCCACTGTTAAGGCTCTGCCCGGGGAGCCACGCCGTATTAATAGCGCCACCCAGGTCCTGCATCTCATTAAAGGCCCCGACATGGGGTGGGAAATGTTCCCCAAATAGCACGTATAAAAGCATGCCCCCAAATACGAGAAACTCTCTCTGGATTAGGTCCTGCTCTAGCCTTTACTACACACATGAAAAGACTAACTTAGGCATCAGAGGTTCTCCAAACCTCTCCGAACCCATTTTCTCCTATGTGTTCGCAGTTGAAGACCCCAACTCGAGTTGCTAGGACCTTGTCTAGGCATACAAAACACGACGTTAACAACCACATTAATGCTTTTATCAATGGAATTTGTTTTAGTACTATATATCATGAACATTTGTAAAATACCTTGTTATGAATGGATGAGTAAATGAAACAATAATAACCCTGTGATTGGGAAATGAAAGAATCCTAGTAGAATTCTTCTAGCCATTTCTAGAACGAGCAAAATTAGAAATGGCAATCCACAACTAAGAAAGTTAAGAATCCTAGCAAGACTTCTTGATCATCACACGGGTGGCTTGAGCTTGGTCACCCGCTGATTAATGGCTACCACAAGGCCATGTCTAGGCAACCCATGTGGTGGTTGAGATCTAGCCACCTATTGGTGGACCACTACGGGTGGACTAAGTTTTTTTTTTTTTCAACAATGTTTAAAAATATAAAAGTCATTTTATTGCAAAAATATGTTTCTTACTTTTTGAAAACATTTAGTTAAATACTTCAAATTTTAAAATTAAATTGATAACTAGCCATCTTTCATTGGGGCAGGAACTATTATTAGAAAATCTCTACTTATAAGTCAGTGTGGACAACACACTTAAAGTACTTACATAGTATAATTTGATTTGAAAAAGGAATTTCAAAATTTGAATATTACAAATCGAATCTTACCATTTAAGCGATGTGTATGATGTGTTCTATACACTGACTTAAAAATAGAATAACTCTTATTATTTATGATAATATACCAAAGTTGTGCCAGAATGGAATATTGCTGAAAACAAACTTAAAGCACAAGCGATCTATTACTTGCAAAATTGCACAAGGTCCTAAATCCAAATATAACATAGCATAAGAGGTGTCCAAGCAGAATTTCCTTAAAAGTATGAATCATAAGTATCTGTAAGGGAAAATAATTTTCGAACTATATATAGTGAGAATCATTTTTGTATTAAAGTTCATTACATTATGTTTATTAATTGGTTTCATCTAAAGTATGACCAATTAATTATTATGAAAACTTTCTGTAAAGTATATACATGTTAAGGAACGTAGTAGAGAAATAGATCAAAGTTCATACTCATGATGGATTATTACGTAGTTTAAACATATTACACCACCATTTCAAAATAAAAGTGACCCAAAATTTGAGAAAAACTAAAATTTTTTGAGGTTGAATTATATTAGAATATCTTGTAATTTGAGAGAAGGAACTAAGGGGATAAAGTAGTATATATTCAGCAGAGTACTTGAGAGGAAGAAATGATTGAGAAAGTAAAATAATCTCAAGAAGATTTGAATTTAAATTAAACTGCAAAATTCCCATCATAATTAGTAATATCATTAAAAAAAACTACCAAACCTCCATGATCAAAATTCAATAATCATACGATCCAAAATGAACAAAATGAAATACTGGACGCGTAATATATATATATATTCTATTATCAAGCCGTTGTAGATAACACAGTATCTAATAAAGTTGTACTTGTATGACATAATTTGATTTAAAAGATAAATTTTAAATTTTAAATTTTATAAATTAAATCTTTAACATTTAAGTTATGTGAATAGTATCCTCTATTATATCGTAAATTCTAGGGCTAAAAAAAGAAAGAAAAACCGGTTACTCGGACCGAATTGGTATGTTCAGCTCGGTGTAAAACTGATTCTATCCGATATAGGTTCTAATTTTACAAAATCAATTTAAAACCGGTCCGATTCTATTTTTCTTTTTTATAACACCGGACCAAAACGAATCGAACCAAACGTGTTCATATATACTTATTAAGTTTTGCATTCAATCGTATACGTACGGATTTCCTTTAATATGTTATTATTATTTTTAACTATTTAAAGATGCATTAATTCTTAGAGGGACCTAGAGAAACTGCATTCAATTGACTATTCCTATAACTTTTTATCGATAAAGAAAAAAAGGGTACGTAAAAGATGTATAGTTAAGTTGGCTTTCCAAATACTGTGCATGTAGATATATATCATGCACTGCTTAATTAGCTGGTTATTTGTACAGAGTTTTTCAACGTCTTCTTGCAGCTGTCTCCCTTTGGGCATTGAAGAAGAGTGCAGCCACAGGAAGGCCAAGTTCATTCTCTTCTGCAAACTTTCGAGTGTTGAAGAGGTCCCTTGGAGGTGGGCCTGTGATCTTGACTGTCTCTCTGCGTTTCTGCTTGAATAGGAGGAACACAAACCTGTGGATCCCTATGTTTGGCCTTGGCATTTCATAGTCTACCACCTCCCTTCCTGTTTATGAAATAATACGCAAAAACACATCATTTATTCATATTATATATAGTATAAATTTTTAATATGCTCTCTCTCTCTCTCTCTCTCTCTCTCTCTCTCAAAAATGAGGAGATCAAATATTACCAAATGTTGCATTTGTTGTGCCTGGGATGTCCGTCACAATCCTGCAACATAATTAATCAAGTTAAAATAATAGTAGAAAAATGCATGAAAAATCAAAGAACTCTGAAATCTTTGACTGTGAAGATACTTATGGTGGATACTTCCAAACTGAAAAATAATGCCTAGAAATAATATTTTTCCTAAAAAATTAGCCTAGGATTCTTCTTTTCAAGGGGTCTTTTTCTTTTCATTAAAACCCAAAAAGCGGCTAGAGTTTTCCTTTTCATATCTCTGGAGGGGAGGTGTACGTAATTTGTAGGATAATACCAGTGTAAGTGCTCCCTCAGGTATGGATCACTGGGACCAGGAACATCTGGGTCTGTCATGATCTGCATGCAGCCATAGAAAAGAAAACTCAATATCCATAGAACAGACAGATATCAGTGAGAAGAAGAAGGAAACATCCAAATTAGGGTATATATCTATATATATATATATATATATATATATATATACACACATGTACACAACCATACCAGCGTGAAAAATGATCTCAAATCACCCCCATCAACCTCAACCAAAGGTTTCGTGGATACCGTCGAAGGAAAGAGCTCGTGCCCATTATATACTTGCTTGTTGCTGTTGTACGTCACAGTCATTCTCACACTTGGAGAGAAAGAGTCAACAACATCTCCGATAATCCCTCCTATTACAAGAGGATCTGACATATTTGCCATATCAATGAAAGAGAAGCTTGGGCCGGAAAGATAGATCAGAGAGAGTGGCCGTCAAGGGTTCTGTTCAGATGCGCGCAACAATACTCGAGCTTTTTCTGTAAAAGTTTCTTATGGGGTTTTGAAATGGAAACCTCATATTTATAATGGAAAGTCCAATGATCAAGTTGAGTAGAGTAGTTCAGAGAAGTCAAGGTAGCTAGCGTGGCTAGCTTAAAAAGACCTTTGCTACTCTTGCATCATTCGCTAGTTTATATTGAGAAAAAATTGTCAAGAATTTTATTTTAGAAATGATAATAGAGAAATTTTATTTTATGAAAGATAGTCGGTGAGCTTAATTTGAAAAAAAATCTTAAGTTGATATTTTACTTTCTTTTCTTTTTATAATGGTCTCTAACAAACTACAAAAAATTTAAAGAAAATTATCTTAAAATGATTTATAGATATATATTTTTTGTATATAATTTTATAACGTATAATTATTATTTTTTATATAATCACGTGCAAAAAACAAATATCATCTATACCCCACGTACCACACACTTTATCAATAGTCTCTCAAACACCAAATTCTAATTTCATCCCTGGTAAAATTCTAATTTCATCCCTGGTAATATTATAATGGGCAAAGCGTTTCAGCTATAGTAGTTGTTTGGCAGATGTCCAGTCATCACAGTACTAAATAGGAGGGCACGAGTTTAAGATTGAAAATATTCAACATTTGTCAATCGAAGGTGACAGAAGATACCTGGGCCTTAAAATGTGACCAACTTTAAAGTAAAATATAGTGCATCTCCATAATTTAAGCATGCATTCGATTACTAACATGATTTGGCCTTGAACTTTGAGCAATAATGAATCATTTAAATATATATATTATATATATAATATGAGAAGTGGTATAGATGTCTCAAATAGATTCCACAAGAGTATATTAATAAACTGACATGATTTTATATGATATGTTAGATCTACTTTATAATAAAAATAATTTTATAATCTAATAGCATATATATCTCTATTTATATCACATTAGTTTGTAATATTATTTTTATGAAATATTTTTGTGGCAAAAGCGTGAGAACTCATGTATAGAAATGAGATTCTCTTTACAAAAATAATTGAGAAATATATTATTATTGGATAAAAGTAAGAAAAAAAAGTTAAAAACTAGTCCTGCTTTTTACTTCTTAAATGGCTATTTGTTTAAAAAAAATTAATTAGTCACTAGCTAGGTTTTCTGATTATTTTTGTTCAAAATTATCTTATAAAAAGACTGTCACATAAAATAAAATAACAAAAGTTACAAATTAAAACATAATCAAATATACAAAAATAACTTTAAGAAAAATTAAAAATCACATTATTAATTTTAGGGTAATTAGGATGCATGTTGGTGAAACTCATCCCATCAAAAGGATCCCTCCATCTGCATGCATGCTATCTACAAGGAATTCCTCATTAGCTGTGTATGGAAGTGAGAGCTAGGGTTTCTGATTTTCTCTAACCTATATATACGGTTAAGCCATGGGATGGAGGGAACCTAGCTCCCTAAATATAACTATAAAACTGTCTTAAATCATAATAAAATATATATTTATTCAAAAGAAATAATATTTACAGTTTTAAAATGTGCAAGTCTCGTATTTTTTTTTTTAAAATGATTAGGTCTAAGACTTGCATGAAAAAAAAAATTTAATACTAGACCCTATTTTTTTTTTAAAAAATGTGCACGAATCTAAAACTATATCTAGCATTATTCTTAATTTAATATCTAATATTTTGTATATATAAAAAAACTAAAGAATAATATGAATTCTTCAAGGGGTAGTGATAAGGTTACTATCCATTTACTATTCATAGTGAATTTTTTTTTTTTATCATTTTCTTTGAAGTATTTTTTTAACATTCTTAATCATTAAAAAAATTTTAAAAATATATAATTTTACTAATAGTTACTTACTTAATCATTAAGTAAAATAAAAAAAATTAAATATAAAAAAATAATAAATAAATAGTAAGTAATTTTATCATTTTCCTTCTTCAAGTATTTTTTTTTTTTTTTTTTGAATTTTTACCCTGTGACCAATACCAGTATCCCAGTGTCATCCTGCACGAAGAATGCCTTGTGCAGTCGACACGTTTAACCAACTATATATGTGAAAGAGTAGTGCAGAGGGTGTAGCCTGGGTTGTCATTTGTTTTTTTTTTATTAATTTTTATATATTTTTTTAATAGATAAATAAAAATTTATGGAAGATTGTGGTGGACAAGTATCATTATTCTATCCGAAAAGAGAGGAATTCAAAGGCAAAATATTAAAAAAAACGAAAGAATAAAGGAAGGAAAGATTTGATGTACAGAATTGATTGGATACTGTGTCTCTCTCTCTCCAGGTACATTATGTGTCGTCGTTATATTGCTGAACTCAAATAGAAAAGACTGACTTCTTCGAATCCAGTGGTAAAAGGAAACCAAAAAGCAACCATGCAGAACAAAAAGAGGGAATTCAAGTCAAGGGATTTTCTCTCTCTCTCTTAATTCTCTCTCGCATGTGATCAGTGTGCTGTTTGGGCCAGTGCTTGAAAATGATGAACATCGACGTGAGATTCCACTAATCAATGAGTTCTCATTTTCTGGAGATCTTTTTTTTATTTTTCCAAGTTAAAGAACGGACAGACAGAGAAGTTTAGGTGCATGTCGGTCACAGCTATGAGTCTATGGCTGGGGCGGAATTAGGATATGGTATCTGCGCTGATGAGTAAAGTGTTTCGTATGTAAAGATAACAGTAACTGACATATAAGATAAAAAAAAATATGTTATCGATATTTAATATTAATTATATAAAATTGTTTGTTATTTAGAGATAAATTAAATTATTAAAATCATCCAATTAAACCTCTCAATTGAGTTCCATTGGACTCAAGTGAACGATAAGAATTAAAATTGAAATAATTATGTAAGAATTTTTGAAACAAATAATAAAAATTAAGTAAATAAAGATAAATTTTTTTGTTGAATCTAAAATTGAATATTGTAAAGTCTCTATAATATATATAGAAAAAGTTATGTGAGATTTGTTGAATTCACTCCTAATTGTTAACTCGATGGTAGTATATATATACTAACTAACAAAACTAATCCAAACAAGCTAGCTAGTTAGTGGAAGACTTGAAAGGAAAAGTGTAAATAAATAAAAAAAATGAGGTCGTAAATTTACCAAATAACTTATAAAAAGTGACCAAGATATTTTCTTGCCTCTTATGAGATGTTAATGACAAAAAAAATGTGTAAGTATGAAAAAATTATTAAAAACCATCAATGTAGCTCTGCCCTTGGACTCTATGCCATGCATTCCCAAGCTAAAAAAGACTCATGGACGTTTATATTTCAGGTAAAGATCAAATAAATTCCTGAGATAGATGATGGGGTATAGAAGCAACTATCTAATATGTACCTAATTGTGAGGGGGGCCCCTCTGGAAGGTGGCTCAGGCCGAAGATACCAAGACACGGAGACCCAAAGCGGGCTAAGAGCCCAAACCGGGAAGCCACATACCGAGCCCACGACCACGCTGCCCATCCAAAAGGGCCTTGGCACCAAGCTCGGCCCGATGAAGGAGCCCACCATAAGGCAGTGATCGCTTGGGACCTCGATGGATTGCCAAGCCCTGCCATAGGGTACATAGCAAACGATTGCTGTTGGGCACAAGTGGCTAGGCATGTCTGATCGTGGGAACGTCAAGCCAAAGACACGCCTCATTCAATACGTGTCAAGGAACCCAACACACAACGACGTGCTGCAGAGGTACCATAGGACAGCTCAACCACGACCTGACACACTGCCACAGCAGAAAGGTGGTAGCAGGTCTAACTTGAGCACGATCTCACACCCCACAATCTCCCTCGACAGTTTGAGCTGGGACCTGACACACTGCCACGACAAGAGGGTGGTGTAGGTCTGACCCAAGCACGGCCTGACACCCCACGATCTCCCTTTGCAGTTGGGTCCGAATCAAGTATAAATAACAATCATCCCTCCCACGGGAAGGCTCTCTAAACTCTTTACTATATTCTTACTCATTTCGCACTCCTCATCATCCAACTAGTCTGTACTGACTTTAGCATTGGAGTGCCCTCGGACATCATCGGAGCCTCTTCTCCCTTTTAGCTGCAGGTCTAGTGAGTTTGGTTGCTGTGGTGCTGCTTGGGCTGTGAAACACGACATCAACAGTGGCGCCATCTGTGGATATTTTTCATAAAAGTGTGTACTTCGCAGCCGACAACGACACGGTCCCAAACTCATTGGAATGGAGGAGACGATAAAGAAGCTGACAGAGGAAACTGGGACACTCTGCTAGGAGAACACAACACTCAAGTGGACCAACGAGAAGCTGGTAGGAGGGGGAGAACCTAGCGACAACGAACATGTGGACTCGTGATGAGTCCCCGCGAACACCACAACAGAGGAGGAAAAGTGCAAGATTCACCTCGAACTCCGAGAGCTCGGGGACAAAAATGTAGAAATGGCTAAGCAAATGGGCACGCCATCTGCCGAAGACTAGCTACTCATCAGCATTGACTTCCCATACAGCGTAGGAGTTATGACGGTACCACTCACGCCCAAGTTCAAGGTTCCCCAGATGGAAGTGTACGACGGGTCCAAGGACCCACTAGAGCACCTGGAGAAGTTCAAGGCCCACTTGACCTTGCACGTCTTCTCAGGAGAGATCACATGCTGAGCCTTCCCACTAACACTGAAAGGAGTCGCTCGGGCTTGGTTCTGGTCTTTGTTGCCTGGGACCATAGATAGCTTCGACAAGCTGGCTTACCTCTTCATGACACAGTTTCTGGCGAGCCGAAATATGAGGGGCCGGTTGCTTACCTCCTTAAAGTTAAACAGCAAGACGATGAAAGTCTGAAGTTATATCTCTCACTGTTCAATCGGGTACACATGACCACCGATGACCAAGACGACAAAATCACCTTAATAGCCCTTCAGGGGGGAATCTGGCCTAGGAATCCATTTATGGTTGAAATAGCGCAGAAGGCCCCCACCACGTTAAGGGAGTTTATGGACCAGGTAGATAGATTCATCAACACTGAAGACACCCTCGAGGCCCTAACAGCTCAGCAACGGTCCAAGATAGAGCAAGTAGACCGAAAGGCGACTGGACAATGGGGAGGTCACGACCGCAAAGGGGGAAAAAGAGGAATACCAGCTATGAAGAGAAAGGGAAAAGCACTGACCTGGCCACGTGGGATGCCCCATGCCTACACTAATTTGGCAATAGAAGGAGATCGACAACGGAGCCCGCAAAGAGAGCCGCCTGAAGATAGACAAAGCCATCAATACTGCAAGTACCACATGACCAACTAACATAGCACCAAAGATTGCTATGCCTTGAAAAGAAGAAGGGAGGAAGACCAATGGAACCGAAGGCGCCAGTCAAAGGACCGGTGTAGAGAGGGCGTCAAGGTCCCCGGTGGGGTGCAAGCCCGGGAAGGTAGGGAGCGAGGAATGGAGCTCGAAGGAGCCCCCTGGCAAAAGGCAGACCAATCAAAGAAATCCGGACAATCCCGGGAGGATATGCAAGAGGGAGTTGCTTTGTTGGCCTGCAGAGCACACGCCCGGAGGGCACGCTATGAAGAGGTGTTCACCACCAGGAGGACTACCATCAGGGCACCATAGCACCCTAGGAGCGCCATGATTACCATTAGCAAGAAAGACAAAGGGGACATCCTCCACCCACACGATGACGCGTTAGTAGTAATGATGCAAGTTGCAAACTTTAGACCCGAAAGATCCTGATCGACAACGGTAGTTCGGCAAACATCATGTTTTGGGAAGCCTTTGTCAAGATGGGGATTAGTCCAGACCTACTATGCCTGGCCCCTATGCCGCTCAAGGTTTCACAGGTGACATTTTTCAACCAATGGGGGTCATCACCCTATTCGTCCTAGTAGGGAAGACACCCAGGACCGCTGCGACCATAATCGATTTCTTGGTTGTCAAAGCCCCATCCTCGTACAATGCATTATTGGGGATTCCCACCTTGAACAACTTGAGGGTGGTGACGTCCACCTACCACCTCAAAATGAAATTTCCTACCAACTTGGGAGTGGGCAAAGTTCATGGCGAGCAAGTCCTGGCTCGAGAGTGCTATGCTCAAGAGGTGAGGCACGAGGTCAAAGTAGTTGCAGCTATCGAAAGAGCTGGAGAGACACCTAGGCCAGGTTCACCACCAGCCTTGGCCGAATGGGATGAAGAAGTCCGCGATGAGCAAGCACTTCAGCAGGCTAAACCCAACGAGCCCTTGGAGCTGGTCTCAATTGACCAGTAGAGACTGGAGCGCACGGTCCATGTCGAGACTAAGCTAGACCTAGAGTTGAAAGAGGCGTTAAAATGTCTTCTTATCAAACACCAAGATGTGTTTGCTTGGAGCCATGAGGAGATGCCCAAGACAAACAACTCCATCATCGAGCATTGGCTTTGCGTCGACCCAAAGGCTCAGAAAGTAAAAAAAAAAACGATGAAACTTTAGTGCCGAGAAGTACGCAGCGATAGTCGAGGAGGTGGACCATCTCCTAACAGCGGGTTTCATCCAGAAAGTTCACTACTCAGAATGGCTCTCCAACGTGATCTTGATGAAGAAGGCCAACAGAAAATGGAGAATGTGCATCGACTTCACTGACTTGAATAAAGCTTACTCGAAGGACAGCTTCCCGTTGCCGCGCATCGACCTAATCATGGATTCAACGGCAAGACATTTCCTTCTCAGCTTCATGGATGCCTATTTGGGGTACAACCAGATCAAGATGAGTCTAGATGACGAAGAGAAGACCGTGTTTATTACGAATCGAGGGCTCTAATGCCAAAGTTATGTCATTCAGGCTCAAGAATGCTGGGGCCATTTACCAACTACTGGTCAACCAGATGTTCAAGCAGTAAATCGGACAGAATATAGAAATGTACGTGGATGACCTGCTAGTGAAGATCAAGGAGCCTGGGTAGCATCTGTAAAATCTTCGAGAAGCCTTCTCCATCCTCTGGCAGTACCAGATGAAGCTTAATCCATTGAAATGCGTGTTCGGGGTGGAGTCAAGAAAGTTCCTAGGGTTCATGATCTCTAAAAGGGGGATTCAAGCGAACCCCAAAAAGGTGGAAGTAGTAATGGGGATGCCTTCCCCCCGTAACCTTCATAAAGTCCAAAGGCTGGCCGGTCAGGTGGCAGCCCTGAACCGCTTCATCGCCCGATCAACTGACCGGTGTCTCCCCTTCTTCAAAGTTATGAGGAAGGCCCAAGAGTGGAATGCAACCTGCAAAGAAGCCTTCGCCGACCTGAAGAAGTACTTGAGCCACCCCCTGCTGCTAAGCCAAACAAAACCAAGAGAGGACCTAACTATGTACCTAGTCATGTTCCCGCACACCATGTCAGTAGTGCTAGTCCAAGAAACAAAGGAAGGGCAGCGGCCTGTCTACTACATGTGTCGGTCCTTCCGCGGAGCCAAAACTAGTTATCCTTAGACTGAAATGGTGGTATTTGCCCTAGTTTTCACAGAAAGAAGATTAAGGCCATACTTCCAGGCCCACTCGATGAAAGTGCTCACTGACCTTCCCCTCAAAAAGGTCTTGCAGAAGCCAAACAACTAGGGACAGCTCACCAAGTGGGCGATCGAGCTCAACGAATTTGATATGGAGTATTTTCCCCGCACCGCGATCAAAGGACAGGTATTGGTGGATTTCGTTTTAGAGTTCACTAGCTTCCCAGAGGAAGTCTCGATCGCACCCCAAGGAAAGCCCTAACAAGTCTACATAGATGGCTCGTCCTGTAGGGCTAGCGGGGGTGTAGGAGTGTATATAGTGACCGGACAAGGGGAGGAGCACAACTATGTTGTCAAGCTTGCCTTCAAAGCAACCAACAATGAAGCCGAGTATAAGATGCTCTTGACTGGAATGTTAGTCGCTCAGTTGCTCGGAGTAAAAGAGATAGAAGTGAGGGTTGACTCCCAAGTGGTCGCTAGCCAGGTGTTGGTTCAATTCGCTACGAAAGGAGAAAGGCTGAAGAAGTACCTCCAAATCATCTACAATGAGTGAAACCGCTTCCGCTACTTTCACATCCAACAAGTCCCAAGAGGAGAGAATTAGAAGGCAGACCGGTTGACTAAGGTTGCATCAGGATCGAAAGAACTCCCTCTCACGAAACATACCGTGGTCTAACGATCGACACCCCTTCCATCGGGGCTGAGGTGTCTATCGCCGCCCCAGTGTCCCTCAAGTGGGTAGCGGCTCAGTTCACCTTGCTGGAAGGGGTCCTGTACAAGAGAGGCTTCCCCGAACCACTCCTAATATGCCTCTCACCGGACGAAGTGCAGCACGTGCTAGCAGAAATCCACGAAAAGGTCTGTGAAAGCCACTTGGGAGGAAGGACACTGGTTGCAAGGGTAACCCAAGCCGAATACTACTGGCCCCGTTCCCTTAAGGATATGGAGGATTTTGCGAAGAAATGCCCAAAGTGTCAAGAGCACGGGTTAGTGCCCCACTACCCGTCAGAGGAGCTAACATCAATCACAGCCCCATGAGCTTTCACCCAGTGGGGCCTAGACCTAATTGGCCCATTCCCAGTAGCCAGAGGAAAGGCCAAGTTCATGGTCGTCGTGGTCGATTACTTCACAAAGTGGGTTGAAGCGAAGGCCCTTGCAAGCATCACCTCTCAAACCATCACAAAGTTCTTATGGAAGTCGGTAGTCTGCCGATTTGGCATACCTCAGAGCTTCATATCAGACAACGGAAGATAGTTCGATTGCACATATTACCAGGAGTGGTACGCAGACTTTGAAATTAAGGTGAAGTACTTATCGTCGAGACACCCGCAAGCCAATGGCCAAGCCGAGGAGACCAATAAAACCCTCATCTCCACCTTCAAGAAGAAGCTCGGGGCACACAAAAGAGTATGGGCCAAAGAACTCCTGAGCGTACTATGTACATACCGAATGATTGTCCGCATCCCCTCCTGGGAGACACCCTTTTGCCTCACTTATAGGAGTGAAGCAATAATCTCTGTGGAAGTCGGAATGCCCACGCTTCACATTCAGCACTTCAACTCGGACACCAACAATGAAAGGTTAGCCGAGAGGATGAATCTTCTGGAGGAAATAAGGGAAGAGGTAGTGATGTAAACAACGAGTAACAAGCGAAAGGCAGAACAATACTTCAACAAACGAGTCAGACCATTCTCCTGCAAGGTGGGTGACTTGGTGCTATGGCAGATTGGAGTAACCACCCAGGAAGAAGGAAAACTGGGACCATGATGGGAAGACCCGTATGTAGTGATTGCAAGCATTCGACCCAACTACAATCGCCTCATGGACAGCTAAGGACACGAGCTCCCCCAACCTTGGAACACCGAACACCTAAAGAAGTACTACGTGTAGGGACATAGGGCAACACCTTGTATGAACGTTGTAAACTTACTTGATGAATGAGAATGGCCGAATGTTTATCTCAAATTGTTTGTCGTCTAAGCTTAGAACTAACGAAGTCGAGTCTCTAGACTCGCTGTAGGGTAAGGTTAAGTCCTTAGACTTGTTGACCCCCCGTCCAACAAAGCCAAGTTCCTAGACTCGCCGTGGGGTCGAGGGCAGGCATCACCAAGTCCTCATCTAGGCATCGCGACCAAAGAATTTAAGTCCCTAGACTCGTTGCAGCTTAAAGCTAAGTCCCTAAACTTTCCGAACCCCCGTCTAACAAAGCTAAGTCCCTAGACTTGCTATGGGGTCAAGGGCGGGCATCAGATCCTGAGCCCTTGTTTAAGAGTCGCAACCAAAGAAGTCGAGTCTCTAAAATTGTTGCGAGGTAAGGCCAAGTCCCTAGACTTGCTGAACCCTCATCCAACAAAGCCGAGTCACTAAACTTGCCGTGGGGTCGAGACCGGGCATCGGGTCCCAAGCCCTCATCAAGGCCTCCCGACCAAAGAATTCGAATCCCTAGACTCATTGCGGGGTAAGGTGAAGTCTCTAGACTTGCCAACCCCCCTGTCCAACAAAGTCGAATCCCTAGACTCTCCGTGAGGTCTAGGCCAGACATCAGATCCTGAGCCCTTGTCTAGGCCTCGCACCTAAAGATGTCGAGTCCCTAAACTTGCTACAGGGTAAGATGAAGTCCCTAGACTTGCCGACCCCCATCCAACAAAGCCGAGTCCCTATACTCGCCATGGGGTCAAAGTCAGGCATTAGATCCTAAGCCCTTGTCCAGGCCTCACAACCAAAGAAATCTAGTCCCTAGACTCGCTGTAGGGTAAGGCCTAGTCCTTAGACTTGCCGACCCCCCGTCCAACAAAGCTGAGTCCTTAGACTCATCATGGGGGCAACCTCGAAGTAAAACACGAGCAGTTGAAAGAAACACACTTTCATTTTATTTATAACCAAGAGGCGACCTTTACAGATATAGAAACAAAAGAAGTTTTGTTTACAAAAATCCTACAAGAACAAAAAGCCCCGAGCCCATCACTAGGGAGGAGGAGGTGGAGGGGCACCCGGGGGGTACTGAGGATATCCTAGCTTCCTGAAGTTCTTGACAAAGGCTTGCGCTTGGGCGTTCGGGGGAATGGAGGCCAAGAAGAGAGTATGTAGGTCCAGCCCGGGATGCTGCAGCAGGTGTTCATGCATTCGTTCAAGACCCTCTTGGTAGCCGTAAGACCAGGCTGCATCCCAAATAGCATTGGCCTTCACGACCCAGGATCTGATCTCCACAGAACATTCGGCAATGTCGTCCAAGCGAGGCTTCAAACCGACGATTTCGATGTCACAGGCTAGGAGGTTAATGTTCTTGTGGGTCCCCGTCCGTGAGAGTTTGCCAACACGTGCCTTCGCCCATCGTAGTTGCTCCCTTAGGTGTTGGGGGAACCTACTTGGGCAAAGAAGGGCCGCAGCATCCGGGTCGCCCTCTCGGTGGTCGCAACGAGCCTTGTCCAGGTACGAGGCCGGGGCTTGGCTACCCCCCACCCCGGTGGACGAGGAAAGGCTGGTGACATCCAACTACCAAGAGAAGTTTGGTAACCCTTCTGTACCTTCCCAACGAAGGAAAACCAGAGTGGACGATCTTGATGTTGGGAGAGGTAGAACGGGTGAACTCCTCTCGATTCCCTGTTGTAGTGGAAGGGACCTCCTCTTAGTTCCCAATCACTGTGGAAGGGACCTCGGGGGTGGTGGGCTCTTGGCTTCCTTGTCCGTCCCCTTCTTTCATTCCTTCTTCTTCCCTTTCTTCTTCTTCTCCTTATTCTTATTCTTATTATTATTATTATTACCATTTCTCCTTCTTGGTTTGTGGCCCCGGAGGGACTCTACTCTTCTTCCCAAAGCCCGATCTCTGAGGTTGTCTGTGGAGCCTCGCAGGCGGTCTCCTCCCTTAGAGTGTCTTCGAAAGACATGAATGGCTCGAACGTATTGGGCCCGTGAGGGGGTGTGCGTGAAGGAACTGAAGAAAGGTGCCGGAAGGTGTCATTCGTCTTCCTCTTCCTAGGAAGGGAATAACGGGTTGATGAAGGGACTAATAGGGGTGGACCGGGGGCCTGCAGAAGAAGAAGGCCCAACAGAGGAGTGCGAACTACTAGGAAATGATGTTCTGCTCCCCCAAGTTAAAGGGATAGGAATCCCCGGACGTACGAATTCTTTTTGTCCTTGTCCACGAGTTCCCTAGCCCCAAGGCACTTCAGCATGACTCCCCGACTCCCCTACTCGACCTCAAGAAGAGGAGGAACCCTCATCGAATCCCCCGGCCTCACTACCTAGATTCCCCCAGGGCAGATAGTGACACACCTTCGACCGTGTCCCCTGGCCACTAGAGGAGCTTGAGGCTCGCTTTCGGCCCTGGGGAGAGGGAATCTCACCCAATAAGTTCTTACTGACCACGTATAAGTGATTGGGCATGAACAAGTAGTCTCAAATGTTCTCATCAAAGAGAGCCAGGTCGGTGTGCAACTCCTTAAGATGAGCCCTCACCCAAGCCATCAATGTTTCTAGATGGGCCTCCTCCCTCTGGTTCAATGTGAGGCTCAGGCTCAGCGTGGAAGGGAGAAACCCCCAGACCACCTGGACGGAATATTCCTTGTAGGCTACCTCCCCCTTGGGGTATTCCCAACCTGAGCTCGCCACGAAGATGTAATTCTAAGACCATTCCTTAATGCTCAAATGGCGCTTTTCGAACGTGGCAATCTTCCTACCAGGAGTCTAAGCTTGGAAACTACATATGCTCCCCGGTTGGCGATTGATACGATACATCGATAGGAACTCCCAAGCTATCAAGTTGGGATACTCCTCGACAATTCCACTAAGGACCATCCAGAAGATGACGCAGCTAGACACCAGGAGACGCCATGTTGGGATGGAGCTGCGTTGGGGCAGCCCAAGGTAATTGAGAACCTCGCGAATGGGGCGACATAATGGGAGGCGCAAGCCATTTGCAAACATTCAAGCATCCTGAGCCGTCAGGGTTCATTGCGTGCTCGCTCCCCCTGAGGATCTACAGGATGATGGAGGTGGGGATATCATATTTGGCTCAAAACACCCTAAGGCCAGCATTGGTGATTGATGAAACCTAGTGCTTCCCCGCGAAGTATGGAGCGACAGTATCGAAAGGATCTTTGGGGGCCATAGAAACGACAGGAAGTGAGGGGAAGAGGTGGCAGGCACGATAGTAGGGAAAGAGGTTGAGAGAGAACGTCGGGAGGTGAAGGAAGAAAAGCAGGCAGAAATGAAAGAGAATATGAGGGAATGCTCGAAGAGAAAGAAGTGCAAAAATGGAGAAAAAGAACCATGATGAGGAAGACAGGTGGGTGTGTGGGAAACAAAGCGATGCTAACAATAATGAAGCCAACGAAATGCCACGCAGATCCCAAAGGTACAGTTGACACGAGTGGAAATTGTCGTGTCAGGCGCATGGGAGGCACGGACCAACAGGACCTCCGAGATGTGGGCAGATGCACTTATGAAATGGACAAATGGCCTCAGGAACTCAAATGGCGGGAGCCGAATAGGTGGCCTTGGGAACTCAAATGACAGGAGTTGAACAGGTGGCCTCGGGAACTCGAACGACTGGAGCCGAACGAGTGACTTCAAGAACTCCACTGACGGGCGGCACCATTACTGAGAGGTACATTGAATTCTCACCACACTTCTGTGATAGGAATTCACGGGGTACTATGAGGGGGGCCCCTTTGGAATGTGGCCCAGGACCAAAGATACCAAGCCATGGAAACCCAAAGCGGGCCAAGAGTCCACAACCACACTGCCCATCCGGGAGGGCCTTAGCACCGAGCTCAACCCGATCAAGGAGCCCACCATAAGGCAGTGATCTCCTGGGACCTTGGTGGAGGCGTGTCGAATCGTGGGCACGCCAGGCCAAGGATAGGTCGCATTCAAAGCGTATTAGGGAACCCAGCATGCAATGACATGCTGCCAGAGGTACCGTAAGACGGCTCAACCATGACCTGACACACTGCCACGGTAGGAGGGTGATAGCAAGTCTAACCCAAGCACGACCTGACACCCCAAGATCTCCCTCAGCAGTTTGAGCCACGACCTAACACACTACCATGACAAAAAGGTGGTGGCAGGTCTAACCCGAGCACGGCCTGACACCCTACGATCTCTCTTAGCAATTGGGTCCGAATCATGTATAAATAACAGTCTTCCCTCCCACAGGATGGCTCTCTAAACCCTTTACTATATTCTTACTCATTTCACATTCTTCATCATTCAACTATTCTCTACTGACTTTAGCATCGGAGTGCCCCCAGACATCACTGGATCCTCTTCTTCCTTTTAGTTGTAGGTCCAGTGAGTTTGGTTGCTATGGTACTGCTTGGGCTGTGAAACACGACATCAACACTAACAATTTCAGCACTACTGATCATGATCAAGTTATTGGCATTAGTGATGTTTTGTAGAGAGGATGGGGTATTAATTTAGGAAACTCTTCCAAATTTGACTTATTTTACTTAAAGCTATTTACTTTTGGTCATTTAAATTCTTGAATTAGAGGATTGGAGGCGAGAGAGACCAGTGCATGCATGCATGGGTTTTTGTATTTTGAAGTGCCAAACTACATCTCCCCCCCCCCCTCCCCCGATTCTAGTGCTCTTAATGAAAAAATATATGAGAAAGTAGCTTAATTGAATGCAAAAGCCATAAAATAAATTATTATATTGTTGTATTATATGTACAAGAGAAGCTATCTTTTTTCTGTTTTGCAAAGTGTGCAAGAGAACTCATGTCCTTAATACCAACTTGTTGCAAAATCTGCTAAGCTACTGACAAGTTTTTCCTTATTGCTATGACTACAGAGAATCCATGATTTGAGTTGTCCTTCCATCTTATATAGCTTGATATTCCAATAAGGGATATTTGAGACTACTGTTACGGGTGTCAAATCGTGTTAACGGGTCGTGTTCGTATCATGTTAAGGTATATATATTATATTATATGGGTTAATCCAAACATGACCCATTAAGCTTATCGTGTCAAAATCTCAAATTTTAACACGACTCATTAATACAATGGGTTGACACAACACGACTCGTTAATTTGACCCATTAGTAAATACTACGAAATAGGTTAACACGACACGACCTGACCCGTTTATGTAAATGGGTTGAACATACCCGAAATTAACCCGTTCGATCTGATTAAGTTTAGCATAATTTTATATAAATGTTAAAATCACAATATCTATAAAAAATATAAAATTAACTTCAAGTTCAAAATTACAATCTAAACAATAAAAATATCAAAATTAAAATCCCAACAATTTTACTTTTAAGTATAAAAGTATAATTGTAACTTTAACTTTCTTAACGGGTCATAACGGGTTGACCCATTATCAACCCGTTAAGTAATCGTGTTTAACGGATCAGCCTGTTTTAACCCAAACCCGTTAAGACTAAACCCAAACCCGCTATTATCGTGTCGTATTCATGTTGGGTTAACAGGTCGTGTCACATATTGCCACCCATAAGTGCTACTAGCTAGCCTTCCATTTTGTTTGATTCTTAAGTACTGATGCCATGCAATGAGCTACTTAATTCTCAAATTTCTTGCTATTTGGAGGCTTTATATCAAGTGGGACACATGTGTTGAGGTTTTCAAGTACTGGCATGAGATTAGGCTAATAATGGGCTTAGCATCCCCTTACATGCAAGCTAATGGGACAGACCCTTAGCTTCTCATGGAGAGTAAGAAATTGGCTGAACTTAGTCCCTTGGTAAAGACATCTGAAATTTATTCAAGAGTACGTAGGAAGATATGGATGATAATGTCCTTCTGAGATATCTTTATTTTTTATTTTTATATATTTATTGTTGATTGTGAAATTAAATATGTAGGTTTATTGAGTGTGGCTTATTATATATTCTCGTGGAATCATTATCACAATTGAAATGCATGGCCTAATGGTAACTTATCAATGTTGATTTTGAAGGCATGGGTTTGAAACTTCACAATAACACTTTATATATATTTTGTAAAATAAATGATGTGTTGGGCTTGGGTTTGGGCAAAACAAATCTTGCCCATGGGACGAACATGTACAATGCTTGGGCAAACCAAGCCTTGCCCATGACATGCACAATGCTTCATCCACACGGCCCAAGCAGGCACAATGTTTCATACGCATGACTCGGTCGAAAGAGGCACAATGCTTCAAAAATTATCTGAAAATAGTGTTGGAGAGGTTCAAACCTACCAAACATATATGCCTTTTGGTCCTTAAATGAAATTTTATATCCTTTAAGCTAATAACTACCACTTGAAAAATCACAACTTATAGGTTTTGATCTTTTACAAGGTGTCACTTCATTCTTTATAGATGGAGGATGTAACTCATAACTTTTAACATTTTATTCTCCTATTATTTTCAGTCACATACACAATTTTATAGATTTTGTAGAGAAACTCTAAAGGAAAATTTTAGAATTGCTATATGCAATTGGTGACTAATTTGTTTTATCCTGGAGGTGAGTTGCTTGTAACCTATTAGTAAGCTCTTTCGAGTATCACTTTAATAATAGTAGTTGGGAGTTGCATAAGCGGATCATTTCATTTACTCTGATTAGCGATCACAAGGGGCAACAATTGGGAGGGAGTTGGATTAGTGTATGCTTGACTAAGGCATTGACAAATTTTTTACAATTATTTTGGATAATGTTACCTCTAACGATTCCTCTATTGATTGGTTGAGAAGAAGGGAAAGAGGAAGTGAGGAGTGCGTTGTAGATCACAAGTTTATTCACATGAGGAGTACTGCACACATTTTAAACTTTGTTGTGAGTGAAGGTTTGAAAGATGTTGATAACTAAATCATAAAGGTCCAAAATTTTATTAAGTATGTAAAGTCTTCTCCCCAAAGACTTGCCACTTTCAAGTCTTGTGTTGAAAGGTCAAAAGTTTCATGTTCTAGTTTCTTGTATCTTGACATGCCTATTAGACGAAAGTCGACTTATCTTATGTTGGACATGGCTGAGAAGTATAAAAAAGCCTTCCAATTCCTGCATGATGAGGATCAATACTGAGAATGGGATTTGTCTGAGGATGGGCTTGGGAAAAAGGGTCTAGGAGCTCCTGAGTTTGATGATTGAGAGACCATAAGAAATTTTACAAAGTTTCTTCATGTATTTTATAATGTCATCTTGCATATTTTTGATACACTATATGTCACATCAAATTTGTATTTCCAAGAGCTTATTAATATTCATGCAAATTTGAATAGTTTTTGTTACAATAGTAATCGAGGCTTGAGTTTAATGGCTTTTAGAATGAAAATAAAGTATGATAAATATTGGGGTGATCTTCAAAAGATAAACTAGTTGTTGTTTATTGTTGTCATTCTTGATCCATGGTACAAATTGATTACTTAAGCATATTAGTTCAACCAAACATTGGACAGTGAGAGAGGTAAGGAATTTGTTGCATCAAGAGGGATATGGAGTTTTTGTATGAACAATATGTTACGTTTGGTGGCGGGTGTGCAAGTGGGACTAAGTCAACTACATCTCACGCTCATAATGAGGGTAGTACATCAATGAGGAGTAGCTGTACAATTGATCCCTTGATTTTTTTGGGAAACTTTCATAAAGAGCGAAAATCAGCAACCTTAATGGATTGTAAGTTGGAGTTAGAACAATATTTGTTGGAGGATGTTAAAGTTTCAACAGAGAGTTTTGACCTTTTAATTTGATAGAGGGTTCAAATCCACCAACTTTAATGACAAGAGATATCTTGGCCATTTTGATCACCACTGTAGCGAGTTAGCATTTAGCACAGGAGACCGTGTCCTGGATCCGTTTCAGAGTTCTTTGACTCCTAGAATTGTAGAGGCTCTTGTGTGTGCACAAAATTGATTGAAGTCCACTCTTATATGCTTTAATCAAAATTATTCGGATGCAATTGATGATGCAGATAACTATAAGTTAGACTCAGTTAATGTATTTAAAGATTTTTTTTTTTTTTTGGATTTTGTTATGTATCTTGATTTTTTCATTTTGTGATACTAATTTCTTATACTTTAACATCTTATGTAGAATTAACCACCAGTATGACGAATTTACTACATGAAGATGATTGAGGTTTGAGGTGCCTCTATGAAATTGTGTATCTGTTGTTTGTTCAATTTTGTTTCATTATTTTTATAAATTTATGTGAACCTATTCTATTTCCTTACTAATGTTGTCATCTTTTCTTCAGGCACAACTTAGAATGACACTTCGAATTTGGAATTGGTTCATTTGTTGTTGTTGGGAACATTTAATTTTGTTGTTGTTGGGTTTCTTTTGTTGTTGGAATGGGAACTTAGAAAATGTTTATTGTTGTAGTTGGATGGAAATAACATTATGATGTATGATGAATGTGGATGATGGGTTTGTTAGCTCCTTTGGGAGGTTGGTTGTAATGAGAACAATTTTAGTGTTGGCTTCTATTAATTTTTGAGTGAATCATTTAGGTTTTATTTTTATGTTTTAGTTTTGACTTGTAAGTTGTAGTAAATCAATAGTAATTAGTTGTAGTGTTATGTTTTGTTCTGGGATTATGTTGGAGCAGATGCTTAATGGGACTTTTAGTGGAGTAGTCGGCAGATCTTGTACATGAACAATGAGACTTTCTTTTTTATTTTTTCTAATTTTTTGAAGCATGTTAGTTATTTTTATTTAGTTGTAGTTTTGGTTATATTTTTAGTAAAATTCAGTAAATTATTTAGTTTAGATTGTAATTTTGAAAAAAATTGAAGTTTGAAAGTCCACACAAAAATTTCTTTTTAAAAAGTGGATCAAATATGAAATTAAAAAAAAAATCCAAAAAAGGCCCAAATCCTGCTCTACTCCGATAAGTCGGAGCCTGAGTCGAAGCAGAGGATGCACATTTTGGAGTCGGAGTCGAAGGTCGAATTAGAGTTAGAGGGAGGGCATACTAACTCCAACTTGATTGGTGCTCAACCCTATTGACAATGTTTGGTTCTCATTTTTACAAAAGTTTTTTCAAAATATTTTAAGACTATAAGATAAAATTAATCCTTGTGGTTTTCCTCAAAATAAAATTGCTCCCTGTATAATTTTTAGTTGAACATGTTACTCCTGGTGATTTTAAAATCAGAAATGCTAAACCAACCGAAGTTGGGTCCCAAAATAAATTTTTTTTTAACTTAGTGATTAAGGAAGTATTTTTTGATGATGCTGTAAATTTTTTATTTTTTTAAAAAATGTTTATGATGATTAAAAAAATAAAAAATAAAAAAATAAAAAATAAAAAAAATGAAATGCACTTATTGGGACATTTCTTCGGGACATTTTTTGATGACTATAGTGCCACTGTTATAAAATTGATCAGAAGTCCTTCAGTAAAAATAATTAGTTAGTAAAAACCTTTAATTATATTGGTGTCACAAGACGTACTGTTGGGATCCTATCAAAAACCGCCTTAGGACAAGGTCCTAGACAAGCTACTAGACATGCATGGACAACAAAAATCAGGCCACTTCCATAACCAAGGCTAGCTAAGGCCAACCAAGGGCCAAGACATATCACGGGCCACATTGAACATGCAAGACCATATCATTTATTTATCTTTATTTATTTTATTTTATTATATTTCAAGGGACTTATTGGGAGTTTCCACTTTGTAATCTCTATAAATAGGACCCTTAAGTATTTCATTTTACATCTTTTGACAATTTGGCAAATCCCTTAGTGGGCGGCTTGTGTTCTTGAGATCACCATCGGTGCTTAGCACTTGGGCTACTTGGATGAAATTCGTGAATCCCTAGTAGAGGATCATCACCTTGCAATTCGTGAATAGGTGGTGATTCAATCTATCTTGTTTCTTTGCAACTTTGTGAAATTCGTGAATCAAAGTTGTTTTGTTAATTCTTTTGTTTCATTCAATTTGTCAATCTCTTGTTTATGTTTTCCATTCTATATTCAAAATTCAAAAATACATTGTTCTTATATTTTCCATTTTGTTCATCTATTATCTCTTGCATATCAAAGACATCCTAAGCCTTAATCTTAGTATTATTTGATTTCTTGAAATATCCATATAAGCCATAAAGAGAGTCTTCATATTCTTTTGTTGAGTTTATTCATCCATCATTCATATAATTTCCTTGCATTTTCTCACATACCACACACATCCTAAGCCTCCATCTTTCCAAGGCCATATTTCTCATAAGCTCCACTTACCAAAATTAACCTTCCCTCACCCATATTAGCCCTTGGCCGAAATTCACTATTGCCATATACATTCCATCATTTTACCTATTGCCCTATACATTCCATACACATATCTTGCCTTAGAAATCACTTGACTTAGCCTCCATCATATCCATTAACCCTAACCGAATCCACTAAGCCTCCATCTTGCCATACACAAATCTTACCTCATTTGGAAACCCTAGCCTAACCTTCCATAAGGATCTCCTAAACTTTAGGAATCCTAACCCTAGCCACCCTTCATCCAACTAAACCCTAGACTCCCACAAGGCAATTCCTACCACTTAGGAATCCTTATCTCATCTTCCAATCCCTCCAAATTCGAAATATATCCTTTGCCTTAGTCAAACTTCAACCTCCCAACAACTCCCATGCATCTTATCACTTAGAATCCAACCTCTTGCCATATCCAAATCTCATCTTACCTTAGCCAATCCCTAAACTCAAGGAACAACCCTAGACTCATTCAAACCCCAACTCATCTTCCATATCCAATCCCTTAAATCTCCCATTCCCTATAATCACTCCATCCACCTAGTCAACCAAAGATTTCTTCCACTTACCAAAACCAAACTACTTACCCATAGTTGATCCTACAATAAGGGATCAAATTAACCACTTCCATACTCGGCCAACCCTAGCCACCAAACCCTAATCCCACTCATCCACATCTCTTCCAAATCTTAGCAACCCATCTTATACTCCAACCCTAATCCAACTCTTCCAAATCTCGAAATTCCCTATAGCCACCATCCAAACCCTAGCCTATCTTCACCATACCAACCCTAATCATCATCCAAGTTGTCCCAACATCAAGGGCAACCCTTAAGCCATTCCACATTGCATCAAACACGCATATTCATCACTTAGATCACCCGAACTCATCAATCATCATCATTATTGCCATCACTAAACATTGTACCTTCATCAACCTAGAAACCCATCATTGCCATTATACGTGCAAAGCCAATTAAGTAGGCTTGACACTCGGTCACCATCATCACCAAGGCGTGCTCGTGAACTTAGTGTTTAGGGACAAAGCCGGGATCCCTAACACGTACACTTGGCACGCCGCGTGTTAAAAAATAAAAGAAATAAAAAATATTAAAAAATATTGTAAAACTTGAAAAAAATGTTAAAAATAATTAATAAAAAAATAAAAACAACCATTAAATTTTAGAAATAAATTTACTAGTTTGAAAAAGATGAAACAAGTTGAAATATATAAAAAATGAAAAACATAAACAATTAAAAGAAGAGTCCTGCTACTGTATCGATAAGTAGATTTTTGTTTTTTTTATATATTTTTTAAACATTTATAAATATTATTTTAAAAAAAATATACAAATTCACTAATAATTAATTCCTTAATCATTAATTTATTTTTTCAAAAAAATAAAAATTCGATCAAACCATCGGTCAAATTATTGATTCACTTGGCATTTCTCTAAGGATATGTTTGGAAAAAGTGTTTTACTTAAAATTCTCATCTTCATCTCATCTCATCTCTACACTTTTTCAAATCCCCATACAAAATATAATAAATAATTCAACTTTTTCAAATTCCAATATAACTTTTTCAAATTCCAATTCAACTTTTTCAAATCTCAAAATTAAAAAATAATATTTTAAACTTTAAAACAAAACACAAAATTCTCATCTCACATCCAAGCATAACCTAATAGAGTTCAAACAAGAAATTTTAAAAACAAAGTGCAGAGAAAGGGTGGAGCCCATTCCAGTCACCAGCCAAGCCATGGTCGCTCATATTCATGCCACTACTGAGTGACTCGCAGTCGCAGAGACACTTCTCCCTTGGACTGCGTCCGGTGGCTTTTATCACACATCCTTACCAACTTTTGCCCGTTTCGATTGCAAGATTATCCCATCTCATTTTAATATTTTAATATTATAAATATAAATATTTTTTAATTTTTAATTTTAAAATTTTCATTAAATCATGACTAATCTTTACGATTTTTTCAAATTTTCAAATAAAACACAAAATATAATTCAATTATTTTAAATCTTAAAATAAAAATTATATTATAATAATATTTTAATTTTATAATATTTTTATTTAACTTTTTTTCTCTCATTTTTTAAAATCGAATAAATTATCTTAACTCAAATCATTTCACTACTATTCACAAACTATTTCACTACTATTAATAAATTTCTTATATCACCACATTTTATCATATCTCATCTTAATATCTAAACAAAACTTTAGCTTTGGGATCCTTGGACTTTAAAGTTTTATTTTTAGAAAAATTCTAGCTTGTCCCCCAAGAGCGTCCCCAAGGCCTAAGTGTCATTGTCTTGTTTAGATTAAAAAATCATCTCAACTAATCTTATCTTATTTAATCATCACAATTTTTCTAAATTTTTAAACAAAATATAATATAATTAACAATTCAACTTTTTCAAATCTCAAAATAAAAATAATATTAAAAAAATATTTTAATAATATTTTATTCAATTTTCGACTTTTATCTCAACTCAACTCACTATTCAAACATCTCTTTAATGCATTTTGCTCTATTTTTAATGTTTTAAAAAAATTATCATTAATGAATACGTGTGTGTTTTTTAATTTAAAAATAAAATCAAATTGCACTAGAATAGTTTTGGCGGCAGTTTTGGAGGGTAACTATCACCCTTATTTTTAATTTTTTGGTTTTTTTATTGAAAATTTTCATGTTTTTATTTTTTTTATTTTAATTTTTAAGTTTTAATTTTAAAACAAATTAGTTTCTTCTTTTGAATAAGCATAATCAACCGTTTACTAGTTGTTTTCTACACTTAACCAGTTTCATCATAGGGAGTAAAAAGTTCAATTAGAAAATGGAAAACATTAGTTTCACAGAGGATCCTCTACGGATTTTTTTTTTTTTAAATTTAACTTTTTTTTTTAACTTAACGATTATGTTAGTATTTTAAATGAATATGTGATTTTTTTTAAAAAACAATTATCTAAATAGTTTAAAAAAATGGTGAAAGAAAATGTAAAAAAAAAAATAAAAAAAAGGTTTTAACTGATTGGTGGAGGGTAGAAATCCTCTCTGGACATAACAAAGTCCTTAGAAAATATAGTGAGTAATTTAGAGCTCGTTTGGATAATGAGATGAGATGATTTTAGATGAATTGAATAAAATATTATTTTTAAGATTATTATTATTATTTTGTAATTTGAAAAAGTTGAGTTGTTTATTATATTTTTTATAAAAATTTGAAAAAATTGTAATGATAAGATGAGATGAAATGAGTTGAGATGAGTTGAGAATGTTCTGTATCGAAACGGACCTTAATTTTAAAACAATCCACATCCATTGATTTTATATTATTTTTTTAATAAAAAAAACTTTAGTAAAAACATATTTTAATCTAAAAATATTTTTCTATTTCAACTTTTCATTAAAAATTATTTTATTCTCAATTCGATGTATAAAACACACCCTTATCTTCACTTGAATGATAATATTTAATTTATAAAATCTAAATTTAAAATTTATTTTTTAAATTATATTATATTACGTTAGCAGTGTTATGAGAAGTCTTAAAATAACAATATTCGTCCATTAAATCATTTGACTAGATTTTAACTAATAGATAAAAAAAATAAAAACTAAAATAAAGTTTTAGAAAAATAAAAAATAACTTTGAAAGACTATATTCTTATAACTTTTCAGCTTCATTCGAAATATATCTAAGATTAAAAAAATCTATTTATAAGTATTATTTTTATACAGCCAATACATCGTTAATGTGAAATCTTCTTACATTAATTATGTTAAAATTTATTGATATTTTAATTTTTTTTTATAAATTATAATAGATATCACTATAAATAATTTGTTAATATACCGGCTCATATATAGCAAACTCTTTCAATTTTTGTATCTACTTTTATAAAATCTTATAAAAACAAATAAGTCAAATTGTTTTAAAATAGAAATTCCAACTCTTTCAAAATTTTTGATGACCGAACATACCCGATGTTCTCGTGCCGGACCCGAGAATGGGCATAGTCTGGTGGCGGCGGACCCTTCGACGCCTCCCGGTTGACGGTCCTCAAGGTTGAAAAAGAATGCCAACCGTCAAGACTCAAGACTCGCCTCGTGAGTTCAGCCCGGGAGTGCGATTTCCATTCCTTTGACACCAAACTATTGCCCGGCCTGCTCGGTCCTCAAGTTTGAAGAAAATTGTTGGTAATGTGTCTGAGGTGTGTTCTTAGACCCTGTAGATCAGACATCTCTCTCTCTCCCCACCCATAACAGAAATTTAACCCTTTTATTTATTTTTAATTAAGTAAGAAGATATTTTATTGATATAAAGATAGGGATAACCCAACTAGACAGGATGTATACATGATTACATCTATTTAAGAACTAGAAACTATTACAAAGAAATCATAGAAGCTAAGACCTTTTAAATCTATAACAATGACTCACATAAATAAAATATTTCAGAAAAAGCTCTTAAAACTCTTCCAAGGAGCGGTCATGATTCTCAAAATATCTATCATTTTTTTCACTCCAAATGCACCAAAATATACAAATAGGAGCCATCTTCTACACATCTGCAATCTGTGGTGTTCCCGTGATCCCTCTCCAACTTGCTAGTAGTCCAACCACCCTCTCGGGCATTACTCATGCTAATCCCACTTTGCTGAAAAAGTAATTCTATATGGTCCGAGCAAACTCATAATGTAGGAGTAAATGATCCACTGTTTCACCACTATTTCTGCACATATAGCATAGGTCAATGATTATAAGCCCACGTTTTCTTAGATTATCAATGGTTATAATCTTTCCTAAGGCTGCTGTCCAAACAAAGAACACAACCTTAGTAGGTGTTTTACTCCTCCATTTATTCTTCCAAAGAAAATTATGCCTAGCTTGAGCTGTAAGTGTCTCATAGAAAGAGCATACCAAAAATTTTCCTTTGTCAGAAGATCTCCATTCCATCTCATCCACCACTGTAACAGCAGGAGTAATGTTATATAGCAGGTTAAAGAATTCCACCATAACCCTTACTTCTCAATCATGTGCCTCCCTAGTGAAGCTAACATTCAATTCCTGAGAACCATTAGTAATTGCCCGCAAACCATAGCATCTTGTTTCCGTGCAATTATGAAAATAGTGGGATAAGCATCCTTAAGAGCCATATCTCCCACCCAAACCCTTTTATTTAAACTACCCCTAAAGTTGTTTGGTTTTAATGTGAATCAAACCTTGGAGTTTGATTGGTGATAGATGCTTTGATGCATGTAGTTTTTAGTCATATGTTCTCATACAGGTCATAATTACAATGATGTTGCAGTATATTACATTAATGTGGTGTTTGGATATTGAGATAAGATGAAATGTGATGAGATGGAAGCATCTCACTATCCAAACTAAGCTTTTTTTCCTTTTTCACTCCCCTCGCTCCTCATGTAGGCCTGATTTGGATAGCAAGAGCTTCTATCTCATTTCAATATCCAAACACCACAAATATAAACACATTTCAATTTTAAATTTTTAACTTTTTCATCTAATCATTAACTAATCATTACAACTTTCTCAAATTTCAAAACAAAACACAAAAAAATAATTTAACCTTTTCAAATTCCAAAACAAAAATTATATTATAACGGCATTTTAATTTTATAATATTTTTATTCAATTTTTTGTCTCTTATTTCTCAAAACCCTATAAAACACTTGATTCAAACTATTCCACTATTATTCACAAATCATTTTACTACGATTGACAAATCATCTCATCCCATCTCACTGTCCAAACACGCCTTAGTTTTGTTTTTCCTTTTTCAGTCCCCTGATCCAGACCCCCTCAGCCCCCTTTCCTTTCCCAACCCGAGTCCCCCAGAAAGAGAGAATCGTTTGCCAGCTTCTTTGCCTCTAGTTCCCCAACTCCGCAATCTTGCCTATAGCCCTCTACCACCAAGTATCTCTACCTCTTTCTCACTCACTCTCTCTCTGTGCAATGGTTTGACAGCAAAGGAAATTGCATTGTTGAAATGGTTTGACAGCCTAGGAAATTGCAATGTCAAGGAAATTTGGTAGCTTTGATAAAATTAATGTTGTAAGAAGCAACCACTTGCCAAATAAAAATTCTCATGGATTGTCAAAGCCTGTCATGATAGACAAGATGTTTAGTTCTTTCAGGTTCTGGCTTGTTGCTCTAGAGACACAAAATAACCCATCCATAGGCTAGCAGAGACACTGTCCTAGTGTGCCCCCCCTTCTCTCTCTCTGCATAACTCGAAACCTGAAGTGTTCCACTAATCCTTTCCTGGGTGGAAAAGGCATTGAGGATCCTAATAAACTTTTTCCTTTTTGGGTAAATCTTCTTTTCATTTTGTCAATGCCATTGATTGCTTTGCATGCCAACTCATGACTATGCCATTGTGGTGGTACTTCTATCACTTTCTATAGTAATCACGTTTTGTAACCCAAAATCTTGCTTGTTTTGTTTCCCAGGTTGTGTTTGTAACACGAAGTCAAAAGCGAAGTTCACGAGTTAGCATTTTGTACTCAAAGATGGTGAGTTAGGGCTTATAATCTTTTTCCCCTGTTAGGAAAAGCCATTGGGCTCTTGGTTGAGTGAGAGAAAAGAAAGATAAACCACTTCAACTGATTTGAAGATATCCCTTCTCTTCTCTTCTCTTCTTTCTTTCTATCTTTTTATTTTAATTAGTTTTTAATTGTGTGTATAAACCAACAGAGGGTTAGGGTTTGTTCTGCGGTGTCATTAATGTAATATGGGATTGTTGGATTCTTTTTGTTGTAATTACAGTCAGATATAAGGAAGTGGCTCATGAAATCCCATGTCAAGGGCAATGGTGGGGAATCGAAGCCTGCAAATCCTGCCCCAAGCAATTCGGAGACCCTGGTGGGTATACTTCCATTTTTATATTCTGGCTGACAAAGCATATATGAGTGTGCATGGGTGTTTAAACTTAATATCAGCTTTATTGGAAAAGGTAAAATGAGATATAATATTTTGTTTAGTGTGTGTGACTGCATTAAGCCTGAATTAACTTTGGTATCCCGGGTTTTGGGTAAGAATCTGAAAGATTGAATAGACATCCAACAGCTTGATATATGTTATGCATTTAGCTGAAAAAGAAAGGTATATCTATTTATGCGTGTAAACATGCGAGTGTTAAATAACGTATAATAAAGCTTGAAATTTTGCTTCCCATGGTCTAACATGTTGAAGAATATTATAACCCCAACATTTCGATGGCTAAGGTTTCTATCTGTGCAATGGTCCTTTTGTAACTTGCTGCTGTTTTGTTTGTTACATGGACTAGTGCTCAGTTTGTTTGTTGAGAAAACAAAGGAAATGAGAGGAGGAGATCATTTTTTTGTTTGGTTCCTTTAGCCGCCTTTTGTGTTTGATAAATGGGCAACTTTGCATAGCTAAGCCTCAAGGGTTTATTAGTTTGTATTCAATGGAGGCTTTGTTTTTCCTTGGTGTCCAAAAAATGGAAGTTGTAATCATTAGAATTAAGTTTGGTTCTTTGCTTTTCCTTTTCTTCTGACAATTTGATTAGCAAAAGATTAGTCAATAGATATTCATATCAACACTCCAAGGGAATTGTTCGGTTATTGTTTAGAGGAAGCACTTTTGTGTTATTGTTTGCTATTAAGTAGCTGGGAATTAATCCCTTGGGGTTGGCTTTGGTCTTGGTGGTATGCTCTCTCCATGTCTAAGGTTCGAATCCTCTCGGTTGTAAACAATTTCTAGGGACCATCGGATTGGAGGAACTTCTCCTTGAATTACTTGAGGTGCATTTGCGGGAAACTCTTTGTTGAGTGCTTGTGTATCCCCGGGATTAGTTGAAACTTTGTTCTCAGACACCCGGTGCCAATAAAAAAAATTGTTAAGTAGCTAGGAATAGAAGGTACTGATTATGTATAGTTTGCTACATTTGAAGGCTGTTGGACAATTAAATTAATTTTTTTTAATTGGTAAATTTTTTTTTTTTATTGATCATAAGAATATGCAAAACTTAAGTATATGAGACATAAACAAGAGCATTGTCTAAGCATGCTAGTTCAATGATACAAGTGATTCATGGAAACTTATTCCATTGAAATCAATTACAATCGACCAATGGAGTAAAGTATTGAAAAACAATTGCCTAAGCTCTTTCATTGATCACTCTTGATTCGCGAAGCTTCTGTTGTTCCTTTTGTTGAGAGTTGTCTATTTCCTTACTTGTACTGTACCATTTACTGTACAATTATTGAATGTACTCATTTGCCCCTCCTTAGTATAAATAAGAAAACTGGAAGAGAAGGAAACTCTCTTCTGTGCTTCTCTATTCTTTTTCTTCCTATTTTATTTTCAACTTGGTATCAGAGCGATCTTGGACTGTTAAGGTTAGGTTAGCATCAAACAGTGTCATGGGTCTAATTGAAATCGTCTGGGAACCCCACTGACCAAGTTTTTTTTTAATAGAGGATACTTGGTAGTGTGGTAGTGATTTCTGAAAGAAGGAAAAGAAAAAAAAAAAAAAACTGAAGGTGCGAAGATGATGAGATCTGGAGTTGGGATGATGAGATCGGTCTAGTAGTGGTGTTACTGGAGTGGAATTAAAGATGCGAAGTTATCTGTTTCCTCTCCGATCATCGTATCTAGAGTTCGAAGCTTTCTCTTCCCCTTTCTGATCATCGCGTCGAGAGAGGGTCACGGCACGTCGGCAACCCACAACATCGAAGCCCCGAGAAGCTCGGCGCGATCTCAAGAAGCCTGGCACGATCTAGAGTCGAAGATTCGAGAAGCTCAGAGGAGCTCTCTGTGATGTTTTTCGGGTTGGATGAACAGGAAACTCGATACAGAAGGCTCGGAGAAGAAGACTCAAACGAGGTAAAAACAACCTGTCGTTTTTCATTCTTCTTTATTGAGCTACACGACATGTCGTTTACTGTGAAGCAGAACAGGGGCTAAATGACCTGCAGTTTAGGAGGGGGCTAAACGACCTATAGTTTAGGTTTTCTGAAAAAAAAAAAAAAAAAAGAGTAAAAAGGTGGAGCTATTTGGTTGGTTTCTATGGCTGATCCAAAGAGTGAAGCACAAACCAGTAAAGTAGAAACCCAAGTGGTCTACTCGAATGAAAATCCAACCCTCCAAATATCAATTGTGAAATTAGACGGGCTCAACTATTTGCCTTGGTCTCAATCTACACTTTTGTATATCAAGAGTAGAGGGAAGATAGGATATCTGAATGGCAAGATTCCTGAACCAGGGCTGGATGATCCAGCTTATGATAGATGGGAAGCTGAAAATTCTACAATCATGTCTTGGTTACTACATTCTATGCAATCTGATATTGGTAATGGTTTTCTACTTCTTCGCACTGCAAAAGAGGTGTGGGATGCAGCTGCCCAAACCTTTGCAAAGAAAGGGAATGCAGCTCAAGTCTATGCATTAAAGCGACAAATTCACGGGATGACCCAAGATGAGTTATCTGTGACTGCTTACTTTCATCAACTACGAGTTTTGTGGCAAGAAGTGGATCACTATCAGAATTTTCAGACAGAGTGCACTGCTGATTTTGTGAAAATCAGGAAGATATTAGAAGAGGAATGCATTTATGCTTTCCTTGGAGGGTTGAATGAAGAGTATGATTCAGTTCGGATTCAGATTCTCGGAAAGGATCCTCTACCACCTCTTCGGGAGGTCTTCTCTTACATACAAAATGAGGAGAGTCGTCGTGGTGTGATGCTTCATTCTCTTCCCCATGATCGATCTGCCCTGCTTACTGCTACTCAGCGTCTTGATAAGCCAACTAGGGGCCGTGATGGGGGAAAAAATGTCGACATTACAAGTGAGAAGGATAAGCTGTTTTGTGACCACTGGAATAAGCCACGACACACTCGAGAGACTTGTTGGAGACTTCATGGTCGTCTTACGAGAGGTAGAGGAGGTCGTTTTGGTGGTGGTACTAGGTCTCGTGCTAATCACACTTTGACTGTGGACTCTACACCTACTATGTCTATGCCTGGTCCTTCGACTTCAGACACTGGAGGGCTTAACAAGGAAGAAGTAGACATACTTCGTAGGCTTATGTCTAAGCTGGACTCATCCACCACTGCATCCTCCTCCTTTGCCCACTCAGGTAATTTAGCCACATCCCTAAGTGCATCATCCATTGAACATAATGATCCCTGGATAATTGATTCAGGGGCATCCGATCATATGACTGGTTTATCATCTTCTTTCGCCTCATATCATCTCTGTTCAGGCAGGGATAAGGTTAGAATTGCTGATGGATCCCTATCCTCTGTGTCTGGTAAGGGTTCAATTCCAGTGACTGAGTCTCTGTCTCTTTCGGATGTCTTACATGTTCCCAACTTTACAAATAATCTTCTCTCCATCGCCCGAATTACTTTAGCCTTAAATTGTCGAGTGATTTTTTATCCTAACCAGTGTTTTTTCCAGGACCTAGCCACGGGGAGGATGATTGGCAGTGGTAGCTTGAGGGATGGTCTTTACTATCTGGATTCACAGATCAAGACACCTGGACAGCTCAAACAGGCTTATCATACCACCCACATTCACGACTCTATGGCTATGGCATGGCTTTGGCATCAAAGATTAGGGCACCCTTCTTTTTCTTTGTTACAACATGTTTTTCCAGATTTGTTTTCTGGTCTTGATGTCTCTCAGTTTAAATGTGAGACGTGTGAACTTTCTAAACATCATCGTGTGTCCTTTCCTGCTAATAATAATAAAAGTTTAGAACCTTTTGCTATTATTCATAGTGATGTTTGGGGTCCTTCTTGTATTGTTTCTTTATCTGGTTTTCGTTGGTTTGTCACTTTCATTGATGATTTCTCTCGTACTACTTGGGTCTACCTATTAAAGGAGAAAAGTGAGGTGTTTTCCGTTTTTCAAACTTTTTACAAAATGGTTCAAACCCAATTTGATACCTCTATTAAAGTTGTTCGTTCTGACAACGGAGGTGAATACATGTCTGATAATCTTCAAGGTTTCTTCCATGAGCATGGCATAATTCATCAAACTACTTGTGTTAATACTCCACAGCAACATGGTGTTGCTGAGAGGAAGAATAGGCATCTCTTAGAGGTCACCCGTGCCTTACTTTTTTCCATGCATGTTCCAAAATCTTATTGGGGTGATGCTCTTCTTACAGCAGCCTATCTTATAAATTGAATGCCATCTCGTGTCTTGAACTCTAAGACACCTACGGAAGTTCTATTACCTTCATTGTCTTCTTCCTTGTTTATTGTGCCTCCAAAAGTGTTTGGTTGTGTTTGTTTTGTTCATGTTCATGTTCATGGGTCTGCTCGTGGTAAATTAGATCCTCGATCTCTCAAATGTATCTTCTTAGGATATTCTCCCACTCAGAAAGGGTATAAGTGCTATCATCCACCATCGCGAAAAAGGTTTGTCACTATGGATGTCACTTTTTCTGAAACTCAATCCTATTTTTCTTCCCCTCAGACTTCTTTTCAGGGGGAGAATGAGAGTGACGAAGAGAAGTCATTTGTGGATCCGTTAGTGACATTTATCTAGGCTGAACCAACAAACCAACAGCAACCTTTACCTTGTGAAAACCAACAGCAAGAGCAAGATCCAGACCTAGAGCCACATATTGATAAGCTGGGTGAACCACCAGGTGTAGAACTGAGAGTCTACTCACGACGCCAGAATAGTAAGACTGACACCTCATCTACTTGCCAGTCATCCAACCCGGAATCAGGTAATTCTTTGTCTATCCCAGACTCCTCAACTCCTATTGTTCATGATATAGACTTACCTATTGCACAACGTAAAGGGGTCAGATCTTGTACCCAGCATCCGCTTTCTAACTTTGTCTCTTACCAAAACTTGTCATCTTCATTTCGTACCTTTATTTCCAATTTTTCCTCTGTGTCTATTCCAAAAAATCTACAGGATGCACTTAGTGACTCAAAGTGGAGAGAGGCAATGCAAGAGGAGATGAGAGCCCTGGTTAAGAATGAAACTTGGGATGTGGTTCTCTTACCTAAGGGAAAAAAGGTTGTGGGATCTAAGTGAGTTTTTACACCAAAACTCAAGCCTGATGGATCTGTTGATAGACTAAAGGCAAGATTAGTAGCAAAAGGGTTCACACAAACCTATGGGATAGACTATGAAGAGACATTTGCGCCTGTGGCAAAGATGAATTCAGTTCGGGTTTTGCTCTCTTTGGCAGCAAATGAGGCTTGGCCACTTTATCAACTTGATGTGAAGAATGCGTTTCTTCATGGAGACTTGGAAGAGGAAGTGTATATGGAACTTCTCCCTGGCCTTGAGTTTCCTGAGGCCAAGGGTAAAGTTTGCAAACTAAGAAAAGCTCTATATGGATTGAAGCAGTCTCCAAGAGCATGGTTTGAAAGATTTTCCCAAGCTGTGCAGAAATGTGGCTACAAGCAGAGTCAAGCAGATCATACATTATTCATTAAGCATACACCATCAGGTAAGATGACTGCACTTATTGTATATGTTGATGATATTGTGATAACTGGAAATGATGATGAAGAAGTGAAGAAACTGAAGAAATACTTGGCCAGTGAGTTTGAGATAAAAGATCTTGGAAATCTAAAATATTTCTTAAGCATTGAAGTTGCACGATCTCAGCATGGGGTTTTTATCTCCCAAAGAAAGTATGTCATTGATCTTCTTGAGGAAACTGGAATGCTTGGATGCAAGGCAGTGGATAATCCAGTAGAACTGAATGCTAAGTTGGGAGAAGATGCTGAAGGAACTATGGTAGACAGGGGCAGATATCAAAGATTGGTTGGTCGGTTAATTTATCTATCACACACCCGTCCAGATATTGCCTATGCAGTTAGTATGGTGAGTCAATTTATGCATTCACCACGTGAGTCTCATATGAATGCAGTCTATCGGATTCTTAAGTATCTAAAGTCATCACCAGGGAAAGGCTTGCTGTTTTCTAAGCATAATCACTTTAAAATATAAGCATATACAGATGCAGATTGGGTTGGATCAGTGGAGGATAGAAGGTCTACTTCAGGTTATTGTTCATTTGTGGGAGGAAATTTGGTGACATGGCGTAGCAAAAAACAATCAGTGGTTGCTAGATCAAGTGCAGAAGCTGAATTTCGAGCTATGGCACATGGAATATGTGAGTTACTATGGTTGAAGTTGATGGTCAAGGAGCTGAAGGATGACACTACAGAACCTATGAGATTGTATTGTGACAACAAAGCTGCAATCAGCATTACACATAACCCAGTGCAACATGATAGAACCAAGCATATTGAAATTGATAGACATTTCATCAAGGAGAAGCTGCGTGCAGGATTGATTTGTACCCCTTATGTGAAGACAGGAGATCAGTTGGCAGATATTTTAACAAAAGGAGTTACTAGCAACATGTTTCAAACAACTCTGGGCAAGCTGGGCATGAGAGATATCTTTGCACCAGCTTGAGGGGGAGTGTTGAGAGTTGTCTATTTCCTTACTTGTACTGTACCATTTACTGTACAATTATTGAATGTACTCATTTTCCCCTCCTTAGTATAAATAAGAAAACTGGAAGAGAAGGAAACTCTCTTCTGTGCTTCTCTATTCTTTTTCTTCCTATTTTATTTTCAACTCCTTTCCCTCCAAATGCACCACCATACGCATATTGGGACCATCTTCCATATTGCTGCAATATGAGAATCAACCTGAAGACCTCTATCCAAGACACTGGGAGATCAATCACCCTTTTCGGCATTACCCAAGTTAATCCCACCTGAGTGGAGAAATTATTCCACAAGGTCATGGCAATCTCGTAATGAAGTAATAAATTATCAACAAACTCCTCACTCTTTTTGCACATGCAAACCAACTCCATGACAATGAATTTACGTTTCCTTAAATATTCAAGTGTATCTTTCCTAAGGAAGCTATTCATACAAAGAAGAGTGCCTTTAAGGGGTGCCTTTGTCTTCCAAATACTCTTCCATTGGAATGGATTTGTATTATGCGTGTTCATTGTTGATTTTTTTTTTTGATAAGTAAGAATCTTTATTGAAGAGAATGAAACTAGCCAATGCCCAAGTACACAGGAAGTATACTGCATGTTCATTGTTGATAGAAGGAGCGGACTGTGAACTTCCCTTTCTTGGAGCGAACTCCTAGGGGTTGGTTCAAGTGGTAAAAGCCTTGGTCTTGGTAGTATGCTCCCTCTAATGTCTAAGGGTCAAATCCTCTTGGGTGCAAATAATCTCTAGGGGCCATCGGACTGGTGGATTTTTTCCTTGTGGAAAAATCCTTGCCGAGGGCCTATGCACCCTTGGGATTAGTTGGGATAATGTTCTTGGACACACGGTGCCAAAAAAAAAAAAAAACTTCCCTTTCTTGGAGTGACGCCAAAAAATCTTGTCATCAACTTCCCCTCTCATGCAAGTCGAGTATATGTGGTCATAAAGCTCCGAAATTGAGTTGGCTTCCCAATCATGTGCATTTTTAAAGAAAGTGACATTTCATTGAGAAGCACCATTTGATGCAACCAAGAGGTCCACAATCAAGGATTCTTTCATTCTTGCTGTATCTTAGACTTCTTGATAAGTTTCCTTGAGTGTCTTGTTGCCACACCATATGTCATGCCAAAATTTGATTTTGAATCTGTCACCCACCTCAAATCGAGTATTTCTAAAGTATGTGTCCTATCCTCTTCTTATGTGCTTCCAAAACCCCAACCCATATGGCCCACTTACCTCATTTGAACACAGAAAAGTGCATTGGAAAATGAGATTATATAAAACATTTGCTACAAAGCGTGTTTAGCGAAAAGAGTAAAATGGGAAGGATGAAGTGCTTTGCTTACCAAAAGCGAAGTGAGCACAGAAAAGTTTGCTTTTGTAATTTTTTTGAAAAAATAGTAAATATCAGTTCAACACACAAAAAATAATGTAAACAATATTCTCAAGTATTAGTTGGTATTGAAGATCATTTACGTACCAAAGCCCACTTTTTTTTTTCTTTTTCATTTTATTTTTGCCAAGTGTACCATCACCCCATATGTTGTCATATGTGGTGTATATGTGCGGAATCCGATGTAATAGTCCAAGTTGGCTTTCTGGATGGGTTGATATTTGATTGCCTATGTTAGCATAGAAGTCAATAGCTACATTTCATGAGTTTTTTTGGTTATGGCCTTTTTGGTAAATTTTGATTCAACCATGTACTTTCTTTTTTTTACTTAGCAAGAAAAAAAAAAAAACCCACAATGACTTCCATTTTATTGTGGGTATCAAGTACCATAGAATTGTATACTTTAAAAAATAAATCATAGATATAATTAAAAAAATAAAGCCCAAGTGAATTATATGAAAAACCATGTTTAAATTTTATGTAATTAGATTATTACTTGATTGTCATGTTGTGTAATACGCTAATAACTTGATTTAAGAGACTAAACATATTGCCATCTTACTTTTTAAACCTTTTTTGAATTGTATTTTATGCTTTTTTGTTAGCATACATAATTTTAAAAATGTCCAAATTATTTCAATCAGGCGCGTGCTTACGCCTAGTGCCCTAGTGTTAGGGACCCCGGTCAAGTCCCTAAATACTATGATCTCCTCGCCTATGTCCTCCTTGTATTGACCGAGTGCCAAGTCTTCTCTTGCTTGGATATGGCGCAACAATGGTGATGATGGCAACTTTGGTATGGTGAGGTTAAGTGTTTAGGCTAGATGAAGTGTATGGAGTGATGGAAAATGATGGTGATGAATGATGAATTCGGGTGATCTAAGTAATGAATATGCGTGTTTGATGTAATGTGGAATGGCTTATGGGTTGCCCTTGATGTTGGGACAACTTGGATGAGGATTAGGGTTGGTATGGTGAAGATAGGCTAGGGTTTGGATGGTGGCTATGGGGAATTTCGAGATTGGAAGAGTTGGACTAGGGTTGGAGTGTAAGATGAGTTGCTAGGGTTTGGAAGAGATGTGGATGAGTGGGATTAGGGTTTGGGAGATGGTTTAGGGTTTAGGAGATGGAAGATAGGTTTAGGGTTTAGAGGTGGGCGGCTAGGGCTTGGCCGAAATGTGGGAAATGGAGATGTTTTAGGAAAGATTCCTAAGTGGTAGGAATCCTTATGGAAGAAGGAGATTTCGGTTTTGGCTTGTTTAGGCAAGTCAAAGATTGTCTTGAGTTATTTTAGGAAAGAGAGGTTTAAGGGATTGAATGTGATTGACAATTCCTTAAATCAAGGGATTTGATTTGGAAGAGGTCAAGGATGCCAACAAGGTAAAGGTTACCTTATATAGACTAGGGTTTCGGCTAGGGTTGGTGGGAGTGTGAAGATGGAAAGTATTTTGGGTTGGCTAGGGTTTGATGCTAAATGGTAAGATGCATGGAAGTGGTTGGGAATTGGAAGTTTGACTAAGGCAATGGTTGAATTTCGAATTTGAAGGGATTGGAAGATTTGTGGGATTTGGCTAGGTCAAAAGGGGATTGGATGAAGGGTAAATATGGTAGGTGGCCAAATAAGGAAAGTAGGGCAAGAGTGTTGGGCGGCTAGGGGTTAATTCAAATAAGGCAAGAGTGCCAAAATTTGAATTCAAATTCAAATGAAAGGGAGAGTTCGGCTAGGGCTAAGTGGAAGAAGGGAATTAATTATGGAAAGTTGACAAACAAGGTGGGTGGTCGAAATTGAGGATGAAATGGATTGAATGAGCCGAAAATTTAATGATCTCCAAGAACCAAGATGAACACTCAAGAACAAAATGATGAACTCGAATGAACAATGAAATAAATTCAACAAATGATTCACGAATTGCACAAATGTTGAATAAACCTCATATATTGATAAAAGTAACAAGAATAAAGATAAACACAACTTGGATTCACGAATTGCACCAAGTTGTAAGACAAGATAGTTGAATCACTCCAATTCACGAATTGCATGGAATGATCTTCTCTTTGGGATTCACGAATTTCACCCAAAAAGCCCAAGTGCTACGCACCGATGGTGATCTCTCAAACAATAGTTCTCCCTCTAGGGTTTTTGCCAAAAGATGTGAAAGAAATGACTAAGGGTCCTATTTATAAAGGTTACAACTTGGAAATCTCCAAAAGGTCCCTTTGCAATGAAAGAAATAAAATAAATAAATAAAATAAATAAATAACATAAATAAGATAGTGGCATGGACCACATAGCCGTGGCATGCATGAGCCAATGGTTCGGCTAAGGGGTGCATGAGGGTCGAACTCTGGCTTGTTCTCATGCTGAAAATGCAATTTTTGAGATCTGACTTGACTATGGCTCGACCCTGGCTCGAGCCAAGTTTCGCTCGACTCCGCTCGAGCGAATACAACCAGAGAGCTCCGCTCGAAACTCGCTCGACAGTCCGCTCGAGCCAGTGTTCGCTCGACACTCCGCTCGACTCAGCTCGAGCGCAAACAACCAGAGAGCTCCGCTTGACACTCGCTCGACACTCCGCTCGAGCGATATGTGTGCGTATGGCCAAGGTGCAACTTTTGAGGCGATTTTACTTGGGGTCCTAACACCTAGACTCTAGACAGTGTTTGTGCTTAAGTCCACCTAGCTTTTGCACCAACATTGAACTAGATATGATTTTCTTCTATTCTTGCCCTTTCTTTACTTGTCTTGAAGGAGCTGTAGTAAGTTGATAACATATCTGCTTATTTACATTAATCATGGTGAATGCAGGTACATGGAGGCCAAGAAAGTTCTGGCAGGAGGAGAACTAGCAAGTATTTTGCAACTGACAAACAAAAGCCAGAAGACGAAGAGGAAACAAAGGAACTTCCAGCAAAAAGAAAGACTCAAAAGGATAGCATTGAATCATTGAAACCCATGCCCTCTAAAAAAGCTCATAAAGTTGATGATGACAATGGCGACTTTATCTTGCCTAGTTCAAGGAAGAATTTTGTTGATGCAACTCCTAGCAAGAAGCTGAAGAGTGGGTTGGGTAGGGGAATTTCACAGAAACCTGTGGATGTTGAAGAAAGTGATGAGGAAGATGATAAAGATACTGAAACTCAAAAGTCTGGTGGAATGGGTCATGGTAGAAGAGGTTCATCAGCAGCACCGGCTGGTGGAAGAGGCAGAGGTGGCAGACGGGATGGATTTATGAACTTTGGAGAAAGGAAAGATCCTCCTCATAAAGGAGAAAAGGTGAAAAAATCATAAATTTTCTTTTATTAATTAATTCATACGATCAGACTGTTGAGAGTTGTTTATTTTCTTAGTTGTACTGTAGCATTACTGTAGCTTTTACTGTAGCATTTGTTTAATGTATTTTTTCCTCCAGTGTATAAATAAGAAAGTGAATAGAATGGAAGATAATTTAGTGGAAATATTCTATTGTTCAACTTGGTATCATAGCATTATGCTCTTGGGCTGTTAGGGTTAGGTCAGTACTCAACTATGTCTCACGGAGGCAGTGTACTGAAGGCAGCGGTGAGGAAGTAGGAATGAGATTCGAAGTTGGGATGCTGCAATCGACCTGGTAGTGAGGTTACTGAGGTGGAATTGAAGCATCGGCTTCTTCTGTCCTTCCCGAGCATTGCGAGTTCGTGTTGAGGAGCACGTCGAAGCACTCGCATCACAGTAGCTCAGAGAAGCTCGTCGGAGCCCAGAGAAGGTCACTGGCATCCTGCGACGGCGTCGAGAAGCTCAAAGGAGCTCTCTGGTTCTTCTTCCCGGCGAGGCTCAGGATCGGCGCTGTCGAAACCTAGGGTTTCTTCGAACGCGGGTAGTTTGTCGCACGGAGAAGAAGACAGAGCTGGACGACCTGTCGTTCTTGAAGCTGGATTAAACGACCCGAAGAAGGCCTAAACGACCTGCCGTTTTGGACAGGCAGCTCCTAAGCTGCAAACGACCTACTGTTTATGAGGTAAGGAAAAAAAAAAAAAAAGAGTATTTGGTTGGTTTCACTCAATGGCTGATGCACAGAAGAGTGAAGGACAGAACAGTGGCAATAGAGTAGAAAGCCAAGTGGCTTACTCGAATGAAAATCCAACCCTCCAAATATCAATTGTGAAATTAGATGGGCTAAATTATTTGTCGTGGTCTCAATCTGCACTCTTGTATATTAAGAGCAGAGGAAAGATAGGACACTTGAATGGCAAGATTCCCGAACCAAAACTGGATGATCCTGCTTATGATAGATGGGAAGCGGAAAACTCCACAGTTATGTCTTGGTTGTTACACTCTATGCAACTTGACATTGGTAATGGTTTTCTACTTCTCCGCACTGCAAAAGAGGTGTGGGATGCAGCTGCCCAGACCTTTGCAAAGAAAGGGAATGCGGCTCAAGTCTATGCATTAAAGTGACAAATTCATGGGATGACCCAAGGTGAGTTATCTGTGACTGCTTACTTTCATCAATTACGGGCTTTGTGGCAAGAAGTAGATTACTATCAGAATTTTCAGACGGAGTGTACTGCTGATTTTGTAAAAATCCGGAAGATAATAGACGATGAACGTATTTATGCTTTCCTTGGAGGTTTGAATGAAGAGTATGACTCAGTTCAGATTCAAATCCTTGGAAAGGATCCTCTACCATCTCTCCGGGAAGTATTTTCCTATGTTCAAAATGAGGAGAGTCGTCGTGGTGTGATGCTTCATTCTCTTCCCCAAGATCGATCTGCCCTGTTTACTGGTACTCAGCGTATTGATAGGCCAGGTGGGGGTCGTGATGGGGGAAAAAATGTTGACACTACAAGTGAAAAGGATAAGTTATTTTGTGATTATTGCAATAAACCACGACACACTCGAGAGACTTGTTGGAGACTTCATGGTCGTCCTACGAGAGGTAGAGGAGGTCGCTCAAGTGGTGGTACTAGGCCTCGTGCTAATCAGACTCTGACTGTAGACTCTACACCTACTATGTCCATGCCTGATCTTTCTACTTCAGACCCTAGAGGGCTTAATAAGGCAGAAGTAGACATACTCCGTAAGCTTATGTCTAAGTTGGACTCATCCACCACTGCATCCTCCTCCTTTGCTCACTCAGGTAATTTAGTCGCATCTCTAAGTGCATCCATTGAACATAATGATCCCTGGATAATTGATTCAGGGGCATCTGATCATATGACTGGTTTATCATCTCCTTTTGCCTCATATCACCTCTGTTCAGGCAGGGATAAGGTTAGAATTGCTGATGGATCCCTATCCTCTGTGTCTGGTAAAGGTTCAATTCCTGTGACTGAGTCTTTGTCTCTTTCAAATGTTTTACATGTTTCAAATTTTACAAATAATCTTCTCTCCATTGCCCGAATCACTCTTGTCTTAAATTGTCGAGTGATTTTTTATCCTAACCAGTGTTTTTTCCAGGACCTAGCCACGGGGAGGATGATTGGCAGTGGTAGCTTGAAGGATGGTCTTTACTATCTGGATTCGCAGATCAAGACACCTGGACAGCTCAAACAGGCTTATCATACCACCTGTATTCACGACTCTATGACTATGGCATGGCTTTGGCATCAAAGACTAGGGCACCCTTCTTTCTTTTTGTTACAACATGTTTTTCCAGACTTGTTTTCTGATCTTGATGTATCTCAGTTTAAATGTGAGACGTGTGAACTTTCTAAACACCATCGTGTGTCCTTTCCTGCTACTAATAATAAAAGTTCAGAACCTTTTGCCATTGTTCACACTGATGTTTGGGGTCCTTCTCGTATTGTTTCTTTATCTGGTTTTCGTTGGTTTGTCACTTTTATTGATGATTTCTCTCGCACTACTTGGGTTTACCTATTAAAGGAGAAGAGCGAGGTGTTTTCCATTTTTCAAACCTTCTATAAAATGGTTCGAACCCAATTTGGTGCCTCTAATAAAGTTGTTCGTTCTGACAACGGAGGTGAATACATGTCTAATAACCTTCAAGGTTTCTTCCATGAGCATGGCATCGTTCATCAAACTACTTGTGTTAATACTCCACAGCAAAATGGCATTGCTGAGAGAAAGAATAGGCATCTATTAGAAGTCACCCGTGCCTTACTTTTTTCCATGCATGTTCCAAAATCTTATTGGGGTGATGCTCTTCTTACAGCAGCCTATCTCATTAATCGAATGCCATCTCGTATCTTGAACTCTAAGGCACCTGGGAAGTTCTGTTACCTTCATTGTCTTCTTCCTTTTTTTTGTGCCTCCAAGAGTATTTGGTTGTGTTTGTTTTGTTCATGCTCATGGGCCTGCTCGTGGTAAATTAGATCCTCGATCACTCAAATGCATCTTCTTAGGATATTCTCCCACTCAGAAAGGGTATAAGTGCTATCATCCACCATCGCGAAAAAGATTTGTCACTATGGATGTCACTTTCTTTGAAACTCAATCCTATTTTTCTTCCCCTCAGACTTCTCTTCAGGGGGAGAATGAGGGTGAAGAAGAGAAGTCTTCCTTTATGGATCCGTTAGTGACATTTATCCTAGCTGAACCAGCAAACCCACAGCAACCTTTACCTTGTGAAAACCAACAGCAAGAACTAGAGCCAGAGCCAGAGCCAGAGCCACATATTGATAAGCTGGGTGAGCCACCAGGTGTAGAACTAAGAGTCTACTCACGACGCCAGAATAGTAAGACTAATACTTCATCTACTTGTCAGTCATTCAACCCGGAATCAGGTAATTCTTTACCTATCCCAGACTCTTGTACTCCTATTGTTCATGATACGGACTTACCTATTGCACAACGTAAAGGGGTCAGATCATGTACTCAACACCCACTTTCTAATTTTGTCTCTTACCAAAACTTGTCATCTTCATATCGTACATTTATTTCCAATTTGTCCTCTGTGTCCATTCCAAAGAGTTTACAGGAAGCACTTAGTGACCCAAAGTGGAGAGAGGCAATGAAATAAGAGATGAGAGCCCTTGTTAAGAATGACACTTGGGATTTGGTTCTCCTACCTAAGGGAAAAAGGGTTGTGGGATGTAAGTGGGTTTTTTCACCAAAACTCAAGCCTGATGGATCTGTTGATAGACTAAAGGCAAGATTGGTAGCAAAAGGATTCACACAAACCTATGGGATAGACTATGACGAGACTTTTGTGCCTGTGGCAAAGATGAATTCAGTTCGGGTGTTGCTCTCTTTGGCAGCAAACGAGGCTTGGCCACTTCATCAACTTGATGTGAAGAATGCGTTTCTTCATGGAGACTTAGAAGAGGAAGTGTATATGGAACTCCCCCCTGGCCTTGAGTTTCCAGAGGCTAAAGGTAAAGTCTGCAAACTTAGAAAAGCTCTATATGGATTGAAGCAATCTCCAAGAGCATGGTTTGAAAGATTTTCCCAAGCTGTGCAGAAATATGGCTACAAGCAGATCACACATTATTCATTAAGCATACACCATTAGGTAAGATGACTGCACTTATTGTGTATGTTGATGATATTGTGATAACTGAAAATGATGATGAAGAAGTGAAGAAACTGAAGAAATACTTGGCCAATGAGTTTGAGATAAAAGACCTTGGAAACTTGAAGTATTTCTTAGGCATTGAAGTTGCACGATCTCAGCATGGGATTTTTATCTCCCAAAGAAAGTATGTCATTGATCTCCTTGAGGAAACTGGAATGCTTGGATGCAAGGCAGTGGATAATCCAGTTGAACCGAATGCTAAGTTGGGAGAAGATGCTAAAGGAAATATGGTAGATCTGTCAAAATATTATGTATGGGTTGGAATGAATGCCCTCTTCTGTGAGGGTTCTCTCATTTATATAGAAACTGATTACAAGTTACATGAATTAAGAAATGCCATACAAAGTCAAGAATGTATGCTGTACATGAATCATGTGGTTAGGCTTGTCTCCAAATTATGGTTAGGCTGATTGTTAGGCTGATTTCCAGATTAGGTTAGGCTGATTTCCAGAGTATGGTTAGGCTGATTGTTAGGCTGATTTTCAGATTAGGTTAGGCTGATTTCCAGATTATGGTTAGGCTGATTGTTAGGCTGATTTCCAGATTATGTTAGGCTTTAGGTTAGGCTGATTTCCATTGACAGCCCCCCTCAAATTGATGTGGGGTGATCAACCAACATCAATTTGCTACTTAAGAAGCAATGTCGATGGCGAGTGAGTGCTTTGGTGAAGATATCAGCAATTTTTAGTTCAGTGGAAATATGTGGGAGAGTGATAACACAAGCTTCAAAGGATTCACGAATAGAGTGACAATCGACTTCAATATGCTTTGTACGCTCATGATAGACAGGATTGGCCGTGATCTGTATAGCACTTGAATTATCGGCATGTAAAGGAGTAGGATTGTTCTCAGAGGAGTCTAGTTCCGCAAGCAAACCTCAAAGCCAAATAATTTAGGAACAGGCAAGAGACATCGCACGGTACTCAGATTCTGTAGATGATTTAGAAACTCTGTCTTGCTTCTTGCTTTTCCAAGAGATCAATGCATCACCTAAGAAGATACACCAACCAGTAATGGAGCGATGTGTATCAGCACAACCGGCCCAATCAGCGTCACTATAAGTAGTAAGGCGAGGAGAATTGCCTGTAGGAAAGAATAGACCGCGGGCAGAAGTTCCTTGAACATAGAGTATAATTCTACGGACAGCAGCCAAATGAAAATGGCGAGGGGTCTGAAGAAATTGGCTGACTTGTTGTACTGCAAAGGAAATGTCTGGTCTGGTAATGTGAGGTAGACAAGACTACCCACCAACTTTCGGTACAGACTGGGATCAGTAAGTAAGTCACCTTCTTCTTTGCGAAGCTTGATATTCAATTCCATGGGAGTATCAACCGAGGTAGCCTCTTGCAAGCCAGCTGTAGCCACCAGATCACTAGCATACTTATGTTGATTTAGTGAAATACCATATGAAGTACGATGCACCTCAAGACCGAGAAAATATGTGAGGGACCCAAGGTCTTTCCTATGAAAGGACTTTGAGAGATGAGCCTTGAGCTGATCTAGTAAAATAGAGTCGGAACCAGTAATCACAATATCATCAACATAAACCAAAAGAACAACCATACCCATGTTTGATTTTCGAAGAAACAAGGAGGTGTCATACTTGCTCTGCTTGAAAGAAAATTGTAATAAAGTGGTTCGAAATTTATCAAACCATGCCCTTGGAGCCTGTTTGAGACCATAAAGAGAGCGACGGAGCTTACACACATGTGAAGTTGAAGAAGAGAATAATCCCGGGGGTGGCTTCATATAAATACATTCCTTAAGATCTCCATGAAGAAATGCATTTTTTACATCCATCTGATGTAGTGGCCAATCATTAGAAGCAGCCAGAGCTAGAATAGTACGGACAGTAGTCATCTTAGCCACAGGTGCAAATGTCTCTTCATAATTGACACCATATTCTTGATTATTCCCAAGTGCAACAAGCCGAGCTTTGTAACGATCCAAACTCCCATCAGATCGGATTTTGATTGAGTAAACCCATTTACAACCCAGAGGAACAATGTTGGGAGGACAAATCATAACATCCCAGGTGTGATTGGCTTCTAGAGCGGATATCTCTTCCTTCATGGCTTGTTGCCAGCACTCATGTTTGGCAGCTTGTGAGTAGGATGTGGGAATATCAAATTTGGACAATGCAGCAGTGAGAGCTGAAATAAAATTTTCAGAACTAGAAGAAGGAAACCCATACCTATCCGGGGGTACAGACACTCGAGTAGAGCGACGTACCAAAGACTCCGAAGGTGCTGTAACTGACTGAATCTGTAGTGTGGAAGGATCAGATATTAGAGGACCTGTCGGAAGAGACTGTGGGCGAGGACGTCTCTTATATACAATACCTGGTTTAAATCGAGAATTGACAGGCTGAGGATCTGAGGACTATTGCTCAAAGGAGGGAAGGACTACAGTAGAAGATGCGGGCAAAGAAGACACAGGAAAGAAATGTTGATTTTCAAAGAAAATAACATTCCTAGAAATGCGTGTACGATGTAATGTAGGATCATAGCAAACAAATCCCTTTTGACACACATTATATCCCAAGAATGCACATCTAACAGATTGAGTAGATAATTTATGGCGCTCATGAGGAGGTAAATGTACAAAACATACACAACCAAATGTGCGAAGATTATCGTAATTAGGTTGCTTAGCAAACAAGCGGAAATAGGGAGACTCCATGTGTAAGACTTGAGAAGGTAAACGATTAATCAAGTGAGTAGCAGTTTTCAGAGCCTCGACCCAGAACATGGATGGAACAGAGGATTCTAACAAGAGAGTACGTACCACATCTAGGAGATGACGATTTTTGCGTTCGGCTACTCCATTTTGTTGTGGAGTAGCGGGACAAGAACGTTGATGAATAATACCTTTGGAAGCCAAGAATGCCTGAAACTCAGTAGATAAATATTCACCACCAGAATCTGTGCGTAATGTCTTAATAGAAGCAGAAAATTGATTGTCAACATACGCTAAAAACTCAGTGAAAGTATGAAAAACCTCAGATTTAGAGCGAAAAAAATAGACCCAAGTAAATCTGCTATGATCATCAATGAAAGTCACATAATATTTAAATTTTTCATGTGAACTAACCGGGGAAGGTCCCCAAACATCACTATGAATAAGATCAAAGCAGTGAGAAGCTCTACTAGCATGCAAAGGAAATGGAAAAGTTTTGCTTTTACCAAGTTTGCAAGAATCACACTCAAGAGATAAAGAAGGACGTTCTTTATTGCCAAGAAAATCAGAGTTCAATACATGAGATAAGATTTGAGTATTGGGATGACCTAAACGACGATGCCATACCATACTAAGACTTGGAACATTATTACAAGCAAAAGACTGAATAGAAGAAACTGAAGAAAGTGCTGGAATAGGCAAAAATAGTGGAAACAAGCGCCCCACTTTAGGTCCCTTCGCGATCGGCTTCCCCGTTACCTGATCCTGCACAACACAACCATTACCAGAAAAATTAACAGCACAATTGTTATCAACCAATTGACCAACAGAAATAAGATTCGTGGAAAGCTGAGGAGCAAGAAACACATCAGTGAACTGAGAAGAGGCATCTCCGACAGCAGTTATTGGCAAAGAACTACCATTGGCAGTTTGAATGGTAGATTGACCAGCATAGGGTCGAACATGACACAGAGCGGTGGGATTGTTCGTCATGTGATTAGAGGCCCCCGAGTCCACATACCAGAGTTTAGTAGAATTTTTACCTTGGAGCCCCATTGCCGATAATGCCGAAATGAGCAGCTGTTGCACCATTTCTGGTGTGCAGTAATTTGCTATAGGAGGGGCAGGAACAGAGGAAGCACCGGAAGAAGAGCCAAGTGCTGTAGGGGCAATAACAGAAGTCTGAAATGCTTGGGCCTAACGATTCTGGGGGCGGATACGACATTCTTTGATAATGTGACCCTTCTTCTTGCAATAAGAGCAGTATTTCTTAGGACAATTGGCAGTGATATGCCCATACTCCTTGCAGCAAAAACACTGCAAGTTTTTAGAATTCATAGGCGGTCCTCGTCCCTGGGCAGCATAAGCCATGGTTGTCGTCCTTGAATTTCCATGAGATTGCTCCAGAATGGCTTGAGTACTAAGACGTTGTTCTTCGCGAAGTAACTCACTAAAACAAAATATCAAGAGAGGGAACAGGAGATCTGTTCAGTAGAGAGGAATGAACAGATTCATATTCCGGGCGTAGTTTCATAAGAAACTGATCATGCCGGCTAGTCTCATGAAGATTATGAATAGTCGACAGAGCAGTAACAGGAACATCTGCAGTAACCAAATCAGTATATTCATGCCAAAGAGTCAAAAAAGCCGAGTAGTAGTCTTGGATGGAAAGACTACTATGTTGAAACATGGCAATCGCATGTTCCAACTGAAAGCGACGAGCATCATTAGTTTGATGATAAACCTTCTTCAAGTAATTCCACATGGATTGAGCAGAGCGATGAGCCCGCAAGTTGGTAACAATATGTAGCTCCACTGAGCCAATAAGCCAAGACATAATCCGAGCATCAAGAACGGCCCATGAAGGAGAGGTCTTGAGCTCCTTAGATTTGTCAGTAGTGGATGTTGGGGTGACATCCATACCATCAATATGACCCCAAAGATCTTTTCCCTTAAGGAAAAGTTCAAACTGAAATGCCCAAGTAGAATAGTTTGTGCCCGTAAACTTAACACACATAGGTGCAGAGTCCATCACAAATAAATAAATTCTAACACAAAGCTAAAAATAACAGCAACAGAAACCAACCGAGACCAAAAAATAAAGTAAATGTTGGGGAAGTTACGAACCACAGATTAAAGAAGCCAAGAGCCACAGAATATATTGACCACGCCGAAAACAAATATCATAGGAAGTACACAGACTTGACCGAAACACACAAGTGGCACGTCCGAAACCGAGAAGGGAAAAAAAACAATTGAGGAGAAAAAAAATTAGCAAGCAGCTCTGATACCATGTCAAAATATTATGTATGGGTTGGAATGAATGCCCTCTTCTGTGAGGGTTCTCTCATTTATATAGAAACTGATTACAAGTTACATGAATTAAGAAATGCCATACAAAGTCAAGAATGTATGCTGTACATGAATCATGTGGTTAGGCTTGTCTCCAAATTATGGTTAGGCTGATTGTTAGGCTGATTTCCAAATTAGGTTAGGCTGATTTCCAGAGTATGGTTAGGCTGATTGTTAGGCTGATTTCCAGATTAGGTTAGGCTGATTTCCAGATTATGGTTAGGCTGATTTCCAGATTATGTTAGGCTTTAGGTTAGGCTGATTTCCATTGACAAGATCGGGGCAGATATCAAAGATTGGTTGGTCGGTTAATTTATCTATCCCACACCCGTCCAGATATTGCCTATGCAGTTAGTATGGTGAGTCAATTTATGCATTCACCACATGAGTCTCACATGAATGCAGTCTATCGGGTTCTTAAGTATCTAAAGTCATCACCAGGAAAAGGCTTACTGTTTTCTAAGCATAATCACTTCAAGATAGAAGCATATACAGATGCAGATTGGGCTGGATCAATGGAGGATAGAAGGTCTACTTCAGGTTATTGTTCCTTTGTGGGAGGCAATTTGGTAACATGGCATAGCAAAAAACAGTCAGTGGTGGCTAGATCGAGTGCTGAAGCTGAATTTCGAGCTATGGCACATGGAGTATGTGAGTTGTTATGGTTGAAGTTACTAATAAAAGAGCTGAAGGATGATACTACAGAGCCTATGAGGTTGTATTGTGACAACAAAGCAGCAATCAGCATTGCACATAACCTAGTGCAACATGATAGAACCAAACATATTGAAATTGACAGGCATTTCATCAAGGAGAAGCTGCGTGCAGGACTGATTTGTACCCCTTATGTGAAGACAGGGGATCAATTGGCTGACATCTTAACAAAAGGAGTTTCTAGCAACATGTTTCGAACAACTCTTGGCAAGCTGGGCATGGGAGATATTTTTGCATCAGCTTGAGGGGGAGTGTTGAGAGTTGTTTATTTTCTTAGTTGTACTGTAGCATTACTGTAGCTTTTACTGTAGCATTTGTTTAATGTATTTTTTCCTCCAGTGTATAAATAAGAAAGTGAATAGAATGGAAGATAATTTAGTGGAAATATTCTATTGTTCAACTCAGACTAGTCTCAATGTTGTTACCAAAATCTTCCTTTGTGTATCAGGAAGTCCCCGAGGGTGCTCCCAATTGCTTAGCTGGTTTAACTTTTGTAATTAGTGGAACACTTGACAGGTATTTCTTTTCATCTTTATCATGATGTTCACATGCTAATCTTTTATGGAATTAAAAATTATAATTCTTTTGTATACTTTTTCTTCTCTTTGTGGATTAGATCACCTTTTGTTTAGTATGAAACCATCAGTCTTTAATGCATGAACGTTTTATCACGAGGATGAAATTTACTTTCTTGATGGCATTGCAGGATTGGATGGGTGTCTTAGCCAGTGATCCATTTACTTCCTTTTGTTTTCTTGATACAACGGTCTTCATGAATTTGAATATGTAATTTTTTAAGGACCCTTGTAGAATTTTGTGTACCTGACTGTTACTTTCTTTATAAAATTTCTATTTAAAAAGAGCATATTTTGCTGTGTCTTCATGAATTTGAGCATGTAATTTTTTAAGGACCCTTGTAGAATTTTGTGTACCTGACTGCTACTTTCTTTATAAAATTTCTATTTAAAAAGATCATATTTTGCTCCAAGATGTTAAAAATAACTGTTGCTTTTAAATTTCATAATTCTTTGGTGATTTTTGTTTCTCTGTGACATTGACCAAGTTGTGGTGATCACTTATGTCTTTTGTAATTGTTATATTTTGGTGGCTTGAGATTGTATACTGAACTTTGACTGGGTTTACAGTCTGGATCGTGAAGAAGCAGAAGATTTGATTAAAAGACATGGTGGTCGTGTCACTGGTTCCGTCAGCAAGAAAACAGTTATCTCATACTTTTATCTTGTATATGCTTGGATTGGCATAGCACTACCAGCTTGTGATAAATATCTTCTGTTTGCATAATTATCTTTTATGTGATGAAGATATTGGGGGACGGAAGTCTGCTAAAGCCAAAGAGCTGGGGTTTGTAGTCTTAGATCCATACATGTAGATTTGCTTATCATTCCTTCTTTTGTTATACTTCAACAGTTATTGGCTTTTCAAATCCTTATACAGTACTGCATTGCTCATTGAGGATGGGTTGTTTGATATGATCCGTGCATCAAAACCTGCTAAAGCACCTGCACAAGAAGAACCAAAGAGACCAGTATATAAGGCTGCACCTTTACCAAGGAAAAGTCCACAGAAAACAGAAGCAAACAGTATGCCCCAAATAACCATCTGCTTTTGTTGTATTTTTGTAACAATAAAATTATTGTAGCATATCTTATAAAAAAATCATTGTAACATTAGATGAATATCTCATTTGTTTGTGTCGTTGGGTTATCTCTGTTGGTGTGTTTTTCGTGTGTGTGCATGTATTTTTTATATTTGGTTTTCTCATAGAGTATGCACTGGTCTTGACCTTGGCCCTTGACCTTTATGTTTCATTCTGGATGACATTCGCCATCTGAAATTGTGAAATAGGTTGGAGGATTCTGTGCTAGTGAAATTGCTTATCTATCTAGTTGTGGCTCTGGGTCCAGGGTATTATTGATCAAAAGCCTTCATTTCTAGGGTTTATATTAACACACACAAAAACAAAACACCCATTACATTTTGTTTCATCATGCGTAAAGCAACTCCTGTAAATTGACATTTTTAAGGGAAATGTGAAGGTGGCATAGAGAGCTGACCATTTAAGAATAGCATAAGTTTATATGATTTGTTACGTTTCAATTGGTTGAAGACTTTCCCACCACAATACTTTGTCCTATGTAATTTTGTCTTTGGAGGCTGGGTGTTGATGAGTTGCCTTACCTTCAAAGGCTTATCTCTTCATTGAACTTAAGTCTCACAATTACAAAAGTGAAAACTATCTTTAGTGAAAAAAAAAAAAAAACAAAAGTGAAAACTATCTTCTCTTTTTAGCAAAGACCATATCTGTCAGTTCTGATAAATGGCTGTTTTGGTGATTTAGAATGTATGCTTTTGTTTTTATTGAATCACAGGAAAATGTGACATCAGAATGCATTTCCATGCTTCATTGGACTTTTTAATGCTTCATTTACTGTTTGGGTATAACCATGTAATTGCATTATTCCTTGGTTTTCCTCTTGCATGTGTTGGGAATTTTGTTACTATAGAAGATAGCGTCAGCAATTCCGTGGAAATGAAAGCCAGCAGAGGATTGACCCCAGGGGCATCTCCGGCTAAGCGAAAAAATCAAAGTGTTGAGAAAAATACTTTGACATGGGCGGAAAAGTATAGGCCGAAGATCCCAAATGAGATTGTTGGAAATCAGTCACTGGTATTTGTCTCAGTTTCCATCTTTTTGCCATTGCATTTGGAATAAATCTACTTCATCTAACTCTTGGGAAGAATTATCGTAAGGATCTCCTATGTGATGATGTGCAGGTTAAGCAGCTTCATGACTGGTTGGAACATTGGAAGGAGCAATTTCTTGATACTGGAACTAATAAAAAGGGCAAAAAACAAAATGATTCTGGCGCCAAAAAAGCTGTCCTCTTGAGTGGAACACCTGGCATTGGAAAAACAACTTCAGCAAAGTTGGTCAGTCAGATGCTCAGTTTCCAGGCAATAGAGGTGGCATGATGTTATATGAAGTCAAATATTTCTAAAATGATCATTGGTTCATTGTGAAACAACAGTATGATCTTTCACCTGCCCTCACGTTCTCCCTTACATGTCATCTAGGTAAATGCTAGTGACAGTCGTGGGAAGGCTGATGCCAAAATTGAAAAAGGAATTGGTGGAAGCAATGCAAATTCTATAAAGGAACTTGTCAGCAATGAGGCCCTGAGTGTTAACATGGATCGGTTGGTCAAAAATACTTATAATATCTCATAGAAGTTCCTAGAATGAAATTGGTTGAATTTTCTGCTAAAGTTAATCATTTAATTTCAGTTCAAAGCATCCAAAAACTGTACTGATTATGGATGAGGTTGATGGGATGTCTGCTGGAGATAGGGGTGGGATTGCTGACCTTATTGCTAGCATCAAAATTTCCAAAATTCCGATTATCTGCATTTGCAATGACCGCTACAGTCAGAAACTGAAAAGTCTTGTTAACTACTGTTTGCTTCTTAGCTTTCGGAAACCTACAAAACAACAGGTTTAGTATGCTGATTCTGTTATTGCTCTTTTCTTTCGTACTTTTTCTATTACTTGTGAAGTTTAGTTAGTATATTTATTATCTAGTCCTTTCATCTGGCATTCTGAATTGATATTCTCCAGTCATTAGTTTATCTGCTAATGTTTAGAAGACTAGGTGTAACACCCCCTTCCCGTAGGCTAGGTGTGTCACATATTTTTCATGAAAATAAATCCGGCAAGAGATTCTCTAAGTTCATAATTAAAAAGATACTGAAATTTATCATAAAATAAAAGGTCTCATAAAATTTTCATCCCAAAAACATTAATGAATAAACTGAATAAATTCATGTCATAAAAGACATGTTTTATTTTAGAAATGTCTGAACTAAAAATAAAATGCTCCTTTTTACTCCTGACCTGCCTGCTCGTAATCATCATCTTCACCTGGGTAGTTAAAAACATGAAAATAAACTAAAATGAGTCGATGACTCAGTAAGAAATCCATCACAATGTAAACGTAATAAACATAAGATTTTCATAAGAATTTTCATGCTGAGAACTTAAAAATTCATAACTGATTATGCTAATGCTTATGCTATGTATGACTGATTCATCTGAACTAACTGACTAATTTATCTGACTTATCTGACTGGCCAACACACTTAACCCTGTGTGCAAGGTTGTGCACCAGTCCCACATCCCGCTGCAGCAAGGGGAACTGCTGATAGTACTCTAGCGTACTATGGTGGACCACGACTGAGTTCGTGGCTTGCACACCACCCTGAACTGAACTGCATTGGTACCATGCATCTGAATGGCCATCTTATTAACTGATCTGAACTTATCTTACACTTGAATTTAAGATGGCTTACGTGTCTTATGCACATAAGATGCATGACATAATACTTATATAATTATAACTTCTGAATCTAAACATGATGCGGAATGACATGATCGTATGCTATGCTGGATGACATGCTTGCACATGACATGAGCGGTTCATAAATAATGGCTGACAATAAACTGGCTTGAATAATACATATAGACTAACTGTGATGATCCTAATTTATGATCAAATTACTTACCTCGCTGCATTTCTTCTTGAATAAAACTTCGTAACTTGAGACCTATATACAATAAATAACTATCACTAAATTGTTTGGAAAATAAATAAATACTAATATCTTACTTAACTAAATTTGGAATTCTAAAAGGTAATCAAATAAATATTTTGTTTAACACTAAAATTAATAATTCTTAGCATTTAAAATTACTTAAAAATACTAGTTTATAATTTAGTGAAAATATTTGAGCTATTTTAAAATAATTCATAAAACTTAAATTCTTAAACTAAGTTTCATTTCTTAACATAATTATTAAATCTTATAAGAAATCTAATAAATATTAATATCGTTTAAATATTCTTAACATATTTCTTAACTTTCCTATTTAAAGTATCTATAATAATTTTTATTAAAACTCTATTAAATAGATAAAAGAAATCTTAACTAAATTATTAGGCTCAATAATCTACTTTAAAATATAAAATAAAATTCTTTAAACATTTTCTTATAAAATAAGCATCTGACTAATATATTTATTTAATAAAATATAACTCCTCTTTGAAATATTAAGTCTAATAAATCACTAAAAAGATGCTTGAAATATCATAAAATCGGCCCAATTTAAAATTACAAGTTCATAAAAATATCACTACAATCTGCAATCTAGCCCATAAAGGAAATGCTCATCGGATTAAAACAAGGCCCGAAACACTATTAAAACACAAGTCCACTTGAACTAAGCCCAACATACATAAGCCCAAGGGCCCGTTTGTGGAACAAATAATCTGAGGATTTACAACACACAGGCAGATCAAGGCATGCCGTGTGCGAGAGAAGAGAGAGCTCACCGAGAGGGAGGTGCTCGACTGAGATGGAGATGGCGGTTTTGGGTGGCTGGAAGCGGCGCGACTGGAGGCTTAACTATGGTGATGCGGTACCGAGTGAGAGAGAAAGAGAGAGTTAGAGAGAGAGAGAAGAAACTGCTAACCGAAACAAAAGAGAGAGGGAAAGAAGGCTGGGCTGCCGAGGCCTTACCGGAAAAAGGGAGGGGCTCGACGGGGGCTGTAGGTCGGCGGCTTCTGTGGTGGTTGGAGAGGGGTTCGGCGCTTCAAGGGTTGGCTATCGAGGAGGAGGGCAACGGGCAGAAGCTACTGTTCAACACACAGGGTGCTTCCGAAACAGAGGATTCTCGGCTCAAGGTTCTCCTCTCATGTACGAGTAAGCACAATTTTATAATTGTAGAATGATAGAGAAAAAAATTAAGAGAAACCCTAGAAGAGTAGAGACGTACACGTGCAAAAGAGTATAGACGTGTATGTGTAGAAATATACTCGGCAACTGGGTTGAATTTCTCCACTAGGATGTTAGCGAAAAACACTGAGAGGTAAACGGAGGCTAACATCGAGATGGGTTTGACTGATTAGAGGGAAAAATAAAACTTTAAATTTCAAACAAAAACTCTAGTAAATATAATCCGATACACTTTAAAAATCCTTAACAAAATGAAACTCTAACAAAATTTTAAATAACAACTACAGTAGAAAATATAGAGATAAAGTAGATATAAATTCTGATAAAACTATAATCATAATAATATAAATTTTAAAATAAAAGTTTACTAGAAAAATTTACTTATATACCCTAAAACAAAAACTGGTATGTTACACTAGGTTAGTCAGATAACGAAAATACACATTTCCAAGTTGTGTTTAGTTTTTTTTGGGCAAGTCTGTTGTCATGAACTCATGGTCTAATAGTTGTATTTAGATATAATACTTTGATTTTGTGGGCCAATATGAAAAGAATAGGTGCGGAGACAAATTAAAAGCCAGGGCATTTTTTTTTTTTTGGGTGGGGGGACTCTTGAATCATGTTTATTTCTAGAATGTCCTGCAGGCTTTAATGCAGTTACATTTGTTGTTGTTACATGAATAGCCCCTTCATACCAAAATGTAATTTTGAATGATGTTTGGATTACTTCACTTGGAGTCACAAATGCTTTTTTAATTTGAAGTCGACAAAATGTTTGAGCCACAAGGAGTATATTTCTTACTCTGACATTCTGTCATTATTATCATTATCATTAATGGTGAAAATTTTAAAATTTGCTATATTTTGCATCCTATCTGCAGCTGTGATATTTTCTGATTACAAGATCATCGTGCATCTTTTGATGCAATCTCCATTCATGCTATAGAATTGGTTGAAGTCATGGATAATGAGAACCTCGTTGGTGTCATATAAAAATAACAGATGAATATTCTCTTGGTCTCTCTAATTTGGTGGTATTTTAATTTGGTCCCTCTGTTACTCATCTTATCAATCTAATCCTTCATAATTTTAAATACTTTGATTAATTTCAATTTCTGACAACAGAGCAACCGGGATAGGACTTTATCATGCTTGGCACATGTTTTATTATGTTGTACATTTATTTGTGGCATTAGTGTGCTAACTTGTCTGCCCTTAGTCATACATTTTCTCTACACATGGCCCCAAATGTTATCTTTCTTTTTCTTTTCTATTTATATTGGTGGTTAACTATTCCCCATTCTAGATATGCTTCCTTCTTCCTTTTGTTCATATTTGATTCCTTCTAATCTTTCCCGTGGGTCTGTGTTGGGCTGTTGGAATAAGGTTCACCATTTAGTTGCATTTTCTTTCTTTATTTGTTTATTTAGAATAAATTAAAGGTGGGCTTTGCGGATTAATCCTTGCAGTGAGCAGCTCCCCACAGCATTACAAACTCTCCTGTTTGGCGGAACAAGGCACCTTTGAGGTCACTTTTTTTTTTTTTTTTTTCTTCTCTTGTTTGGGCAGTTGCTTTTGGGAAGATCCTTACCTTGGATAATTCAAGGAAAAAAAATATCGTTGTGATGGATTGGTGTGTAGGACTGGAAAATCAATAGACAATCTATTGTTTTATTTTGAGGTGACTAGTGCTCTTTGGAATATTATTCTCTGTTTGTTCAGTTTAGATTGGGATATGCCTTCCAGTGTGGTGAATCTCTTGGGCATGTTGGAAAGGAGAAGTTCACTTGTCCACAGAGGGAAGTGTCTTGGAAGATTATGCCAGGTTGCTGGTTATGATATCTATGGGGAGAGAGAAATGACCAGAGCTTTGAGGATAATTAAAGATTTCTTCCTTAAAACCCTTTATCATTGGATGTGTGATCATATTCATTTTTCTTTTTCAAGTTTGAATTGATCTCCAGACAACGTAAAATTAAGAGAATACCATTAAATGTGGAGAGAAAGGGAAAGATAAACACCAAAATAAACTTGTAACTTGGAGACAAAGTACTGTACTTGAAGAAAAAAGCAAAATAAAAAATTAGCTATAAAAATATGTCTTGATCCCCGGTTGAAAAAACCTGTGCCTGCATCTACATTAGTGCATTTGATGCCTAAACAAGAAGAAATGCACTTATCAAAAAGAAAACCAAGAAGAAATGTAGAGAGAAGCTAAATAAGCAAACTGAGAAGAAAACATCCAGCAAATGGATATAACCCACCACCCAAAGGAAATCCACCTTTGAGACAAAATTATAGTGATCCCCACTCAAGGACAATTTCTATGAAATACAGAGTAAAGAAACACCCTCAAAACAGCCTAGAGATTCAGAACAATGGAAAGAAGAAAACTCTTCAAAGAAAGCCAAAGGCTTAAAATTCTTGCTTATCAAACTTCAAATTGAAAGTACACAAGGTTTTACATCAGGTAAATTTAAAGTGTATTCAAATAAAAATTACAAGAATACCAATTAAACCTTGGAGAGAAAGAAACAGATAAAAATACCAAAATAGTCTTGAAACTTGGAGACAGTAAAATACTTGGTGAAAAAAGCCAATAAATATAACCCCCCATTAACTCAACTAAATCCCCATGTTAGGCTGTATCTATGATTTTATTGTTTGTACTTTTAGGTAGATCTGGAGCTTTAGAAACTCGTTTTGCTCAATAGGTTTTGCAACCTTATGAAATGTTCTGGTTTGTTTTTTGTTATAGGTAAAAGTAAATTTTATTGAAAGAAGGATAGTAACAGAGTACACCAGAAGTATACAAACAGATCAAAATGTTCTGGTTTGTTTATTGAATAGATCTGTGTTATGATATGGTTTTGGAGCTAACTGATGTATATCAATTTTGTAGCTTATATGTAGCTTATTTTATTTCATTTTCATTGATATCTGTTTTTCCAGTTACATTTTCTTGTGGACCGTGGCCATGGAAACCTCTGTTCCTAGGGATCTCCAGGGACACCTCGAGTGTTGTTGTTTACTTGTATTGCTGTTAAATGTTAGTTTTCGTAACTCTTCAGAAAACAAAAATAGTTTGGACTGAGCTAGTGCAGTGACGTGTCAAGAAACTGATCCTTGGATTCATTTTTGAACATGTGTAATATATCTGTGATATTATGGGAGGAAACGGGAGGGGAGTGTCTCCCCTTAATCCCGATACGGGTGAATAGTATTTGGGGGAGGAGAGATGAGAAGAAATTTGTTGTAATAGAAGGCGAGAAGCACCTCGAGTCATTGGAGGGGTTGTGAAATGATGACGGTGTAGATAGAGTGAGGGTGTTGCCATGATGACATACCCAGGATTGATTTAACCTCGAGCTGATCCACTCAAAAGCCTGGTCAGCCTCATGAGCGCATCAAGTTATATGGAAACTATGAAGGATGGCACTACCAATAATCACCAGAAAGAAAACGACCAACTTACTTGGAAATGCTTCACCTCAAACCCACCTTAATTTTGTGTGAATTTCATGAATGCAGCCTTTCCCGATGAGGATTTGGACTCCTTTTCTTAGGATTTGAAATTATTTTTCATCACTTTGCTTTATTTTGTATGAAATTTAAGGAGAATTGAGTAAGGATATTGAGTTGAAGGGGATTTAGAGTCTCTCTCTCTCTTCTCCAACTGAACCATAAGTTGTGAAATTGGAGAGCTCGATTAATTTCTTAAAAAATGCAATTGGGCTTGAAAATGATCAAATCTTGACCAATTCAAGGAAAATCAAACTAGGGGTTATGCTTTGAAATTACTTCTCTTTATATATTTATGGACAAAGTTTTCCTTTGAACTAACTTATAAAAAAAAAAGTTTTCCTTTGAACTAACTTTGGAACAAAGTCCTCCCACATAGCCTATTATATTGTCATGTGTCCTTTGAGCATGTAAGGCACACGACTTTTTAATAGGATTAATGGAGTTGGTGCACCATTAACTTCTCCTTTAAGATTTAAGATCCTTACTCTATGTTAATCTAACACCGTTGGAGGAAATATTTTGTTCTTTCTTTATTTATTTATATTTTTGAGGAATTAGCATATTAGTACCCCCACCTGCAGCACATGTGCACTCCATGTTGGTTGAATGGGACAAGTTTGGCCATGTGTCCAGATCTGGTGTAAGTAATGGTAGCCATGTTAGACACTCATTGATGCGATGTAGACAAATGAGTCTACCAGGCATATAAAAGTGTCATGTAGGAGAAAACCATGATCTTACTTGCACTATCTGCAAAGGATTTGGTTGTAAATTTGAACAATCAAAGTAGTTGATTGAAAAAATCACGGTCATAGGGACCAAATTGAAACTAGTAGCAACAATAGTGACTAAAAATATATTTATTACTATCAAGAGTAATAACACACATTTGTGGACTTGCTTCTCGCTTGGAGGAAGCAATAGTGGAAGCCTATCTGTGTCGCTTTTTTATAAGTTTCACCTGAAGATATATTGTATCAAAGAAAACATGAAGCCCATCAATGTGAAATCAATTTTATACTTGATATTAGGCACGCCTTGACCCTGCTGTATGTGTGTGGTGTGCCTAGATGCACATGATTGTTATACAAAATGAGCTATTTGCTGTTGTTGACTGTGTGATTTGTTTTACATTCTAAACCCATCACTGCAGATTAGGGATGGTGCTAATACTAAATTTGGTTTATGCAGATGGCAAAGAGGTTGATGCAAATTGCAAATGCAGAAGGCCTTCAAGTTAATGAAGTAAATACTCGATGTTCTGCTTTGTGACTTCTTATACTTTTTCTTTTTGTGCTTTATGTTCCTGAAAAAAAATGTAGGGTAATTTCCACTTTCGCCCACAAACTACCACCATTTCTCATTTTGCAACCTAAACTACAAAAAGTTTCAGTTTGCACCCTAATCACTTAAGATATGACTGTATCTTACTGAAAAGGGCCACAAGGCACAATTGTAACTTTCTGATGTTAATGAATAAGATATGACTGTATCTTAACAAAAAATTGGTCACGTGGCACAATCTTAACAGTCATTTAAAGTAGAGGTGCAAAGAGAAACCTATTGGTAGTTTAGGGTTTAAAGTGAAAAATAGGTGGTAGTTTGTAAGTAAAAAGTGTAATGCCCTCTAATGTTTTTTTTATCAGTAGTTAATGCCCTCTTAATGTTAACCAATAGTTAATCCACTAATGTTCCCTATATATTATTTTAGGTTGCTGTTGAGGAACTTGCAGAAAGAGTTAATGGAGATATGCGAATGGCACTAAACCAGTTGCAGTACATGAGCCTCTCCATGTCGGTCATTAAATATGATGACATTAGGCAGCGTCTTCTTAGTAGTGCAAAGGATGAAGATATTTCACCATTCACCGCCGTTGACAAGTATGAAACTAATTATCCAAATTTACCTCAGAAATAAAGCTCACTGGTCTAGTTCCTTTACATGCTATACAAAAGTGTTTATGAGAAATTTTTCTATGCTGTGTCTAGTTTCTTGTTTGACTAAAAGTTCTATGTAATATTTTCAGACTAGCAGTAACCCCTAGGGGTTGGCTCAAGTGGTAAGGGCCTCGGTCTTGCTCACCCCAAGTCTAAGGTTCAAACCCTTGAGCAATTTCTAGGCGCCACGTCTCATCGTTGGAAAGCCAATAATTTATCTGATTCATGTGATGTGAGTGCGTTACATGGGTCCAGAGTTTGGACAAGTTGCATTGCATGGTCCCTAGGATTCTTCGTCATCAAAAAATTTCTCCGATTCCTATCAGTCTTCTGCACTGTCATGCAAAAGAAATACGTCATGATTCCTATAATTATTCCCTGTCTCTGTGGAATTGATCCTCTTCATGAAAGTGGACTTTTATCTGTACTTGTGCTGCAGGCAGGGGATGCGTCTAGAATGATTATCCAACTCAATAAATTGGTATTTGTGACTTAACCCGTTTATAATTAACCATTGATTAACCTATCAATGGTGAGCTTCTAGAATATGAACTTTTTTATGCTCCATTGTGATGTTTCTTTTGGCTGACTGCTTATCAAAAATAAAATTGTTGGTTGACTGGATGAAAAATGGAAAAGTGGCTTACATGATTATGTTTCATCCTTCATCAAGTAAATTGTCACTCATGTGTACGTAATTGCTAATTTGTAGGCTTTATACACCATCTTTTTTCAAGTTTTGACATTTACATTTCATCCTTTTCATGGGCTTGTAGGCTGTTTGGTTTTAATGCGGGGAAATTGAGGATGGATGAGCGGATGGACCTGAGCATGAGTGATCCTGATCTAGTCCCTCTTCTTATTCAGGTTCTTTTATTGCACTTTTGTTGGGTTTGAAATTACTTTGTTTCAAGGACAATCCATATTGAATGGTGAACAATTGGTTCATGCAAAATCCTCCAACTATGAAGTTAACTGATGTTTGCGTTTTGTATTTTTTTTTATAATTATGTTGGGGGACCTCTCCAAGGCAAGGCCCTTTGGACCCACCCTTGCAGAGTAAACCCCGGTCCCGTGCACCACACCTTCAGAAGTTTCCTTATACGAAACTGGTTAAATCACTGACTTTTCAGGGTGTGGCCCCAAATGATTGTTTGCACCTATGAGGTGTTGAACTTTAGACCTTAAAGGGAGTGATACCCGAAGATCAAGGCCCTCACCGCTTGGGCCAACCCCTTGGGGTTATTTGCCTTTTGTAATTTGAAATTTATTACAGTAAAATTACCTATAAAAAAATTATTGCATTTTAAAATTCAAAATTCCTACAATTTTTTTTTCATAATTCTATATATATAGGAAATGCGCCCCCCCCCCAAAAAAAAAATTCATAATTCCCATATGCTCTCCAAGATTTTCTAAAATTTCTATATATATATAAATGCCTTTCCAATTTTTTTGTTCCTATAGCTCCAAAATTTTGTATAATTTTTGATAGATAATCAAGCAATTTTATTCATAGAAGTAGGCAACGCCCAAGTACACAGGGAGTATACATGAGAATAACCTAATTATAGTTTACAATTGAAAGGAGAAGATCATGGACATTTAGCCCATTACAAACAATAGGCCCCGGGGCCCCGCTCATAAGAACAAAGTTTTAAAAAAGAAAGCTTTAAGTTCATCCATAGTTCTCTTACGATCTTTGAAGCTTCTATCATTTATCTCCCGCCAAATGCACCAACACATGCATATAAGAACCATTTTCTAGATCGCGGCCACTTGTGAGTTGCCTTGGAGGCCTTTCTTGCAAGGAAATCCACTAGTCTAAAGGCATGACCCATAACAATCCAATTTTCGCGAAAAAATCATCCCACATGGTCCTGACCACCTCGCAGTGTAAAAAAAATGATCTATTGATTCACCATTCTTCTTACATATGCAACACTAGTCCAACACCATTACCCAACTTTTCCTTAAATTATCTATGGCTCTTGTCCAGAGATACTGTCCATACGATCTGACCGTAAATTTACCTTTCATGGAGGAGCTCCAGCTCATCTTATCTGTGGTGCTCTTTGTCATGCTTACAGAATACAATGCCTCATAGAACTCTGTGATAGTCTCCATCTCCCAGTTTTGGGCTGCCCTTGTGAATTCTACATTCCATTAAGGGGAGCCATTGACCAAGAGATCAACTATCGATGCATCCTTTTCTTGTGCAATCTAAAAAATGGCAGAGAAGGTGTCTTGGAGGCTACGTTCACCCTACCATTTGTCATACCAAAATCTGACACGAGAGCCGTCACCCATCACAATATGTTCATGTCTTTGAAAGATCTCCCAATGTCTCCTAATGTATTTCCACAAACCCACCCCACATGTGCCACGTACCTTATTCGAGCACCATCCTCCCCAAACTTTGAATCTATTACGGACTTCCATAGAGCCCCCCTTTCGTTTTGTGACCTCCACAACCATTTACCCCAATAGGGCTTGGTTGAATTTAGTCAAGTTACGAATCAGCAAACCAACCCCAAAAATTGGGGTACATACAAGTGACCAATTAACCAAGTGAAATTTGAACTCATCCCCCAATCCACTCCACTCCACAAGAAGTCCTGTTGTAGCTTTTCTATACAGTTAGCAACCTTTGAGAGGAGTGGGAGCAAGGATAGAAAATATGTGGGTAAGTTAGAAAGAGTGCTTTTAATTAGAGTGAGCCTACCACCTTTCGAAAAATACAACCTCTTCCAAGAAGCCAATTTGCACTCCATCTTTTCAACCATGCCATTCCAAATCCTCTCCGATTTAAAGGTAGCACCCAATGGTAAGCCAAAATACTTCAGGGGTAAAGATGATACCTTACATCCCAATAGAGAAGCTAAATTCTCCAGGTCAGGGACATCCCCCATGGGCACCAATTTAGACTTTGGGAGATTAAAGGCTCGTTTGGGATGTGAGATGATATGAGAATTTTATGAATAGTAGTGAGATAGTTTGAGTTGAGTATTTTTTGGGTTTTGGGAAAGAGAGAAAAAGTTGAATAAAAAATATTATAAAGTTAAAATATTGTTAGAATATAGTTTTCTAATATTATTTTTGTTTGGGGATTTGAAAAAGTTGATTTTTATTTTTATTTTTTGTTTGAAAGTTTGGGAAAGTTGTATTGATTAGTTTGAAAATTTTGTATTTGAAGTACATTTGAGAATGAGATGGGATGAGATGAGAATTTTGGAATGAGATCTATTTCCAAATAAGCCCGAGACAACTTCAAAGCTATGAAGTAGAGCCCTCAAAGATTGGATATGCCCCCGACATTTGCTCCACAGAAGATAAAAATATCGTTAGGAAAAAGCAGGTGAGAAATATCCATGGAACGATAATCTCCATTCTCTACCGAAAAACCATAGAGAAAGCCACCTTCCACAAGGCCCACAATCATCTTATTAAGAGCTTCCATGACGAATAAAAAAAAGTAAAAGAGAGAGTGGGTCTCCCTGTCTCAAACCACGAGAGGAGTCAATGAAACTCGCTGGAGAGCAATTCACCAAGATAGAGAATCGAACTGTAGAGATGTAAAACTCTACCAATTTCTGTCATTTCTCCCTAAAGCCATATCTTGCAAGTAAATAAAGTAAGAACTTCTAGTTGACGTGATCATAGGCTTTCTCCATGTCTAATTTGCAAAGTAACCCGGGTTCTCTAGATTTAAGTCGTCCATCCAAAACTTCATTTGCAATTAAGACTAAATTTAGGATTTGTCTATCTTTGACAAAGGCGTTTTGCTGCTTCGAAATTACCTTTTCTGTCATCATACTCAATCGATTCACTAACACTTTAGAGAGGATATTGTAAACCCCATATACAAGGCTAATGGGGCGATAGTCTCTAACATCGAGAGACCCCATCTTTTTGGGAATGAGTGCTAGGAAAGTAGCATTAAGGCTTTTTTCAAAGCTGGCATTACTATGAAAATCTTGAAATATCCGCATAAAGTCTCCCTTGATCACTTCACAACAAACTTGGAAGAAACCCATGATAAAACCGTCAGGGCCTGGAGCCTTGTCACTAGCCACGCCACAGATTACTTTACCCCTTTCTTCCTCCTCAAAAGGCCTCTCTAGCCACCCTGCGCACTACTGATCTAATGCTGGGAAAGTCAAACCATCCACTTTCGGTCTCCAAGTGTGTTGTTCAGATAGAAGGTGTTGGTAATACTGCTCAATGTGATTCTTGATGACTAATTGATCCGAGGACGTTGCACCATCTACCATCAGCATATCGATAGCGTTATTTTTCCTATTAGAATTAGCCACCTTATGGAAAAACTTCGTGCACTTATCTCCCTCATGGAGCCATAGTTGCCCTTGATTTTTGTCGCCTGGAGATCTCTCCTCTTGTAAATGTTACACTTTCAAGTTCTGTGGCTACCTGGCTCTTGTTGGTTCTCTCATATTCAGAGAGAGTTCTTGCCTCATCCTCTCTCTCCAGCCCCTGTAACTCCTCTAAAAGGGAGCGCCTCTATTGCATCACATTGCCAAAAACTTGTTCATTTCATTGCTTCAGATCCTGTTTCAGCGCTTTTAGGTTTATGAGAAACAATAAAATTATTAATCTGTATCTCAAAGTCTTTTATCATACAATATTAGGCTTCTTAATATGGAACCCAAAGTGAAATAAATTATAGAAAATTATTTAAGTTTGATGATCTATAGGAAAATAATTGGGAAGTTTTATCCTCTAAACTTCATTGAGCAAGAAAATATTTATTTAAGATCTCAATTGTAGTATTATTTGCTTAATGTGACATCAAATTAATATCTAGATTTTACAGTAAACTTGATAAACTAGCTTACATAATAGAATGAAGGATAGGCTTCTAAAAAGATCACTTGATAGTGTTTATGAAGAAAACAAAATTCTAAATATTTCATTGCAAAAGTAATAATGGATGAATATATATCCATAAAACATTATCGTCAGAAATCTGAAACAAATGTTAAGTTGTATATTTTAGAATTTTATCTCTGCATGTATATAGCAAATTATCGAGATCTAATTTTTATATATAGTTACGTTTTTATGTTTTTACATTAAATTAAGATTAAGATGTGTCTCTTTTTGTTTTACATAGACATGTCATGCGTTAGAAAAATCCCCCCCCCCCCCCCCTTCCGGGAAAGTTTCTGGTTAAGCCATTGCTTCTACAGCTAATATGAATTGTAGCCTGTTCAGCTGGTTCAGTCACGATGTTAGTAGCTCAATTTGGTTATTGTACATTTTAGCTAAAATCTATAGGGAATTTTTGGGTGGAAACCATTTTCGAGGAATGTTTGCAGGCAATAATTCATTTAAAAAATTTGCATGGAAATATAATTTTTCTAGTTTTTTGACAGATTATATGCTCTTGATTCAAGAGTCATGTCCAAGCCTTCAAGAAATAAAGTTGTCAAAACGATACCTGAGGAAGCATGCCTTTTTAAGTCTACAAGAAATAAAATCGGCAAATAGAACACAAAGAAATGCTCAGTGTGCCCTTGTAATTCTTTTTATTTATTTTTTAAGGTTATGTCCTGATTGGGTAAGAAACAACCAAGGTGGATATGGAAACTTCTCCAATAAATAGAACAAAAAGAAGCACTTGGTTTACACGCAATTCTATCCTGCTTTCAAGTTCTCGCCCTAACATGCTAGTTTACTCTTAAAATGACCTCTCTACTTCCTCCCTTTCCTGCTTTTCAAATCCATTTACTGTCATATATGTCTAAGGTTCCTAGCCCCTTGTTTATCTACCAACTTCTTCCCATTTATTTATACTTAGGGTTTTAATGTGCCATTGGCAGTAGTGTTGGTAAAACCATGCTTACGCACAGAGCGCCAAGGCTGCAATGCTTTTTGTCTAAGCATATTTACAAAGCCGCACTTTATAGAGCTCTTTGTGTGAGCTTAAAGCTTAGAAAAGTGCGCTTTTAATTTTTATAAAATTCTAAAATATTAGTCCTGTAGAAACAAATGGGAAAAACCACTTACTCATTTCATTGATGTACAAACATATATACACATTACATACAATTGACACTTATACCCTCACACACTTATACTAATTACAAACATGTCCTCTAACACTCCCCCTCAAGTTGGGGCATATATATCATATAAACCGAGCTTGAAACAAATAAGTTTTAACCGACTCCAACACAAAGACTTAGTAAACACATCTGCGAGTTGATCGGCAGACTTCACAAAAGGTGTAGCAACGTCACCACTTAGTATCTTTTCTCGAATGAAGTGACAATCAATCTCTATATGTTTAGTCCTCTCATGGAACACAGGATTAGAGGCAATATGCACTGCAGCTTGATTATCACAAAATAATTGAAGCGGTGTAGGAGCTGGAAACCCAATCTCTTGAAGAAAGTGTTGCAACCATGCCAACTCACTAGTAGTGTGAGTCATTGCCCTATATTCAGCTTCTGCACTAGACCGAGCTACTACTGCTTGTTTCTTACTCTTCCATGTAACCAAGTTACCTCCTACAAAGGTACAATATCCAGTAGTAGATCTTCTATCTGAAGGGGATCCTGCCCAATCGGCATCTGAAAATGCTTCAACCTTAAGATGTCCATTTGGTCGATACAATAATCCAAGACCAGGTGCTCGCTTAAGATAACGAAGAATATGAATTACAGTATCCCAATGTGAGGCCCTAGGCATTTGTAAAAATTGACTCAATACACTCATTGCATAAGAGATGTCTGGTCTAGTAATAGTGAGATAATTCAATTTCCCAACAAGTCTTTGATACCTACCTGGATCTCCAAACAACTCTCCTTCCTCTTTTAAGAACTTACGATTTGGGTCCATAGGGGTGTCAATAGGTCGTGCACCCAACATGCCGGTTTCTTCCAAAAGATCAAGAACATATTTCTTCTGAGATAGGTTGATACCCTCTTTAGATCTACTGACTTCAATTCCAAGAAAATATCTAAGCTTGCCCAAGTCTTTTGTCTGAAACTGATCATGTAAACATTGTTTCAGCCTAGCAATTCCAGCAGAGTCACTCCCAGTAATTACAATGTCGTCCACATATACAACCAACAAAATGTGACCTGCATCACTATGTAGATGAAATACTGAATGATCTGTTTGGCATCTATGAAGACCAAATGCCAATACAACATCAGAAAACTTCCCAAACCATGCTCGAGGAAATTATTTCAAACCATATAATGCCTTTTTTAACTTGCATACAGTACCTCGATACTCCCTCTGAGCAACAAACCCAGGTGGTTGCTCCATATAAACTTCTTCATGCAAATCACCATGTAGAAATGCATTCTTAACATCTAGTTGAAATAAAGGCCAGTCTAAATTAGCAGCAAGAGAGATCAATACTCGAACAGAGGAGATTTTGGCAACAGGGGAGAAAGTCTCCTCGTAATCAATGCCATATGTTTGAGTGTAACCCTTAGCAACCAAGCGGGCTTTCAGACGTTCCACAGAACCATCAGGATGAAATTTAATGGTATATACCCATTTACAGCCAACAGGTTGCTTACCAGGTGGTAATGGAACAAGATCCCATGTCTCATTATGGTGAAGAGCATCCATTTCATCTTTCATAGCTGTCCTCCATCCCGGATCAGATAAAGCATCCTGAACTGTCTTAGGAACAGAGAGTTTTGAAAGTTGAGACGTAAAACATGAGAATGAAGGAGATAAGGCATGATATGAGACAAATTGACTAATCGGATGTTGAGTAACACAAGATCGAGTACCTTTGCAGAGAGCAATAGGTGGAGAGTCTGAAGTATGAGGTAACTCAGAATCCGAAAAGGGAGACACGGTTGGTGAAGGCATGGAAGCCGGTAGCTTCGAGCGACGCGAGTAAACCTGTAAAGGAACTGGGGGAGGGGGTGGAGGTGGAGGACCAATGACAGGAGGGGAAAGTGTAAGAGTAGGCAATGGTAGAGGATCGCACTCAACACTCGAAGCTGTGTCAGAGAAATATGGTATGGACTCAAAAAAGGTAACATCGGCACTCGTAAAGTACCGTCTAAGGACAGGACTATAACAACGATATCCTTTTTGAGTTCGAGAATAACCAACAAAAAAACACTTAGTAGAACGTGGATCAAGTTTATCAAAACCTGGGCCAAGGTTATGAACATAGCAAACACACCCAAAAATTCTAGGAGGAAGAGTAAATGGTGGAGATGAAGGAAACAAGATGGAGAAAGGAGATGAACCATCGAGAACTGATGAAGGCATACGGTTAATAAGGCAACAAGCAGTCATAACACCATCAATCCAAAAACGTTTAGGAACATGCATGTGTAATAAAAGTGCTCGGGTCACATCTAACAAATGACGATTTTTGCGTTCAGCCACCCCATTCTGTTGGGGTGTATAAGAACATGAAATTTGATGAACAATTCCTTTGTCACTTAAGTAAGTAGCAAAGGCACTAGATTGATATTCTCTAGCATTATCAGAACGCAAAACTTGAACTCTTTTGTTAAATTGAGTTTTAATTTCATTCCAAAACACTTTGAATATGGAAAGAAGTTCAGATCTTGCCTTCATCAGAAACACCCATGTCACACGAGAATAGTCATCAATAAATGTGACAAAATACTGATACTTGTTTGATTCAATGTTGATTGGTCCCCATATATCAGAGTGAACCAATTCAAAAGGACTCGATGCTCGTTTATCAACCCGAGGTGTAAAAGACACACGATGATGTTTACTAATTTGACATGTTTCACAAGGAAAGGGAGACACATTTCCTAGATCCCTAGCCTGACGCTTCAAAAGGGAAAGAGGAGGGTGACCTAGATGACAGTGCCATTCATAAGCAGATGATGCGGATGATGTAAGAACTCGAGTGGGTGACTGTTTAACATCAAGATAATACAGACCACCAGCTTCATGCCCTGTACCAATCTTGTTTCCCGTCTTAAGATCTTGAAAGACACATGAAGAGGGATAAAAGGTCATTGAACATTGAAGACTTTGAGTAATCTTACTAATAGACAGCAAACTAAAGGGACAACTAGGAGCATATAGAACAGATGATAAGGATATAGAGTCGGTGAGCTTAGTGGATCCAATGCCTGTAACTTTAGCAAAAGAACCATTAGCAAGAGTAACACTTTTTGGAGATGTCACAGTATCCAACTTAGATAAAATAGAGGACAAACCAGTCAAATGTTCATTAGCTCCTGAATCAATGATCCATGGAACTTGAGTGTGTGAGGCAAGACATGCAGATGCTGTACCTGTTTGGGCAAGAGTAGTTGTGAAAGATGAATCTCGTGTGCGACTCAAAAGTTTATCATACTCATCTTTTGATATAGTAATCATATCTTGGCGAATGACTTGATTAGAGAATCTAGCGGATCCAGGTGGTCTACCATTTAGATCCCAACAATAGTTCACCGAGTGGTTAGTGCGACCACAATAGGTGCACTTACGAGATTTTTAACATCGACCTCAAGTGTGATTACCACTGCCATTACGTCCCCCATGTGAACCTCTACCACCTCGGCCTCCACTCTCACCAGGAGCAGCACAAGAGGCAATTGCATCATGTAACTGTAACTCAAATTTAGTTGTCATGAATGCAGAAAAACCACACAATTGAACTTCGAGATTGAAACTCCACACAATGTATGAGAAAAACCACACTTCAACTTGAGAAAGCGAGAAACACAATCTGGAAATGTAGAAACTTAGCTCAAGTACCCGAAACACCATCCAAATAACAACATTTCGGTCCTATTTTGGTCATAATTGCACTGTATTGGAATATATCGGCTTTGAATTGCACTGTTTCGGCCGGTATCGGCTAAGAACTGGTATATATCAGCCTGTATCAGATATATATCGGCCGGTATCGGATATATATCGGCCGGTATCGGATATGTATCGGCCGGTATCGGTATCGGCTTGCTGGGCTTAAAAACACGAATTAGGTTATCCTAACCGAGAATAAGGAATCTGAGTATTACCTTATCCTTGTTACCAAACAGATGTTATTCTGGATTAGGAATAGAATCTTATTCCAGGTTATGGTTATCCACACTCGAGGATAGGATAACATATACCTGCAACCAAACGTTCCGGAGCTTGAACTAGTTCCGGTGACGGAGGCCCTTTCCGGCGGCCGATGACGACGAAAAACTTACCGGTAAGCTCAGAGAAGGACGGCGAGTTCACTCCTTGTGTCCACTGCCGGAGGAGACACCAGAAACTCGCCGGAGACACCTTCAAACACCTACGGACCGCCGACGACGAGCAGAGAAGCCACTGGGACGACGACGACACCGAATCCGGCAGCTGCAAACACTGGTGAGCTCGATTTCGGCGACAAAAATAAGATATTACAGCGGAAAACACTCCAACGAGTTTAGACCACAGTGAGCTCGATTTAGGCGTGAATCACTGTACACCCCTTACCACCATCTACAACCGTGAGCTCTGATACCATGTAGAAACACATGGGAAAAACCACTTACTCATTTCATTGATGTACAAACATATATACACATTACATACAATTGACAGTTATACCCTCACACACTTATACTAATTACAAACATGTCCTCTAACAAGTCCAAGACCCAAAAATGATCTAACCAAATATTCTTAAGTATTTAGTAAATATTGCCACATGTTCACATTTGTAATGTATATGCTTTGAACCCAATCGTTTTTTTTTTTTTTTTTTTTTTTTTTATACGTAAGAATTTTATTAATAGAAATCTAGGTAATGGCCAAGTACACAGGACACATACAAGGGAAAAACCTGATTAAGAAATTTTCGGCTATGGCTTTCTAGATGGATTGATAAGTGATTGCTTATATTAGCATTGAAGTCAATTTCTACAATTTTTGGGCTTTTTCGGTCATGGCCTTTTTTGTATATTTTGATTCAACCATGTACTTTGGTTTGATAATTGCTATCAACTGGCATAAATATGTATATTAAGTTGTTAATCAGGTAATTAGTTGTTTACTTGATTCATGTTGCATAATAATCTAATAAAGTGAGCTAATAGGCTAACTATATTGCCATCTTGATTTGTACACATTTTTTTATTGTGTTTTATGAAATTTTTGTTATTAGCCATCATTTTTAAATATGTGTGCTTTACTTCAATCAGGGGCGTGCTTGCACCTAGTTTCTAGACAGCAGTTGCGCTTAAGTGCGCCAAGCGCTTTCACCCGTGCTGGATGTCAATCTCCATTCATTTGGTTCATATTCTCCTTCGCATGCTTAAGTGCATATATATATATAACAAATGTTTATGCATCCTCTTTATATGAATTGAATTTGTAATTTTTTCCCAAATTTATGTTTCTCTTCATCTTTTTTTTTTTTTCTATTCTTGTTTCAGTTTATGATTATATTTGTTCTTGTTCATCTGTCTGATGCTTAGACCTTATGAATGAAATGGGATGTAAAACCTCAACTACTTCTCCTTTTGTTTTGATGTGACAGGAAAATTATATCAATTATAAGCCAAGTTCGGTTGGTAAGGATGACAATGGAATCAAACGAATGAACTTGATTGCCCATTCTGCCGAGTCTATTGGTGATGGGGATATAATCAATGTACAGATTCGACGATATCGACAATGGCAGCTGTCTCAAAGTGGTTCCCTTGCATCATCTATAATTCCGTATGTGCCCATAATTCGGCTCTTGCAATTACAAGATTTTGATGCTTGGTCACCATTTTGCAATTTTTAATTGGTGTCAGTAATTTATTTTTTCATTGTTATTCATGATCAGTGCCGCATTGTTGCATGGACAGAGGGAAACACTGGAATTGGTAAGCGACATCTATTTGAAGCAAGTAATATGATTGGTTCTGTATTATATATAGCATCGGTGTTAGTCATTGCTGTGTGCAAGGAACAACTTGAGTTTACCATATTTCGTTGAGTTGCTTTTATGTGTGCTCGATCAGTATGAATGAAGTCCTTGTGCTTGCTGCTGATCCTACACATAGGAATCAGCATTTTGCTCTTAATTTTCTTCTCATACATACATTCTTTAGTGAACATGCCCTATTTGGTTTTTGAGTGTTTGGACTCTTGCTTGATATCTCAAGATGGAATCATGTCTGCAGGGCGAGAGGAATTTCAACAGATTTGGGGGGTGGCTGGGAAAGAATTCAACAATGGGCAAAAACCGGAGGCTTTTAGAGGATTTGCACGTTCATCTTCTTGCTTCTCGTGAATCTAGTTCGGGGAGGTGAATCTACATTCCATATTTCAACTGCTGCTTATTATAATCTTGGTCTGGAAGTGTTTTCTGATACTTTCCTATAAAAGCACCTGCACCTGCATCTTATGCTTGAGACTTTCCTAGTATTTTTTTTTTTTAAAGAATGGGGACTGACATAGCAATTATTGCTGCCCCATCATTGTCTACAGAACAAGGCTTTATGATGATGTACACAAGCACATGCATAAACATTTGGGTTTTTCAATGATATTGTTTTTTATCGGTAAACAAAATTTTAATGATAATAAGTAGGCAATAACCCAAGTACAAGGGACATATACAAGAGCATCACCTATGCTTGATGATTTTGTGATACAAGAAATTCATGTAAGTTCATACCACTAAAATCTATTACAAAGGTTCAATGGAATAAAGTATTAAAAAAGAAAGTTTTAAACTCATCCATTGACCGCTCAGAATCTTCAAAGCTTCTATCATTCCTCTAAGACCTCTTAAAGAGGCTAGAAGATTGGTCGCTCTTCTCGGCATCACCCAAGCTAATCCCATTCTAGCAAAGTTTTCATTCCACAAGGTTAGAGGTGAGCAGCGACTTAGTAGGAGTCAAATTCCCCTAAATCTGACTCTGGCTCCGACTTTGTCAGAGTTCAAATCCGAACTTCGACTCTAACTCCAACTTGTGTAGGCTCCAATCCTATTTCGACTTGTCGGAGTGAAGTCGGATTTGGGCTTTCAGCTTTGGGCTTTTGTTTTAGCTTCATATTTAGCCCATTTTAAAAAAGAATATTTTGTGGGCTTTCAAATTTCAATTTTTCCAAAAAATGAAAAACTAAAACTAAATCATTCACTGTTAATTTACTTCTATACTAATATCTAACTTATTTTTATACTAGACTTATACTATAGTGTCTAATTACATGTTATCATACTATAGTATTACATATTATTTTCATTGTCTAATTACTTGTTATTATACTTTAGTAAATTAATATTATTTGTTATTAACTTATACTAGATTTATTTAAATACTAGTATCTAACTTATTTCTATACTTGATTATGTATGGTAGTAAAACTATGATGTTTACATATACTAAACTATCATTAGTCTATTTATATTATAGCGTAAGTATATTATTGTATAATAATTAGCTCGTACTATTATATTATTAAATTTAACCATATAAGTTCTAGTTATATAACTATACTAGTATATATGATAAATATAAAGATAAATACATATTTTTATAACCTATGTATAATATCAAAGTCAGATTCAGAGTTGGAGTCGGAGTCAGAGGGCAAAGTCGGAGTTGGAGCATAAAGTCTGAGTCAGATTGGATCGGAGTTGGAGTCGGTCGAGTGACACCTCCGACTCCGATTGAAAAATTAAAAAAAAAAAATCCGACTCCAACTCTGTTTTGTTGGAACAGAAGCGGATTTTTTCTCAGCCCTACATGAGGTCACGACAATCTCACAATGAGGTAGTAGATGACTAACATACCCACCCCCCAAACTCTTTTTGCACATACAACACCAATCCATGGCGATGATCTGATGTTTCCTTAAGTTATCTAAGGTGAGGATCTTCCCCAAAGGAAGCCGTCCATATGAAGAATATTTCCTTTAGAGGATCCTTAGTCTTTCACTCTTCCACTGGAATGGACTTGCATTATGCGTAGAAAGAGATTGGTAAAATAAGTCAATGGTGCACTTACCTTTCTTAGTTGGATTCCAAGAAATCTTGTCTTTAACTCAGAACTCCAAGAAGTCGTCAGCTTCCCAATCTTGAGCATCTCTAGAGAATTTAATTTTCCATTGGAGGACACCATTGGATAGGTCTACAAGGTCCACAATCGAGGCTTCTTGCATTCTTGCTATTCCGAAGATTTCTAAGTAAACTTCCTTGAGCACCCAAACACCACACCATATATCTTGCCACAATTTTATTCTGGGCTCATCACCCACCTTAAAATGGGTATATCTAATATATCTAAAATATATATCCCAACCTCTTCTTATAAACTACCAAAGGCCCGCCCCATAGGGCCACTTACCTCATTATGAATCGGAACACATTTGTTTCCTTGGTATACTGCTTAGTTACTGAGGAGATGGATCGAGGAAAACAAACTTCGGAATTTTATACTTGTTTGAGGTTAGAATGGCTGTAAGATTCTTGTTCTAGTTTTGATTAGTTAGAGAATTATATTAATAAGAGGAGAACCAAAGCATACAGGAAAACACAAAGTTGAAATGGTGGTGAAATCCTGTAAACTATCAAATACAGTCGATGAGTTCTGCAAATTATGTGAAGCCAAATGCATTGGAGCACTACTATGTCCATAGAAATGAGAATTTACAAGTTCAAATCAATTACCTTTCTTTCAAACAAAAGTACAAATCAATTACCCATTTGACCCCAAATTATGTTAAGCCAATGGACTAAAGGTTGTTAGCAATTATACAATGAAGTACCAAATTCCTGTTTTCTCAGTTCACATAAAGAAGTTGCCGTTGGTGTATTTTTCAGAGTGAATGCTAACCGTACAAAATATGTAGGCACTTTATAATGCTGTTTGGCTTCAACCTGAGGCACTCTCCATACAATTTGCTACTGCTCAAGCAGTTATTGTTCTATACAAATTTTCATATGTAAAATTTATTGTAGTGCTTTCTTCAACATGGAAGCTTAAATGTTACTCAAGTTATCTAGTTAATATCTATAGTGTTCCATCTCCTGTTTGTTAGATTCAAACTTGAAGTAGATTCCATAGGGTTCAGAAATCACCTTCTTGTCTTAGTACGAGGATATCTAATTCATTTGACTTGACGTGTACTTTACTAACTGATGACTACTCTCTCCAATCTGCCTTTGGTGTTGCTAAATGCCTGGAAAAGTTGTAGGGGACTTCCTTTGTGGTTTAGATTAGGAGAAGAGTTGAAAATTTCACTTGGTAAGTTGAGCCAAAGTATGTTCCCCGATCCCCAAGGGTGGATTCGAAGTTTGGAACTTGATTTTACTTAATTGTGTACTCTTGGGGAAGTGGCTTTGGCACTATCAGAATGAGAAAGGGGCCTTGTGGAGAATGATTGTAGATGCTAAGTAGGGATGTTTGCGTGGTGGGTGTTGTTCTAATGAGGTCAGGACCATATGTGATGGAATTATGGAATAATATAAGAACAGGGTGGGAGAAGGTTTCTAATCATACTAAATTTGAAGTGCAAAATGGTGCTAGGAGCAAAATCTAGCATGATTAGTGGTGTGGTAGCAGGGCTCTCAAAGAAGCTTGCCCGAAGGTCTATTGGGTGGCTTCAGTCAAGACTTGAGAACGATTTAGTGGCGGACCTTTTGGAGACAACTCTTTGTGGGAAGCATGTTGACCATCTTCGACTACGTTGCCAAGGGGCTAGTACTTTATGAAATGATTTTCTTCAGTCGGGTTGGTTTGGTTTGTGTCATTCGTGCAGAGTATTAGGTGTAGTCCACAAATCTTGTAGTGTGGAAAATTCCTACATGTCTCATATAATGTTATTTAAAGGGAAATGAAATGATAGAAATTTTGAGGATGAGACAATAAAGGAACTCAAGACTTTCTTTTTGAACACTCCTCTGGACAACATACATGAACTTTTTTTTTTATGGAAATAGATTTCATTTCATTCAATGAAACTAAAGTTAGAGCTGTGACTAATCAATATTGAAAAAAAACCCAGATTACCAGCCAAACTACTCATCTGTTAGGGACTCCCTAGCCCACAAATTTCTTTGTGGCAGACATTGTCTTAACTTATATAAACTCTCTCCTAACAACAGAGAAAGCGCTCTGTAAAAATAGAACTAAACGACCCCTCTTCCAAATGAAGAGATGTACTATTACACTCTGTCCTCCCAAAGAGGAGTACTACCACACTCATTCTTCTCAAGGAGGAGGAGTACTATCACCTACCTTCTTCCAAAGGAGGAACATGACACTACTGCTATGGACACCAAGTTCAATAGCCCTTCTTTTTTTTTTTTTTATCTAAAACAAAATAACAGAACTGCAAATACATAGAAGGTGCTGAAAAATCAGATTTACAAACAAAAGAAAAAACTTTGGACTAAAAAAACATTGGAAAAGGGGTTGTAGTGGCGCATGTCCTACATGCGCCACTATGGGAGGAAGCCCGACGGTCGATCTTGAAAGTTCCGGAGTCGCTAGCCCCAAAAATGTTGCTTGTGGTGTCGGTAGAAAGCTCCTCGTGGTGGAGCGTGAGAGCCACGCACCCACCTTCAACTTGCATGTGTGGGCTACGCGCCGCTCCGTTTGGCGCCACGTTCAGTGGTCTTGAAGATCGGTGGCTGGGGAACACCATGGTGGGGCGCGTGTAAGCTTTTGGTGGCCAGAAAATCCCAGATCATCGATTCTCCCTTATTTGGCTTGAAAAAACACAAAACACAACACAAGAAGTAAAAACTGGGCAGAGGTGAAGGGAGGGGGGGAGGGAGGGGGGAGGAGCCGAAGCTCCCACCCCCTCTAGCCAGTTTTGGTTTGGGAGAGTTTTAGAGAGAAGGAGACGTTCTCTCTCTAAAACGTTGAGTCGCCTTCCTCGGGTGACAACATACATGAACTTTAATGGGTTATCTTGTATCTCTCTCTTTCTATTTCAAGTTAGATGATTTTCTTGTACACATCTCATTGTAAGTGGAATGCACCTTTTAGCGTTTTTATATGAAATGATCATTACTAGTAAAAATGTATTTAACATAAGAGAAGATTTATTGTATTTTTTTCTCCATGCCCCTGATCCTTTCTCTCTGTTTCAATGTGAAATTTGTATTATTAGTCTTTGTGGTGGTTGTTTATGCTTGTAAATCTCGTTTTCTCCCATTGCTAACTGTCTAATTGTCCGTTTGTGCTAAATGATACAGGGAAAACCTACGAGTAGAATATCTTACTCTTCTTCTTAAACAGTTGACTGAGCCTCTGCGAGTGCTGCATAAGGTTGGAAGTACTATTTCTCTACTATAGTTAATTTACAAAATGTTGGTGAAGTTAAAATGGAATATTTATTGAGCGTACATCCATTCAATGTGAAATGATGACCAGGATGAAGCCGTTCAAAAGGTTGTTGAGTTTATGAATATTTACTCAATAACCCAGGAGGATTTTGATACTATTGTGGAGCTATCAAAATTTCGGGTACCCCTACCTGCTTTGCTTGTGCCATGATTATCATAACTGCTATAACATTATTGTTTCATGATTATCTTTATGCATCAGGGACATCCAAATCCACTGGATGGTATACAGCCTGCTGTGAAAGCTGCTCTCACCAAGGCTTACAAAGAAGGAAGCAAGTCGGGAATGTTACGAGCCGCTGATTTAGTTATGCTTCCTGGAATGAGAAAAGCTCCTAAAAAGCGAATCGCAGCAATGCTAGAGCCATCTGATGATGGGTTTGCTGATGCCAATGTTGACACATTGGCAGAAAATGAACGAGAAAACTCTTCGGATTCAGAGGATTTAGGTAAGCTTCCTCACTTAATGCAGGATTTGATTGATCTTCCCTCACATGGTCAATGCTTTTCATTCTTCGTATACAGATAAACAAGGGCAACCCCCCCCCCCCCCCCTGCGCTGAAATATATATTACATCCCTTCGAATTAAAATGCGCCACGTGCTTTGACAAAAAGAAAAGAGGGAAGTATGATTGGCAGCTCTTGGGTTCCAGGAAGAAAAAGAAAAGGAAAAGAGGAAAAAACAATTACTAGATTTAAAGACCGATAAAATTGATACTTTCTTTGCAAACTGGTAGTCCATGGCTCAAGGTAACTTGAGGACCTGTTTGCTTTTGAACTCCTACAATTTCTTCAGTTCTTGGAGTTGCAAGAATCCGAAGAAAACTCATTTGAGGTGCCTGTCCTTTCTCAAGTTGCATGTTATTGCAAACAAGTGATGCCTTCAGGGCTCTTTTGGTTTTGGGTTTGAGAAACAGTTTTTAGCCCTTGGGAGTCAAAAGAACAAAAAAATAACTGAAGCCAGTTAAAATAATGTTGAGAATGATAACAGGAAGCCCTTTTCTGAAAATTTTTCCCAAAGCCAGCAAGCCACCCGCATCATCTTATTGATGCTATCAGTTTTCATTTTCTGATTTCTTTTCGAGAAGACTGAATGGAATGTTTAGCTAATTCTTATCAAATTTTGTAACGTTCCCTAGGAAGTTGTCAAGGCTGTTTCTTAATGTATAAGCAAACATATCATAAAACTACACAATTTTCCCGAATGCTGCCTGTCTTCTGGAATCATGGAACTTATTTTTCTCAGTTTTCGTTTTTTCAGTTCTTTGCTAGAAATATGAAAAAATTGCATTTGATCAAATTCTTGTCAAATTCCTTATTTATGTAGATTGAATTCTTCTAGGTTCCTTATTTATGACAAGAGTTGAAGTTATCCCTCATCTATATATTACTTTAGGAAGCTGTTTTCAGGACATTTAAGAAAATGTGCCATATGTTTTTGTCTCATCTATTTATTTATGGAAATAATTCTTCCTGGTTCCTAGTATATTAACTGCTTGTTTGATCATGGAATAATGGTTAAAACTTTTATTTTCCTTTTGATTATGTCAGACAGTACTGCCAATGGTGAGAAGTTGCAGTTGGAACTTCAAAGTTTGAATTCTAAAGGTTGGTAATAGTACCCCACTTGCACTTGATGTCTGGAGTATTCACCTAAATACTAATTTCATTTTGAATTATTCTGGATTGATTTTCTTGAATGGATGAGAATTATTATTTAGTTATGCTGCCTGTGTGTTATGTCATATTGTAGGAGTGCAAGTAGAATTGGATCTGAAGGGCACAGGCAACTCAGGTGCGAAGAAAACACCAGTTGGCAGAGGAAAAGGTGGTTCCGGACCTACAGAGAAGAAAGGTGGGCGAGGTGCAGGAGCTGGTGCCAAGAGAAAGAGATGAGAAAATAAACAAATTTGAGGGTTGGATAAGTTTTAGCATTGTTCATAATCGTTGTAGGTAGGTTTACCTCATTTTCCCGTAGTAATTTGAAAACGAATTGTAGATTTTCCTCCTTGCACTGTTTTTGTGGGTTCATGTGAGCGTTGGAAGGCGTTACCTGCTATTACTTGAGAGAAATAATACTATGCCGCCTTAGTTTGTTCCCTCATTTTGACCGCTCATATATTTAATTTTTTTTTTTTTTAACTTAATGATTAAAAAAGTGACTTTTAGTGTATTGGAGTATTTTTTTTATTTTTTTAAAGTATTTAAATATGTTAAAAAAATAAAAATAAAAGGAAAAAAAAATAAAAAGACAAATTTGTGCTTGGCCGTGCCAGTAGTTACTGTTGGGCGGCAGCTTAACACTATTTATTATTTAATTTTAAAAAAATACTATTTTTTTCATCGATATAAACACATGGAATAGTCTCTGTGAGTAAAACTGCGATTGTGATTAATTACCCGTTCATTGGGCTTGATTAGAAGATCCTGTTCAGGTGAGCATTACCTTCCTCCTGGCTCGGATCATTTGTGGGTGGATTCCTTCTATTTGTGAATCGGCATGGATACATCTTTCATACAGTTGGCATGACTGAATTTGATTCATAAGAGAAGTTTAAAATTAAATTTTAAGATTAATATTAAGAAAAAATTTATTCATCATCTTTTTTCTTTTCATTATTTCATTATTTCATGATGTGATATTAAATAATAGGTTTATAAGTAAAACATAATAAATAATTTTTAATCATCTAATGTCACGTCATGGGATAACGAGAAGATAATAAAAAAATAGATGATGAGTAGCACTACTCATTTTCAAATTCTTCCTCGCCTCATTTCTATTTTTGTCCATCCTATTATCATTTTTGTTCTCCGAGTAGTATTGGGGGATGATGTGGAGTTTTCGGGTGGATGCTAAGTTGTTTGTATTTTCCGTTGAGGATAAGAGGTTTTTCAGAATCACTTAGAAGAGCAAGCGATTGACAAAGTTCAATTATTTTAGAATTGAGTGGCAGCTAGGTGATGGGAGACAAAAGGAATTTCTCAAAACCATTTGTGAAAAACTGTATCTTTTTAGTCCAATTTTAGTCAAACTCTTAATCGTTTCTTGTTATTGGAGGTGTATGGAGGAGGTGAAAGACGCAGTGTTACGGTCCTACCTGAAGGAAATCAAGGTAGAGGGTGGGTATGCTTTGCACATACGATAAAGGGATTTCTGTCATCTACCATACCTTGTCCTAGCGAATGGAAACCGAGGTTCAGAATCATCCATCGGAGGGTCACTAGATAAGAGAGGCGCGGAGCAACCCCAAGTACAAATGTTTTATGGGGTTTTAAGAAATGTGAGAAAAAAAAAAGAATAAAAATATTATAAAATTAACATATTGTTAAAATATAAATTTTTAATATTATTTTTGTTTAGGAATTTGAAAATTTTGAATTATTTTTTGCGTTTTCTTTTGAAGTTTAAGAAAATTGTAATGATTAGATAATGATTATATGAAAAAATTAAAAATTAAAAAGTACTTGTGTTTGTGGTGTTTAGATATTGGGATGAGATCTGATGAGATAGAAGCATCTCACTATCCAACCAGACCTTTTCTTTTTCCTTTTTCACTACCCTTGCTCTGCAAATAGGCCTAGTTTGGATAACAAGAGCCTTCATTTCATCTCAATATCTAAACAATACAAATATAAACACTTTTCAATTTTAAATTTTTTAACTTTTTTATCTAATCATTACAACTTTATCAAATTCTAAACAAAACACAACAAATAATTCAAAATGTTCAAATTTCAAAACAAAAATTATATTAAAAAATTATATTCTAACAATATTTTAACTTTAAATATTTTTATTTAACTTTTTCTCTTTCATTTCTCGAAACTCCATAAAATACTTAATTCAAACAATTTCACTATTGTTGACAAATTATCAAACTATTTCACAACTGTTTAAGATCGTCTCATTCCATTAAAATTGCAATGTCAAGGAAATTTTGTAGTTTTGATGAAATTAATGCTGTAAGAAGCAACCACTTGCCAAATAAAAATTCTCATTGATTGTCAAAACCTGCTGTGATAGACAGGATGTTTAGTTCTTTCAGGTTCTTGCTTGTTGCTCTAGAGACACAAGATAACCCAGCCAAAAGCTAGTAGAGACACTGTCCTAGTGTGCCCCCCTTCTCTCTCTCTGTGCATAACTTGAAACCTGAAGCGTTTCACTAATCCTTTAGAGTAGCTTTGCATGTCATGCTAACGTGGTATACCACATGAAAGAACCTAATCCAATGATGAACCCGCTACATTGTTTATCGGAGGAAGAGATATTAGGGGAACGATATTTTCCCCAGACACAGCTCCCAACTACAATCTCGACCCTAAACATTCCTCATCACAAGGCACCAACGACAAATCCAAAATTTCCTCCCTACCATCTCCTGCACTCAAATCTCAAACCTCCTCAACAGTTATATTGTTGTTGTCACCATTGGAGGTTCCTTCACCTCCAGCGTGGGTGTCATCGTTCCATCAACAAGAACATGGCTTTTAGGTGCGCACGCCCCGATGACCCTTTTTGTGCCACTTCATCAAATCCTACTGCTCCCTCAGCAGGCATAGAATAGAAAGGAGAAGTACTACCTTCTGTTACACCATTTTTATCTTCTAAAAGGGACTCGTCCGCTTCTTCGAAAATACTTAAAACCCTGGAAACCCATGTTCAACTGAAAGTGAACCTTGGAAAAAAACACCAACCCCATTTGCAATTGGTGACTAAGGGCAGTCAGACGGCAAGCTACCGATGACCTGAGTGACACTAGTGTGAACAGTGATGCCAGCGTCTGACAACCCTATCTGCGACTGGGTCGAGGTGCCCTTGGACGGTGAACTTGAGACCTTCAAACCCATAGGATCGAACCCCCACCCCTAGTTCGTTTTCAACCCACGACCAAAACCCATGATCAGGTCTAGCCTCTTATCTACTTTAATCACATAGTCCATAACTCACGTCAATTGAGCTCTGACAACCCATAAGAGCCCTTCCACTTCTCCCACCCTCAAAAGCCGGACAGAGGTACCCATTCCACCATGCAACACATGAGGAGTGTGCTTACCCTCCACTTCTCACAATTTCATGTGACAATCTTTGTTTCCTATAAATACCTTACTCTTTCTTTCCGTCGCGGAGCTATTCTCGGTGGGAATACACATCGGTGACCTCAACACCGAGGCATACAAGGCACTTTTGACTGAGAAAGTCCTTCCCACTGTCTTTCCGTCAACAAACTCCCCTCTGTTTGCATGCTCCAGAATAGGGTCTTTGGACCTAGTGACGCTTCGAATAGAATGCACAAAACCTTTCCATCCGATGCCATTTGCACCTTCAGGGATTACCAACAAACTTTTCCTCTTTCCATTATGAAATTCTAAGGGTTGCATAAAATTGCCCATTGCGTTAATATGGTGTTGAATGATGAGAACTCCATTGCCCATCCTTAGCTCCCTGGAGAATCCGTCATGACAGAGGAGTTGTAAGCAATCCTCTATACCTTTAGCGACCCATGAAGCCGACTACCCACATAAACACATGAACTTAGCCATCATTTTGCTACGTTCAGATATGCGAAAGCTATTTCCTCTCTCTTTTGTAAAAAACAAAGTTTTTTATTCCACCTTCAATTATCTCTAACCTTCCATCTGAGATGATTCCACGTCGCACATCATCATCCTTTGATCCCAAATCACATGATCATCTCGTGTCTTCATCTCAAGGAGAAAGAATGTTATAGTGGAATAAAACTCAGATTTGATGTAGGTTTGATGCTTATTAAGCTTAAACTACACCATATCTGCACCGACGAAACCAAAGGAATGGTTTCCTGAGAAAATCCCTATTGCCAGAGGGAGGACCAATGCCGGAGTGTTGTCAGAGGAGTCGTTGGAGCCCATCGTTGTGGTAGTGGCAAGGATCTACAACTGTCTTACCTGACCAAGACCACCGAAAGAATGGTGGTGGAAGCTTGAAGGGTTGAAGGCTAGGGCTAGAGAGTAGAGAGAGAAGTGTCTAGGTTTGATGCTGATTAAGATTAAACTACTCCAGATCTACGCTGACGAAACCAAAGGAATGATTTCTTGAGAAGATCCAGGTTGCCAGAGGGAGGACCAACGTGCCCTCAGATGAGTCGCCAGAGTCGTTCTTGTTTGTGGCAATGGTAGGGATCTACAATTGTCTTACCTGACCAAGACTACCATAAGAACGGCGGTGGAAGCTTGAAGGGTTGAAGGCTAGGGCACTAGAGCAGAGAGATAGAGGTGTCTAGGTTTGATGCTTATTATGCTTAAACTACTTCAAACTTGTTCCAATGAAACCAAACAAAAGGTTTTTTGAGAAAACCCATGACGCTGGAGGGAGGACTGATGCCAGAGTGCCTTTAGAGGAGTCGTTGGAGCTTGTCAGTCTTTTTTGTGGCAGTGGCGGAAATCTACTACTGCCTTACCTAAGCAAGAACACCGAAAGAATGGCGGTGGAAGCTTGAAGGGTTGATGGCTAGGGCACGCTGCTACTTATATTCTCATTAGCGAATGAGTTCTAATCACAATGAGGATATAAATTAGTCAAGGATTCAGATTAGGAACTGTTTTTCATAGCTTTCAATATGGACTCAGATATTGTATTGTTGGAGAAGTATTAGTGTTTTAAATAGACTTTGTTGTAACCCATAGTTAGAACATGGTCCAAATTAAATTTGTGACATATGGTACTTTGTATAGGTAACAATCTTTGAGGTGAAACTTTGGAATTAATATTACGAGGTAAGTAGTTTGATCATAAATTAGGATTAGTACATAGTTAGATTATTATTACTAAAGTCGATTTTTGATAGTCTCTTTTTATGTACCACATATGTCATGATTTATGCAAGCATACCATTCATCATAGTCCATGATTATGTTAAATTCCGCATCACGTTTAATTCAGCAGTTTATAATTATGTACATATTATATATGTTATGCATCGTTGTATAAGATATGTAAGCTTCCTTATGTTCAAGTATAAGATAAGATCAAATCAGTTAATAAGATTGTCATTTAGATTCATGGTACCAATGTGATTTTATAGGAGGATGTGCAAGTCATGGACTTACGCGTCGTCTACCATAGTATGCTAGAATACTATTAGTGGCTCCCATTGTGGCAACAGGATGTGGGGCTGGTGTATAATCTCACACACAGTGTTAAGTGTGTTGGCAAGTAAAATAAGTATGATAAGTCAGATAAGTAAGATAATTCAATACAACTCAGCATGAAAAGGTTTATGAAAAATCTTATATTTATTATGTTTACGTTATGATAGGTTTCTTACTGAGTTTTCGACTCATTTTAGTTTTATTTCATATTTTTAACTACCCAGGTGAAGATGATGAGTACGAGCAAGCAAGCCAGGCTTAAATGGAGCAGTTGACTTAGTTGTAGACTTATTAGAATAAATTATTTTTATGACATATTTTACTCAGTTATTGAATTTCTCTATTCTTTAGTATTATTGAAGACATATTTTATTAAAATATGAGATCTATTGTCGGACTATTTTATGAAAACACGTGATCTCGTTAACCATAGGGAAGGGGGAGTTACAAATCTATGTGGTTGTCTCATGTCTAATTTGTGAGATTTCTGTGGCAAATGTGAATTTGGACTTGAGTTATTTGGTTGTTTTGCTTCTTATACTGGGCTTTAACTCCAATTTGTACATTTTGAGATTTTGGAAATGAAGCCATAAGATAAAGGTGAGGAAAATAGTGCAAATATTTATCTACTCTCTCACTGTCACAAAACCACATGAACCACCACAATCAGATCTTAAAATGAAACTTCATACTTTCTGTTTTAATTACTCTCCCACGTGTAACTTCAAATCCATAATCTTCACTAAAAAAGTTTTGCCCACACAGACCCACTTCTTCAAATCCCATAATCTTCAGCTCTTTATTTTATCAAACCGCACGTCCCTCCCTCCTCCCAACATGCTTTGTTTTTAATTGTCGTTTAGATGAATTGAAAAAAAATTAAAAATTAAATAAAATATTGTTAGAATATATTTTTTTAATATTATTTTTATTTTCAAATTTAAAAAAATTAAATTATTTGTTTTATTTTATATGAAAATTTTAAAAAATTATAATGATTAAAAGTGAAATGAGATAATATAAGAATGATTGTGAAAAAATGCTTTGTGAATATTATTTGTTAATTAAATATTACTTCCATAGTTTCAAGGATTATTGCCTTGACAGGGGACAGTTACTCCCAACTCTCTCTCTCTCTCTCTCTCTCTCTCTATATATATATATATGTTATGTATGTACGCACGTATGAATATGTATACGAATAAGATTTACTGTTTCTTTCACCTCCTCATCCTCAAATATTTTTTTCAATGTTAGCGGAAGAATCGATTCCCTCCACTCCAACAAGAAACTCCAGAGCTATACAACAGAACCTCTTCTCTCTGCTTGAGTGCTGCAGTACCCTCAAAAAGCTCTGCCAAATCCATGCCCAAATAGTCATTAACGGTTTTACCCAGAAGAATTATATCCTTGTCAAGCTATTATCCTTCTATGTTGCTTCTGGTTATCTCAAGCATGCCTTAAGAGTTTTTGAAGGTATTGAAAAGCCTAGTGCCACTGTTTGGAATCAGATGATCAGAGGGCATGCTCAGAGTCAAACTTCAAGAAAATCCATCGAGTTGTACAATAGAATGGTGGCAGCGGAGGCTGAGCCGGATGAGTTTACATATTCGTATCTTTTAAGTGCTTGCGCGAGAGCGGAGTTGTTGAGAGAAGGGGAGCAGGTGCATGGGAGGGTTTTGGCAAATGGGTATTGCTCGAATGTGTTTGTCCAGACGAATTTGGTTAATTTGTATGCTGTGGGTGGAGTTAATGATATCAGGCATTCACGGCGCGTGTTTGAGGAAATGAGTGATAGAAGTGTTGTGAGTTGGAATTCATTGCTTGCAGGGTATATCAGGTGTGGGGACATTGATGGGGCGTGGAGAATATTTGATGATATGCCTGATAGGAATGTTGTATCTTGGACAACCATAATTTCAGGATGTGCTCAGAATGGTAGGTATAAGCAAGCTTTGTCTTTGTTTGGTGAGATGAGGAGGGCTCATGTGGAAGTGGATCAGGTTGCATTGGTTGCAGTGTTATCAGCATGTGCCAAATTAGGAGATTTGAATTTGGGAAAGCAGATTCATTGGTACATTGAAGAGAGAATCAGTGCTAGGAACCAGACGTTGTCATTGTCTTTAAACAATGCACTCATACACATGTATGCTAGCTGTGGTGTGATTGATGAAGCTTATAAAGTGTTCAACATAATGCCGTGTAAAAGCAATGTTTCTTGGACTAGCATCATCACGGGTTTAGCAAAGCAGGGATGTGGAGAAGAAGCTCTTGATGTCTTTTGGTCCATGCTAAGATTGGGAGCAAATCAAGACAGACCTGATGAAATAACCTTCATCGGGGTTCTGTGTGCCTGCAGCCACGCTGGACTTGTTAATGAAGGCCGCCATCTCTTTGAGCATATGAATAAAACTTGGGGAATCAGCCCAAAAATTGAGCACTATGGGTGCATGGTGGATCTCCTAAGCCGTGCTGGTTTCCTAGATGAAGCATATAGGCTAGTTGAGAGTATGCCCATTAGGCCAAATGATGCAGTTTGGGGTGCTCTCCTTGGTGGTTGTAGAATTCACAAGAATGCTGGCCTTGCTTCCCATGTTGCACAGAAACTGGCAGTTGGACTAGACCCTGAGCAAGCTGCAGGGTATCTTGTACTCTTGTCAAATGTTTATGCAACCGCTGAAAGGTGGCAAGATGTTCTTGATGTGAGACAGAAGATGGTTGAGATGGGTGTAAGAAAGCCTTCAGGCCGAAGTTGGGTCCAAATTAATGGAGTCGTGCATGATTTTGTTGCAGGTGACAGTGACCATAAGCATGCACCTTTAATATATGAGATGCTTAGTCAGATCACCAGACAAGCACAGCAGAAAGGCTACGAACTAGATTTAATGGAGAGATTTTTGGATGCTGAGGAATAAGGAAAATAATTTCGTTTTGACCTCTTGCACAATCTACATCCTACATTATCTCTACATGCTAGAGTTTGGAAGTTTCCTGTATTCATATTTTTGAAATCTATGGAGTTGCTCTCAAAATATTGCTTGATTTTTGTTTCAGACACTCAAAACCATTGAGTCATAGTAAATGAAGAACCCATAGAGCTAATGCTCCTTCTATTAATGTTGAATTATATGTATATATATAAGCATACATACATATATATACAGTCAAACGTTCAAATCCATCTTTCTCTCTCTCTCTCTCTCTCCAATTAATCAGAGTTATATCTGCTATAGAAACAAGAATCGTTACCATTCAAGTTTTCCAGTAACAAATGTAATGTACATATGTTTCAATATCTGAGAAAACAAAAAAATCAATCACCTACACGATCAACAATTTGAACGATGAGAAGTTGTGACGACTTTAAGGTAGTAATCTGACTTTTCTAGGTCTATATAAAACTGCTTCTTCTCTAAGCAAAAGAGCCCTTAAAATTGCCTCGCAAACACCATTGTAGTGCACAATTAAATGTCCACCATCTGGAACTTCATGATATCGAATCCAGGGAAGCTTCCCTGAAACAAATCTTTGAAGCTGAACAGGCACAACCTTATCTTCATAGCCTTGCCATATGTGCACAGAGCTTTCATTCTTTGGGTATGGATTGGTTATACCCAATGGATCAAATTCCCATTTGCCAAAAGCCAGCATAAAGTCACGACGGAGAGTGTCAAAAACGCTTCGTTCTCGTAACTTATCCTGTAGGATGAAACAAAACCTTTATTAACAATCATCATAAATTTTCTATGGTTACACATTGTTTAGCATAAAGTTTGAATCATTTGAGCCAAGTATATCATCAAGAACCTTTTTAACTTCCTGCTTTTGTGCAGATGGAAAATGTAGTTACCTGGGTGAGCATTGGGAACCCTGATATAGTCTTCAAAGTATCTATGTCTCGATCGTTAAAGAATAATGGGTTTCTTTCCAGGACAGAAGTTGAAGGCAGCCATTTCTGAGTCGCCCACCAGTATAGTAATCCAGGAGCATGATTTGCAAACCAGATTGACCACTGCACAAGTTTCCTCCTGTAGTCCTCCCTTATCAGACTATCAGGGAGAGAAGGCCACCGATAATTCACTACAGGGACTATGAAGGCCACACCTGCTAGCCTGGAAAAATTGTTTTCAGGTAAAATTTAACAATATGTTCCTGACATGGCCGAGTAGGAAAAAAAACTTGAAACTCTAAGTCTGAAGACAGTGTTTTGCCTGTCAGGTATGTATTTGAGGCAACTCCATGTGGAGTATGATCCCATTGAGACTCCAATCACATAGAACTTGGATCCTAGCTGCAGTTGGTCTGCAAGTTCTTGAATGTCAAATGCTTCACTCTTTACTGTGTGCTTTGGGTCAGGATCACTTTCTCCATATCCCGCTCGATCAAATAGCAGAAAGTATATGCCCAAGTCATCTATTAGTTCCTGGAAACTAAAGCAGTTTGAAATTCACCTCCTTAAAAAATTTTAAGGTTATTTCTCTTAACAGATTTACCGACACATTATTGCTTCCTTGACTGGCAGATATATCAGGATTCAAATTTATACCTGTTATATGTGAATTTTGATGATCTCTAAACAACCCAAAACAAATAGAGGATCATTGTAGCATATATTTTATATAACAAACACCCCTTGATATGTGCATGTGTGATAAAAATTTCTTCCCAGGCCCTTCGACAATTCTTTTCCTTTACATTCATTCATAAGAGTTTGGTATCATTTGCGTTTTGCATATGCTTCTTCAGCAGTTTCTATCCGTTGCAACGGTTTTCTACTAGTAGTCATTCAATGCCAGACATATCACCAGGATGAGCCAAAATTCTCCTAGTTTTTTAATCGAGATGCAAACCAACAGAGAATGTCTAAAGCTTCAGGTTCTCATAAAATAGGTTGAGGAGAGAGATTGATGTGCGTACTTGGGGTGCCAGAAAATTCATCTCTTTAGAGCTTCCAAGGCCGTGCACAATAATGATTTTGTAGCTTGCCTTTTCCTTGGGGACACCTCTTTCTTTGTAAGCCAGATACCTTCCATCTTTGAGCCTGATTCTTGATGAGGTCACAGGCGAATCCTCTGCCAACCCATTCCTTTGTGGAGGGGGTAGTTGTGTTGCCTGATAAAACATTCCAAGAAGACCCATCAGCAAGACGACCGCTGCTTTGGAAACCATCCCTGAAGGAATAAAAATGGTTAGATTTGGCTGACATCTTTCAACTCGAATGATCAAAGCAATATCCCAGAAAGAAGCAAGAATGATTGGAAGTGAGCTGCGTACCTGACACAGATTGTGTTCTCTACTGGAGGGACTCCAAAAGATTAAGATGGTCTCCGATTTCTGGTTTCCTTCTCCTTTCGACTCGTAAATGGAAGGTGGCTTAATTTTCTAAGGTATCAGTGCAGGGCTGCAAGGATCTTGACAGCCCAAAACACCAACCTTGTAATATCGATTGCTAATAAAGTTTTTAACTTCTGCGGGCATCCTATGAAGGGTCGGCCGGTCGGGGGATTGGGCAATTTTGTTGGCCTCCTATTGCATATTATGACTTGTGGTTGCTCCGGTTTAAGAAGCACGAAAAAGGGAAAAAAATGGCAAAAAAAAAAAAAAAAGCAGCACAAAAAAGGGAAAAAACAAAAAAAAAGGAAAAGAAAAATCATACTCAGTAAATATTTATAGCAAATTCTTTATTTCTTCCCCCTGCAGAGAATTTCAACAGAAATTTACTAAAAACTGAGTTTTGTGGGGGCTTGGTAATTTTTCAACCCAAAAAAAAGCACACGCCCCCATCCTCCTCAAAAGATAGCATCTTTGCTGGCTATAAATTATTGTATACGTATGTTTGTGTTTATTTATATATATATATATATATATATATATATATATATATATATATATATATATTTATATTTATATTGGGAATTGCTAATTTTGAGTATGTGTTAAAGTTGGAGAATAGGCCATTACATAGCTGGCTGATATGATCCTGTGGCAGATCTTGTCTAGGAAACAACGATCTTACACATCCAACTCACTTGGCCGGTTAATCATGCAGCGTAAGATTGGGCGCTTAAGCCAGATGTATTTTATACACTGTAATTGGTGAGTCCGAAAAGTTGTGCTTTGCATCTCATTTAACAACTGTCTATTATATATTTTTTTTTATTTTCTCCAAAATTCTAAATTTTCTTAAATAAAGCTGAATTTTATTTTTGAAAACATTTTAAAATTTCCAAAAAAGAAGAAAATAACTTATGTGATAGTTGTCAAACACCCCACACCCTATGAAAAACACCTCATATCTTATGAAAAACATCTTATACCCTATAAAAACATCCTCATACGCTATGAAAAATATTCACATATTCTATAAAAAAACTATAGGTGTGAGAGTGAATAGTGACTAATACATAGTAAATCCCATTTATTAAGAAAAATTCAAATGGGGTGAGCTCTATTATAATTCATAACTCATTAGCAAGTTCACCAAAAGAGAATGGAAGTCTAGAATATATTGTAATGGCTAACTGGAAATGATCAAAACACCCCATGTTGTATCAAAATAGTTCCCTTCTATTACTCGAAATGGATGATTCTATTTTGAAGAAAGATAGACACAAAATACGATACTCTCCATTTTAAGTGAAATTGACAAAACTCTATGTTTTGCACTCTATCCATATCACTAGAAATAAAGAGAATCCTGTCCAGATAGACATCGTTTAGTCTTATATCATTAGCTCATAAGACTTTCGGATAATATAAGCCCCACACGAGGAATTAATGTGAAGAGGATCTCAATTACATGTTCTACACTACATATTTACAATAAATGATATAGAAAGAGATCAAAGCAATTTGACATTTTGCATGGTTACATTTAGTGCCAATGTATCTGGAAGGGAGAAATAGGGGCCTAGATGGTAGGCCGAAGGATCCCTAGAAGGCCTAGAATCCCGGGACTGACGACCCACCCTCCCCCTATCTATGAGGGGCTGCTGATGGGAAAGGGATATTCCCCGCATTTAATGAGGCAATCTGGGATGCGTGCAAGGGGGTCCAAGAAAAGAAAGGCCACCAGCAAACCAGCATTTCGGGAAGCGTGAGCGTACAAAAATTTGGGAAGATGGGTCGCAACGGAGGGAAAAAGGGACGGTATTTATGCGAGTAAGATAACTTCACTTTCTCACTTTGAAAGTTTGAGACTCCCTGCATCAACTGACTTTGGCATCAGAGGCTTCCCGATCACAGACACCCTTCTTCTTTTCCCCTTGCAGGTACTGGTTAGTTGCATTGGTGGACATTTACAAAACATGTCTTAACAGTTGATACCGTCTGTGGGATCTGAGTTATCTTAGCCTAATAGCATTAGTGTGCCTTTTGTAACGCCCACCGTGACCGACGAACGTATGGTCGGAGTGTTGTCAACCTCGACAGACGACAGGCCCTCGCCCCTAATGAAGGAACGGACAACAGAGCCTCTCCCCAAAAAGGAGAAGCCTTAGTGCAGCGAGGGGGGCAGGATGGAGCTACATACCCTGCCCTGCCGGCTCTCTCTCCACCCCCTGCTCATCGACCAGAAGATAGAGGTACAAGACGAGGGAAACCTGAAACGAGGAGAGACTGACGAACCTTTGGAGCTGATACCCCTGAACGTCACCCGGCCCGAGAGGAGGGTGAGGATCGGGATGAGAATGGGCATGGAAACGAGGTCCCAGTTGATAAAGCTCCTAACGAATCATCAAGACGTGTTCACCTGGTAGCACTCAGACATGCGCGACATTGACAGAGGAATAATCGAGCACCGCCTGAGCGTTTGCCCAGACACTAGAAAGGTCTGGCAAAAAAGGTAGAGTTTTAGAGCGAAGAAGGATTCCATGATCATGGAGGAATTCGACCGACTGCTGGAGGCAAGGTTCATCCCGGAGGCTCACTATCCATAATGGCTTTCCAATGTGGTCTTGGTCCGAAAGTCGAGAGACAAATAGAGGATGTGTGTGGACTACACCAATTTGAGCAAGGCTTGTCCTAGGATAGCTTCCCCTTGCTGCGCATCGGCCTAATCGTTGATTCAACAATGGGTCACAAGATGTTGATTTTCATGGACACTTACTTTGGATATAGCCAGATACAGATGAGCCTGGAAGATGAAAAGAAGACCACTTTCATAACAGACCATGGTCTTTATTGCTACCGCTTGATGCCTTCCACTTTAAAAAATGCCTGGGCCACCTACCAAAGGCTGGTTAACAAGATGTTCAAAAAGTGGATGGAGCGCAATGTGGAGGTGTACGTTGATGACCTCCTGGTTAAAAGTCGGGACCCCGAAGAGCATTCAGACGATTAGCAGGAAGCTTTTGCAGTCCTCCAAAAGTATGGGATGAAGCTTAACCCCGTGAAGTGCGACTTTGGGATTGGGTCGGGGAAGTTCTTGGGGTTCATGGTCTCAGAGAGAGGGGTAGAGGTGAAGCTGAAAAAGATCCACGCCGTCATTGACATGAAGCCCCCTAAACCCTAAATGAAGTAAAGAGGCTCACCAAGAGAGTGGCGAAGCTCAACCGAGTCATCTCCCGATCCACAGACAAGTGCGCGTCGTTCCTCTAAGTCTTGCGGAAAACTCGCGAGTGGGATAATAGCTGCAAAGAGGCACTCGCTTGATTCAAGATGTATCTCGTCAACCCGCCCCTGTTGAGTCAAACGATCCTGGGAGAGGAATTATACCTCTACCTCTTTGTCACTACCATCGTCGTCTCAACGGCATTGGTGCAAAAGGAGGGTAAGACACAACACTCCATCCACTACATCAGTCACGCATTAAGGGGAGCGAAACCTAGGTACCCGCCCATGGAGTTGCTGGCATTTGATCTGGTGGTAGCTGCCTGCCAACTTAGGCTGTACTTCCAGGCGCATCCAATCAAAGTCCTCACTGAGGCACCGTTGAAAAAGATCCCGCAACGCCTAGACATGCCTAAACTCTTAATGAATTGGTCAATCAAGTTGAGCGAGTTCGACATAGATTATGTTCCCCTGACGACCATTAAGGGGCAAGCCCCAGCGGACTTCATCTCCGAAATGACGAGACCATGTGAGGAGGCCCCTTCTCACACCTGAGGGCCGCCCATGGGTTGTCTTGCCAGAAGGACGGAGGTGTGGGAGTTTATATAGTCTCAGATAAGGGAGAAGAGGTGTACCATGCTATTAGGCTCAACTTTAAGACTACTAACAATGAGGCAGAATATGAGGCCCTCTTGGTGGGCCTTGCCATCGCTAGGGCTATGGACATAAAAGTAAAGGCGATCTTAGAAGTTGGGTGAATCAGGTCAAGGGAGAGTACATGGCGAAGGGCGAGAAACTCCAACTCTACCAACAGCGAGTATGGGAAGAATGTGATCGATTCCACAGCTTTGACATCAAATGAATCCCTCGAAGGGACAATTGGAAAGCCAACTAACTAGCCAGGGTGGCACTAGGTATGGACGACGCCAAGTTTCCATGGAAAGCTACCGTGCGGGTGGTGGAAATCTCAGCGATAGGGGCCACGGTTGCCGAATTGGGAGACACCATGCCGGAATGGGCCTAAAAGATAGGTGAATTCTTGGCCACCAGAGAGCTGTCGAAGCAGCAGGACGAGGCAAGAAGGGTGAGAAACTGGGCTACACGGTTCACCTTGCTGGACGAAAAATTGTACAAGCAGGGCTTTTCTTCCCCTCTCCTCAAGTGCATCTCCCCAGAAGAAGCCCAATAGGTCATGGCGGAGATACACAATGGGGTTTGCATTAGTCACTCGAGCGGAAGAACTCTAGCGGGACAGATGCTAAGAGTAGGCTGCTATTAGCCTCAGGCCCTTTGAGACGCGGAGGAATTCTTTTGGAGGTGCAAGGAGTGCCAGGTGCATGCACCGGTGTCCCACTGCCCACCAGTGGAGATGACGTCCATTGTCTCCCCTGGCCCCTCACACAATGGGGATCGAACATCGTCGGACCGTTGCCAAAGGGAAAAAAGCGGAGCCAAGTTCATCCTGATGGTAGTGGACTACTTCACTAAGTGGGCTGAGGCGAAGCCTTACGCCACCATCACTTCGCTCAGTGTGACCTGATTCTTGTGGAAAATTGTGGTATGCCGATACGACATTCCCGAGTTATTATAGTCTACAACAGAAAGCAATTCAACTCAGACCATTATAGTAACTAGTGCACCAAGTTAGGAATAAAGGCTAAGTTCTCATATTCGAGACACCTACAAGCCAACGACCAAGTAGAGGCCACGAACAAGACCCTTAAGAATTTTGAAGAAAAGACTGGCAACCAAAAAGGGGCATGGGTAGAAGAGTTACCGAGCGTCCTATGGGCGTACAGAACCTCAATGCGAACCCCCATCGGGCAAACCCCCTTTCACCTTGGTATACGGAAGTGAGGCGGTTGTGCCCCCTGAGGTGGGCATGCTGACCTTCTGGGTCTAACATTATGAAGAGGAAGCGAATGACAAAGGCCTTCGCATGAGCCTGGACCTAGCAGACGAAAGGAGGGATGAAGTCGAGTCGAAAGCGACCACCAGCAAAAGGAAGACCAAGCAATACTTCAACTAAAGGGTCAGATCTCGATCGTTCAAGGAGGCGGACTAGGTATTAAGGGAAAGAGAAGTGACAACACAAGACGAGGGAAAGCTCGGGCCGAGATGGGAGGGACCCTATGTGGTGACGGCTTGCCACAGGCAAGGAACGTACTGGCTTAAGGATGTAGAGGGACAAGCACTACCATGACCGTGGAACGCCGAGCACCTCAAAAAATACTACATACTAGATCAATGCGTAGGGAAAAGCCATGTGGGGCGGGGGGTGGGGTGGGGGCTACCTTGCACCGTATGGTGCGGGTAGCACCCCTACCCTACTTGTGAGAGTCGTTGTTTTGATGCAAAAGATATTGGTCCATAAATAAAATCAACTTTCATAAGGCTTTTCCCTACGCATTGATAAACAAATGTCAAATGAGTAAATCCCATGAACTAAAAGAGTGATTGCTTTAAAGAAAAAACGAAACTAAAAGAATGATTCATCTATAACTTATAATACATGCATTACTTATTATCCTTCATACACAAAAAATTAAAGGCAGCTGTGCTTCTCTCTTCATGTGACCCATCTTTCAAGCGCTAAGAATCTACAGATGAGAGATCAGCAGTAAAAGCATCAAATTCTATCAAGATTTTGATATGCAATTTGAAACTTTGATGTCATCAATACTCTCTATTTTCAACTGAAACAACTAGAATATTAGGTCTGAATATTTTGTTCTAAGATTCTTCATAGAGAATATCTCAAGATTTTCATTTTGATGGTATAGTTTATGACCTTTTCATCGACACCAGATGTTCTGTATTCTAGCGATAAGTGATAGAAGTTGCATGACTTGAGGCCATTTCCAATATCCCCTCTTAAAATTTCTCACACTTGCATTGCATATATTGGCATTATAAAGAATCATGAAGTGTTCAAATTAGAATCTTAGATTATACAATTTTTTGAGAGCATTGCAATGGAAACAATTTAATTGAGATAATTACGAGCAACGATTGCCGTTTTCCGGATATGGTTCAGACACCAACCAGAGGTAACACCAGCAGCAATGCAAAAGAAAATATTGCTGGATGGAGGTGAAGCTAGGAGAAATCACAAGTTTTGAATGACAGTTACACTGCAGATGGTAACTTACTACAACTATAACTTACAGACTTTTATAGTGGCCAATGTTTCGAAATTGTTCAAGATAAATGCTTAACAAATTAGTTATAATGCAGAACCAAGTGAAATTTCTGAACATTTGGGTATGACTCTGCATTCAACATATTTGATATTCACCAACATATAGCAACCATCAAAGTTGAAGTCAATCTGATGGAGCACATTCAAACTTTGGGGATACATTCTAAACTATCCATTGATCATAAATTTGCAGAGCCTTTTGACATTTTTACCAATCAAGTTCACAAAGACAGAATTTTGATCAAATACATTGTTCTCTTTTGTTAAACCTGATCAAAACCAAACCTATCATGTTTACAAAGACATATGGGATGGACGGCCAAACAGTTTCATGGATAATGTGCATATTATATGGTCAAGAATCCAAAATATGGACAAGGCTCCCAGGCTGGGTTCCACATGAGCCCTTTTCTGTCAATGTCATTGTACTGTCGGCTTTGCATTGCAGCAATTACTTGTACCCCGAGTACAATTCTTTGACAAAGAAAACATTAAAGCAACATAGCACAAAATAAGTCTCATGTCTTATGTTTGTGTGCGTATTGAAAGATGGCAAGTCTAGAATGCCTCAAAAAGAATCTATGAAGGAAACATAACTGAAGGACTAAAGTTAGGAGAACAATGACACTACGATAAGAGTTCCTTGACTTGCAAGCCAGCGTCGAAGACAACTTCACAATACTAATATGACAAGATTTGATTTGTAAAACAATTTTAAAATTAAGTTCTCTTACAAATAATTCTTACCGACAAAGGCAAACCCACAATCAGTATTTCTACATATAACATGGCATTACAAACAAGTTTACTGTAACATACCAGTTTTTGTTTTAGGGTATATAAGTATTTTCCTAGTAATCTTTTTATTTTAGAATTTATATTATTATGATTATAGTTTTATCAGAATTTATATTTACCTTATCTTTATATTTTCTATTATAGTTGTTATTTAAGATTTGTTAGAGTTTCATTTTAATAAGGATTTCTAAAGTGTATCAGATTACATTTACTAGAGTTTTATTTGAAATTTAAAGTTTTTGTTTCCCTCTAGCCAGTCGAACCTCATCTCGATGTTAGCCTCTGTTTACTTCTCAGTGATTTTCGCTAACATCCTAGTGAAAAAATTCAACTCGGTTGCCTAGTATATTTCTACACATGCACGTCTCTACTCTTTTGCACGTGCACGTCTCTACTCTTCTAGGGTTTCTCTTTTTTTTTTCTCTATCATTCTACCATTATAAGTCATGCTTACCCGTACATGAGAGGAGAACCTTGTCAGCCACGAGAATCTTCTGTTTCGAAAATACCCTGAGTATCAACAATCTTGGTTGAACAGTAGCTTCTGCCCGTCGCCCTCCTCCTCGATAGCCACCTCTTGACGCTCCGAACCCCTCTCCGACCACCACAGAAGTCGCCGACCTGCAGCCCCCGTCGAGCCACTCCTTTTTCCGATAAGGCCTCGGCAACCACCAGCCTCTTCTCTCTCTCTTTTGTTTCGGTTTAGCATTTTTCTCTCTCTCTCTCTAACTTTCTCTTTCTCTCTCACTCGGTGCCGCACCACCACAGAGAAACCTCTAGTTGCGCCGCCTTCACTCCCAGCCACCCAGAGCCGCCATCCAACCCTTCTCCGTCGTGCACCTCCCTCTCGGTGAGCCCCCCTGTTTCTCTCGCACGGGCACTGTGTTTCTCTTGCCCAGCACCTTTCTTTGTTTCTGCCGAGTTTTGAGTATCACATGAGTTCACAAACGGGCCTTGGGCCCTATGAATGGTGGGCTTAGTTGTTTAGCTTGTGTTTTAAAAGTGTTTCGGGCCTTGTTTTAAATCTGATGGGCAATTCCTTTGTGGGCTAAAACTTGAGGATAATTAGACATATAATATATTAAAACTTGTAATTTAAATTGGGCCGATTTTATGATGTTTCAAGCATTTCTTAGTGATTTTATTAGACTTAATATTTCAAAAAGGAGTTATATTTTATTAAATAAATATATTAGTCAAATGCTTATTTGATAAGAAAGTGTTTAAAGAATTGGAGATATATTTTAAAGTATACTTTTAAGTCTATTGTCCTAGTTAATATTTCCTTTATCAATTTAGTAGGATTTTAATAAAATTACTGAGTTAAGAATTTGATGGAATTTATTTAGTTTCTTATAAGATTTAATAAGTATGTTAAGAAATGAAACTTAGTTAAGAATTTAAGTTTTTATGAATTATTTTAAAATAGCTCGAGTATTTTCACTAAATTATAAATTAGTATTTTTTTAAAAGTAAATTAAATACTAGGAATTATTGACTTTAGTGTTAAACAAAATATTTGTTTAATTATCTTTTAGAATTCCAAATTTAGTTAAGTAAGATATTAGTATTTATTTATTTCCAAACAATTTAGTGATAGTTATTTATTGTATATAGGTCTCAAGTTATGAAGTATTATTCAAGAAGAAACGCAGCGAGGTAAGTAATTTGATCATAAATTCGGATCATCACAGTTAGCCTATATGTATGTATTATTCAAGCCAGTTTATTGTTAGCCATTATTTATGAACCGCTCATGTCATGTGCAAGCATGTCATCCAGCATAGCACACGATCATGTCATTCTACATCATGTTTAGATTCAGAAATTATAATTATATATGTATTATGTCATGCATCTCATGTGCATAAGACATGTAAGCCATCTTAAATTCAAGTGTAAGATAAGTTCAGATCAATTAAGAAAATGGTCATTCAGATGCATGGTACCAATGCAGTTCAGTTCAGGGTGGCGTGCAAGTCACGAACTCAATCGTGGTCCACCATAGTATGCTGGAATACTATCAGCAGGTCCCCTTGCTGCAGCAGGATGTGGGGCTGGTGCACAACCTTGCACATAGGGTTAAGTGTGTTGGCCAGTCAGATAAGTCAGATAAATCAGTCAGTTAGTTCAGATAAATCAGTCATACATAGAATAATCATTAGCATGAACAGTCATGAATTTTAAGTTTTCAGCATGAAAGTTCTTATGAAAATCTTATGTTTATTACGTTTACGTTGTGATAGATTTCTTACTGAGTCATCGACTCATTTTAGTTTATTTTCATGTTTTTAACTACCCAGGTGAAGATGATGATTACGAGCAGGCAGACCAGGAGTAGAAGGAACATTTTATTTTTAGTTCAGACATTTCTAAAATAAAATATGTCTTTTATGACATGAATTTATTCAGTTTATTCATTTAATGTTTTTGGAAGACTATTTTATTAGACCTTTTATTTCATAATAAATTTCAGTTTATTTTTTAATTATGAAATTAGAGAATCTTTTGCCGGGTTTATTTTAATGAAAAAATACGTGACACACCTAGCCTACGGAAAGGGGGTGTTACATTTACAAACAAACATGATTTAGTGTGACACATCAAATATACTTTATAATAAAGATCGTTTTTCAACCGATAGATCATATTAAGCTATATACGTCGCTTTATAAAATTCATTTATAAACTTTAACAGAATAGTGTAGTCATGGTACAAGGAGAAATCTTGTGTGCAATAAAATCTCAGATATCGGAATTGTCCCTCAACATTGTGTCGGTTAAATTTAGATATTAATAGCTACCAATGACATAAGATAGTTTATAGAATATCTTATAAGTTGACTGGTATGATGATATTTACCAGTCAAAACATCTCCTGAAAAGACAATTTATAGAAGTAAGATGAGAGAAACCTTTTTGTCTATTCAATTCTCTCTTCTTTTTATTTTTTATTTTAATGTTTATTTTTTATGGATCAATAATAAAATTATGGTTGTTTAGTAATCGATATTTTTAGTTTTATCAATTTCGGTCTAATTTTTTTAGTATATTATATAGTATGTATATTATAGTATATAATAATATAGTGATAATATATTATAGTATATTATAATATATATTATAATTGTAATATAAACTATAGTGATATATTATAATATATAATGATATAGTATTACTATAACTACTAATACAATAAACAATAGTGATAAATATAGTTATTTATATAGGATTTTAAAATTTAATATTATATTAATTAATAATTTATCATATAATACAAAATTATTTTATATATAATATAACAAATCATATAAAAAACATTTTATATAATATAAAAAATTTAAATATATATATGAACCGGTCCAGTCCGGTATTAGGAAAAAGAAAACTGAAACCGAATTGATTTCGACCAGTTTTAAAAAAAATAGAACCGATACTAGACCAGACCAAACCTGTACCGGACTGATCCCACCAGTTCGGTCCTGTCTGATTCAGTTTACCGATTCATATATATATATATATATATTAACTCCTTGTTTGGATTTGGTTTAATCCAAAGATTCCCAAAGCCCATCCGCCCTCAATTATTATTGGGTCTTAGTAAAAGGCTATCAAACCGAAGGAAATCATTTTACGGGCAAAAAAGTGGGGAAAAGAAAATAAAGAAAAGAAAATGTTTTTACAGATAATAGTTATAAGGATAATGCTTAGTCAATCGACAAACTCTATGATTAAGGGAGTATTTTTTAATGATATTGTGAGTTATTTTTTTAATTGTTTAAAAATATTAAAAAAATGTATAAAAAAATCTAAAAAATAAAAAAGTCATTTGGCCTTGTCGGTCGCTTCTCTCGTGCTACACCCTCAGTGGGTGTAGGCGTGTGGGCAGGCTCAGGTTCACCCTTTCTACTTTCATAAGAGCAGCAAATTATAGTATTTTTTGCTCTCTTTTGTTGTTTTGTTTTTTTTTTAAATTCTAAAAAATTTAGATCTACCATCACTTCTAAGATGACTAGCTCTCCTTCCATTTTTGAAAGCATGTTGGTGTTTTCTTTGTCTGTCTCGATTTCAGAATTTGAAGGATGTGAAATTAGAGATCTTCAAACATTTCCTTCACACAATCAAACATAATGCACAACTTTTCTTCGAGGATTCTATTTGCAATAGATGTTTTCAAGAAATCCGACTAATGAATTGTTCCAATAATCGCTTCAATAGTGTTTAATTATAAGACTAGACCAATTATTTGAACCGAGTTTCGATTTATGTTTATTTTTTCTGCTAGATTTATTGTTTTGGAATGAATGTTAAGGCCCTCTAACCTCTTAATTAGCATTTTTATAGTAATATAATTATATTGGCGAGAAAAAAATAAAGCATGTCATTGAATTGCTTCAAATGTACTAATTATCTATATTTTACGTCAGATTTAAAGTTACTTTTATTGTAAAATAGATCTAACAGATTTTATAAAACCACGTCAATTTATGAGTTTACTTTTATGTAATCTGTTTGTCTCTGTAGCAATTCTCATATATAAAAACATTTCAAAAATTCGGATAAATAAATGTTTTCAATCATATCTCCATTTGCTTAGAACTTTTGAGGTACATTTTCTTCCCTTTGGCTTAGTATAAGAAATTAATGTCATTTTAGTTGCCATGAAATCAGCTGTTTTTCTCCTTAGAAAAGGCTAATAAAACCTGCATGACAGTACATGAATTCATAAGCTGTTCATAAATAGTTCGAACTCAAGTTGAACTTAAGTCATTTAATGAATATATTTTCAATAAAAAGTAATTTTAGATCTAATATTAAACGAGTCAAATTAAATAAACACGATTCGGCTTGATCTAAACTCTTGAATAATCATACCCATATGATTTAAACTCAACTTGATGAGTTTGTTCAAAATTCTTTGTATATATTATGTGTATATATATATATACGTATATGTAAATATATTCTGTAAATATATATAGATATATGTGTAAATATAATTATTCAATCAATAGTACTGTTGAGAAAACTATTAGTTTAAATAATGATTATCAATCATTACAATTATTAATTAAAAAGAGGTTATTAAGCAACATGCATATTAAATAGAAATATTCTTTTATATATATTGGCTCAAGTTGCTATCAAACCACTTACAAATAAGTGGATTAAATGCTTTAGTATTACTCTGATTAAGAGATGGACGCCATTACAAATTTCATGACTCATTATTTGGTATGGTAAAAAGTCTATACCAAGGGCGGAGTTTAACAACATACATTGAAACATTGTCCAATTTTCCAACTCCAAATTAAATTGGATTATGAAATGGAAGTATGTCATTACTTTGCATCCTTCTTGCAGTAATATCAGATTCCTAGAACGCCAAATCTCAATAAAATAGTGGAAAAAATATATTAGTATAGTGTTTGGAAGGACAAATGGCTTCCAAAACCTTCCTTTTTTATAGTGCAATTGCCAGTGAAGTTGTTAGATAGATAATCCATAGTGAAATATATGATAGATGAGGATATTGGCCGGTGGAAGGGGCTTAATCAAGGACATCTTTATGTAAACCAAAGCAAAAGTTATTTGCAGTATGCCACTAAGCCTTAGAAACTCAAAGGACAAGATGATTCAAATGGGATATGCAAATGGCTTGTTCGCAGTCAGAAGTGTGTATCACTTGGAAATAACAGATGAAGCAGAAAAAAAAGGGAGACATCTAACTATGAGCAATTCTAGATGGTCCTAGAGTATACAAATCCTGTACATTATTTTTATAAAATGACAAATTTGGAAAGTAAAAAAAAAAAAAAAATCCACTTTTTATAGTAGGCTACATTTTTTTTTTAAGGGAGTGTATGTGACTTGCACACTTTAAGACTATATCTAACATTGTTTTATGAGTGTAATAACATTCTGCAGATATGGAGGAATACATGGAGTTTAAAGGTCTCAGAAATTACAAAAAAACTTTCTATGGAAAGTAAGAAATGGAGTCATTTCAACAAGATATGGTCTAATAGAAATTTAAGATTAGAGTATAAACCAGAAGCGTTTCTCTTGGGCATAAGATTTTGGATTGGGTACGATTTTTCCACAGAATTTTTCATCATTACTATTCATCTGCATTCATCAGTAGTGGAGTGTACCATATAGTAAAAACCAAAGCTGTACTCGCGTACTCCACACCTTAAATGCTGGAACTAGATAGACATTTTGGCAAAGAGATTTTCATTTAATATTGTAAGAGAAATAACCCACTCTATGGGGGGAGGGCTTATAACCCCTGGTTGAGCCTAAATGGCTAACTATTAAGCTAGTTGAAGGGGATTAATTAAGAGTGCAAGATTTTTCCTTCGAAAACTGACCAGACCGATTAGGGAACAGGTCTGTCTCGGTCCAAGAAAATAAAGAAGTTAGATTTTCGACCCAGTCTCGGGGTAGGGCTTTTCGCCCTATATTGGAACAAACCAGACCAACCGAATTTAATATATATAAGTTTTTAAATAATTTGTTATATGATATTTTATAATTTTTTAAGTAATTATATAAATTAAAAGCAAGTAATTATGTAATTTTCTTCTAACTAATTATAATTAATTATTAAATTCTCTTCTAACCTAATTATTTATGCTTAGATTATATTAAATTTAAAGCTTAAGAATTTTAAGACAATGTATTAACTATTAACTATTGATAGTACACATACTATTAATAGTATTAATTTATTATATTTAATTAAAATACTTAATTAATTAAGCTATACTTAGTTAGACAACATAGATTATATCATTCAATTCATTTTCTTTTATCGTTTTATATAGTTTTTTTTGTAAAAAACTTGAAAAAATGATCTAGACTGAAATACCTCGATAAGACCTACCATATTGAATCAAAGTGGTTTGTTTCAGTCCAAATGCCTTATCAATCCAGTTCGGACCTATATTGGGACCAAGACCCTCTTTTGCATGGAGAGGCTTACAAGCAGGTCTACCTTTCCTTAAAAATGGACTCATGTGGAGGGTTGGTAATAGAGCCAAGGTGAACATCTGGGACGACTGCTAGATTCCAGGATTTCAGTTAGGCAAGGTAGTCTCAACTCGTGAGGTAGATTGTTGGTGTGAGAAAGTCAGTGACTTAATTGACTCTCAACAGAATACATGGAAGGAACCCCTTCTCGTGGAACTTTTCTCTCACCAAGAAGTAGAAGCTATTAAAGCTATTCCTATTAGCCTGGGGGGAAGAGAGGATGTGTTGGTCTGGCCTTGGACCAAAAATGGACTTTTTTCTGTTAAGAGTTGCTACCACCTCAGCAGAGACATGGAAAGGGCTAAGGAAGGGGAGACATCTGGAACAGCAAGGGAAAATCGGATATGGAAGCATCTGTGGAAGTTGGAAATACCTCCTGCAACTAAGATGTTCATATGGCGAGCTTGTAGTGAGGCCCTCCCAACTTGGCTAATCTGCACAGGAGGAAGGTTGTGGATAACAATTTGTGTCTCATCTGTAACCAGTGGCCTGAAACATCTAGACATGTTCTATGGGGATGTGTAGCAGCACAGGATGTTTGGAGTCAAGCTAGTAGAAGAGTGCAAAAGATGAATTTCTGTAGTGACCTGTTTTTTGATATTTGGGCAGCCCAAGTGGAACGTCTGGACTCATCTGAACTGGAAGAGGTAGCCACCCTCTTGAGAGGTTTATGGGCGAGAAGGAATGATTTTGTCCATAACAAAGTATTCCTGCACCCTTCAAGGCTCTATCAACAGGCCAACACTGAACTACTGTCATACAAAGAGGCTCTGAAAGACTCAAGGGAAGCCACTGTCACAACCCCTACTGTGAAGCCAAAATGGTCAAAACCTGCAGTGGATTGCTTCAAGGTGAACTGGGATGCTGCTGTGAGGAAGGGTGAGGGAAATATAGGCATTGGGGTAATAATTCGGGATCACCATGGTCAAGTCATAGGCACCCTTAGTGCTAAACGACTCCTCAGAGGTACCCCCTTCGATGCAAAGGCTTATGGACTACTGGTAGCAGCAATTTTTTGCAAGGAGTTGGGCCTATCTCGGATATGGTTGGAAGGTGATTCTAAACAAGTGGTTGACATTCTACTATCTAGCACCCTTAACTTGACTATAGGAGGCTGCATAATAGCAGACTCTCGTACTGTGCTGAATTCATGTACTACCTAGAGAGCCACACATGTGAATCGGGAAGCCAACATGGCAGCTCATCTTCTGGCAAAGGCGGGACTGGAAAGCAGGGAGGATATTTATGAGATAGAACAATGTCCACTTTGTATTTTACCAATTGTGTCTAAAGAGATGTTATAAGTGTTAAGCTTTAAGCCTGGGGTTTATCCATGTTATTGTAATCACCCTCTTATTCTAATAAGATCAGATTTCTCTTAAAAAAAAAATCCATTCAGACTTTTGGTGGACTGAAAAAATAGGGTCATCCTAGAATTATCCTCCAAGACCTATAGGATCGGACCAATTACACCCTTAGATTTCTTATGTTATGTCATGTTGTGTAACGCTTATGTTATGATTGCTATTAAATGCCTAAATTATGCTATGTCACCAAATACTCATGTTAAGTTATGTCACATAATGCTCATGTAAGTTATTTTATGTGATGCTCATGTTAGTATATATGAATGTTAAGTGTAATGCCATACATATGAATATGACACGTCATAATAGTTCAAGAAGGTAACATGTCACATGTATCATGATATGATAAGATAAGATAAGTAAGAATCCATGTAAGCGATAAGTAAGCTTTAATATTGGCATTATGTTATGGGTGGATGTGCAAGTCATGGACCTAAGCGTGATCCACCATATGTATGCTATGATATATTTGGTGACACTGACCTAAGCATGTTTCATCATATGTTATGTTATAATGTATGTGGTGATACGGACCTATGCCACAGATCTAAGCATGATTCACTATATATTATGCTACGACTTTTGTGGTCAAAGGCGATTGGACCGATTCACATGTTATGATGGCCACTATGCAAGTGAAAGACAAGATGAACAAGTTATGTATGAATCATGTTAGATGTATGGAGTCAATCATTCATTCATCCATGTTATATTTCATGATTATTCTTAAGTTTTGCCTATGTACTGTTGAATGATCTATATACTAAATATATGTATGATTATGCATGAAAGTTTTCAAAACAAACCTAAGGTCAAGTTAAGTAATGGTTACAGTATAATGTGCTTTGACTGAGTTTTTTACTCATTTTAGTTTTATTTTATGATTTAAACTGCGTCAGGTAAGAATATATATGACGATGGAGTTGTAGTACAGGACTCGTCCAGGGAGGTGAAACAAAGTCCTAAATTATGCACAGAGTTTTTCAACTTATGATTATGATGGTAACAAAGTTTGAAAATTTTTAATAAATGCTTCTGCATAGTCTCTTTTATAATTTTAGTATTTTAATATTAGAAAATCTTTCTTATCTGGTGCTTTATTAAGAATGAGAACATTTTTAAGTCAAGGTTAGAGTAGCACTCCAGGTTCCCCGAGATTTTTAAAATGACGTTTTTCTTAAATTATAAAAAGCGAGGCGTTATAGTTGGTATTAAAGCCCAAATAGAAAGATTCTGTAGACTTTCAAAGTAAAAGATAAGAAAATTTTTGTGAAGAAAGAAACTTTTTATAAGCATAAGAAATTTTGGAAAATAGGAAAGCAAGGGAAAATAAATCTAGGCCAAATTCTCCTCAAGGCATGTCCTGGTTTGCGATTAGTATCTGTTACTATTCTATTGTTTTATTGAAATGTTTAAATAATTATTTTGGACACATGCATGTCAAAATGACACCTACTACGTGAAGAATTAGCACATTAGCTAAGAAGGGTTCTAAGGATGAGGTAGGAATAGAAGAAAACTAAATGAGAGAGTCATGCAGCATGGAGACTTGTTTCATTTCCTCACTTCAGTCGATATTGCCTAAGGGAATTAGAGTGGAGCACATGGGCACAGGAGAGAATGATGAATGACAAAAGTTGAAAGAGGTGGTCCCAAGAATAAAACAAAGAAATAAACAAAGTATTGAGGCTAGAATGAGACGAAAGGGGTCCCTAGGTGTGATATGAAAATTGGAAGGCTTGAGGCTCCTGGGAAAATCAAAAAGGATTTTTGGAAGTAGATAGATGAGGTGGTCCTTGGAAGATGTGAGCGCCTGGAAGAAAAGTGTGGTCCCTGGCATATACAAAAAGGAAAACAATTGCGGCTGGAAGGCGGGAGGTTCCTGGGAGAAAGAGACAAAATTACAGCTAGAATTTTGTAGTGGTCCCTGGGGAGTGATACGGATGTGCGCGTGAGACGAGCAAGGGCATTGCGCCTAGAGAGAAAAAAAAATAGGAAGGAGGGGCAGAGCATCATTCAGGGATTTTTTCGAGGTTTCTTTGGCTCTGTTCTCTAAGTAGAACAGGTGGATTTTCTTCCTTAGAATTATTTTTGTTGAATAGCAATGCTTTTTGGAGTGTTTAGGTTGGTTTTTTCATTGAGTATGGAAGGCTAGTTTTATAACCTAAGCTGATGGAATAACTTGAATTAGTTGTGGTTTCTTGTAATGGAAATTATCTCTGCTCTTATTCATTCTCATTTACTGTTTTGTTGATGAATTTATCTTAGAAATGGCTTGAATCTCTTGCTCAAGATATGTTATTGAAGAAAAGCACATTAGATGCTTGAAAGAATGAAAGGATTCAATCCTAACTCGAATTTCTATTTCCATTTATGAATCTTAGAAAAAAAAAATTGTTGAAGAACTTTGTAAATGAACTTCCAAAGTCAAATCATCCAATTATAAATACCATGGCTGGATTAATAATCGAGAAAACTAAAACAGATTGAGATTGCAAGAACCACAACCAACTAAAGCTAGACTTGAAGCTTAGGTGTTTGTTTCTTTGATTAAATCATATTTTTCTACTATAAACTTTGTTTCCTTTCCTTTGTTGCAAAATCTCAGTTTTCATTTTACATTTCACACTAGCAAACACCATCTTAGAATGACACCTCTCATTTACAAATCACAAACCCTTTTCTACCTTTGTACATAATCCATTTTACATTTTCTTTTCAAAAGTATTAAAAACATAAAAGCAATGTTCATGACAATCCTCATTTGTTCATATACCAGAACTTCATCCCACCAACACTTGACATAAACCCTTTGTCCCTGTGGAATATGATCTTAGATTTATCCTTGATACAACTTAACTCTTCTACACTTGGAAGAACATATTTGGACCAACGTTAGTCACCATCCATCTCCATGAGGTCCGCCATTGAAGCTTCTTTCTCATGCGCAAGTATGAACATTGTAGGGAATGAGTGCCTGAAAGAGCTATCTCCACACCATATGTCATGTCAAAATTTAATTTTTGTGCCATCTCCCATCACGATTCTATTATGACGAACAAACACTCCCCACCCTCATCTGATTTGCTTCCACATACCCACGCCATAAGCTCCACTTACCTCCCTAGAGCACCAATCCCCCGCCCCCTCACAAACCTCCATATGTATAGTCGATTACCGACTTCCATAAAGATTCATGTTTTGTATTATATCGTCATAACCATTTTCCAAGTAGAGCCCTATTGGACACTCTCAGATTTCTAAATCCCAAACCGCTAGAAGAGATTGGGGAGCATACCTTATCCCACTTGACCAGATAGAATTTGAATTCATCCCCAACTCCAGCCTACAAGAAATCACGCTATAGTTTCTCAATACTTATCGCCACACTTGCAGGAATTGGAAACAATGACAAGAAATATGTAGGTAGATTGGAAAGAGTACTTTTGATTAGAATAATCCTTCCACCTTTCAATAGATACAATCTCTTCCAGCCTACCAATCTTCATTCTATCTTCTCAATTACTACATCCCAAATAGTTTTAGTCCTAGACATGACCCCCAAGGGAAGGTCAAGATAATTCATAAGGAGAAGGGAGATCTTACAACCAAGATGTTAGCCAACCACCGAATGTTAGGAACGTTGCCAACTGTAACCAACTCTGATTTGGATATATTCACTTTCAACCCATATACCAGATCAAAGCAAAGTAGAAGTGCCCTTAGTGACTGAATCTGGTTTAGATATGCCCCACAGAAAATAAGAATGTCATTTGCAAACGATAAATAAGAGATGTGAATAGTACCTTGATGTATATCACCAATCGAGAATCCAACAAAGAACCTACTGTTAACCATCGTTGAAATCATTCTGCTACACACCTCCATCACTATGACAAAGAGAAGTAGGGACAAGGGATCCCCTTGCCTTAGACCTCGAGAGTTGTTAAAAAAACCAACTAGGCAACCATTCACTAAAACTGAGAATCGTGTCATCGATATGAACCACCTAATCCATGTGCACCACCTCTCCCCAAAAGCACACCTCCCCAGCAAATACAACAAGATATTTCAATTAACATGATCATAAGTTTTCTCCATATCCAACTTACACAAGAGACCCAGATTGCCATACTTTAATTTACTATCTAAGCATTCATTAGTAATGATTACTGAGTCTAAGATATGCCTTCCCATACAAAGGCATTTTGAGGTTTCATAATGATCCACCCCAAAACTCCTCCCAATCAATTCGCAAGCACCTTGGAAATAATTTTATACATCTCATTCACAAGGCTAATAGGCCGGTAATCCTTAACCTCCAATACTCCTATCTTCTTGGGAGTAAGTGTAATAAAAGTGGTATTGAGACTTTTTTCAAATTTCCTAGCCTGAAAAAATTCATGAAATACCTTCATTAAGTCCTCATTCACCACTTCCCAACAAGATTGGAAGAAGCCCATAGAAAATTTATCTAGTCTTGGTACTTTGTCTTTTACCATATTTCTCACCACTTCATGAATCTCAGCCTCCTCAAATGGCCTCTCCTACCAAATGAAATTTTGTTGCTCAATGGACTCAAAAGCTAGCACATCAAACTTCGGCCTCCACCTCGTTGGCTTGATAAGCAACCGCTCAAAATAACCAGCGACATGTTCTTGGATCTTAGGGATATCCGTGCAAACAGATACACCAATATTCATCATATCAATGGCATTAGCTCTCTGATGGGAATCTGCCATTCTATGAAAACAATTTCATGCTACGGTCTCCTTCTTTCAGCCACAAAACTCAAGATTTTACTGCCAATAGATCTCCTCCAATAGGGTAACCCTCTCTAATTCTGAAACTAATTCTGTCTGCTAAGCAAGTTCCTCCAATGAAAGGGCCCTTCTCTCTTGTGCCCTCTTTAGTTCATGGAGCTCATCCAATAATGACTTCTTCCTATTACCTATATCTCCAAAGGACTCTGCATTCCAAAACTTTAAATCTTTTTTAAAACTTTCAATTTACCTACAAAAATGAAACTAGGGGTACCTTGGATCTGATAGGAGGACCACCATTGCCTAACCCATTCCACAAATCCTTCAGTTTTTAACCACATATTTTCGAACTTAACGTATCTCCTCCCTCCTTGTATACCCCCACACACTAACAAAATAGGGAAATTGTTAGAATATAGGCGAGGTAGTCTTTTTTGAAATACCTCTAAAAAAATGTATTTCTCATTCCAAAACCTTTCCAATCTAGACCATGTCTGATTATTGGACCATGTAAATGCTCCACCTATAAAAGGAATGTCCACTAATCCTAGCTCTAAAATACAATCTGAAAAACTTGACATTGCTAGTCACAACCTGCTATCTCTCGATCTTTCACTTGTGAATCTGACAACATTAAAGTCTCCTCCTATACACCAAGGAATGTCCCACCAGCTATCCAACCCAGCTAGCTATTTTCGTAAAAAGTGTCTACTATGTCCATAGTCGGCTTGTTAATTCCAGCAAAAGCCCATCTAAACAGATCATCCACATTCTGAAAAGAACAAGCCATTGTTTATCTCCTAATATACTCCTTTATTTTTCCACCACCCTTCTATCCCACATAGCTAGTACTCTATCAAACGCCCCAATCGAAGTAAGAAAGACCCAGTCAACATATGGACAGCTCCACAAACTTTTAATAATGGCCCTAGGAATATTTTCCAATCTTAGTTTCCTGCAAGCACACAATATTTGTCTTCCACTCTTGGAGCAAATTTTTTATCACAGGCGCTTATTAATCTCATTAAGCTCTCGAACGTTCTAAGAAATAATCTTAGGCTTCATATAGACAATGTCGACCCTTTGGATCTTTCTCTACTTGAGCTGCCCTTATAATTAATAGACCAAGTTAGTCTCTTGAGCTCTCGCTATTTTTTTTTAACTAGATTTCTTGCTATGAATATTTCCATCTCCAATGGCAATTAACAAAGCCATAAATTGTTCTTTAAAACCATCACACTCAATTCCCACACAGAGTTGAATTTCCTTCATCTTTTTCATAACCCAGTCCGAAATAGTATGCTAACACGGAGGTAGAGCCTGCAATGGTATAGGCTCCCCGTCCATCTCAACCCCTTCCCTTGATCCCACTATGATGTCAACAACAACCCTATTGCCTCCTTAACAAAAGAAGACCTGCACTCCCACTCAGGAGATTCACACACCAGGTTTGGCATTTGTAAAACTCCCCTGATGCCCCCACCCAATGTAAACTCCAATTCCACTTAATCTATGCAACCCCTTGGCCCTTTCTGTCCACACATTGCACCAACATTACTAGCTGACATGATGAGAGGTGAACTTCTCATGTTCAATACCGACAGCTCCACCAAAAACATGCCCGCCAGAAGAGATGCCACTAGAAGCACCACCTCCTTCATCAGTGCTTCCCATTGGCTCTTTATATGGACTTCATGCCTGGAAATTGATGGTCGACGATGAGGGGGTTTGAAACACCATGTTTGGTAACGAGATTACCATCTCTGTCAATTCCACCACCATTGTATCCTCCCTCACCTCCATCGTATGTTTATGATGAAAGTATGGATTTGATTTTTAGTCCTCGAGAAAAAGGAATTAAAAAAAGTTAAGAAAATAGTTTTCAAATGTAAGAATTTGAGTGAAAATTATGAAAATATACTAAAAATATAAAAATATAAAATTTCGGCAGGTACACTAAAAATACAAAAATATAAAATTTCAGCCGGTATACCAAAAATCGATTAGTATTGACCAAAACGCAACGAAATTGCTAGAATTTGACTCTGTATGAAACACCTATCTCCTCCGTGCCAGTTACTATTCCAGGACAGTAAATACCAACAATACCAACTGGTATGGCACGGTATTCAAAACCTTGATTCAAAGCCACGCAGGTGTTAGAACTCTACTACACAATGAAACCCATATCTCCCTCCTAATGAGCAGTATAAAACTCTCTTCTTTCAACCTTCAAATAGTCCTCCAATACTTTGGTGAACTAGAGTGTCATGGCTAACCCCAAGCTCATACCTTTCACAACTCTGCAGCTCCTCTCAGTAATGTGTAGATATCTACCATCCCTTATCACTTTAAATACCTTTGATTTGATTACTACTAATTTCGAAAGACCCATCTTCCTTTCTACTTACACAAATCTCGCACGTCGACAACCACCATTGATATATTGTATATAATACAAATTATATATACGAAGAATATATATACACATTATATCCACTCTTCAATTTCATCATGGAATATCTTTTTTTCTAAAGGTAAAATCAAATTTTATTAATATTAAAAGAAGGCCTAGTCCATGAAGTATAGGAAAAATACACCTAACAATAACTAGGAGTTAGAAACATATACAAGTAAATTTTGAAAAACAATTTTCAAAACACCTACCATTTCTCTCCATCCACATTCCACAAACACCACATTTTTTTGATAGGTAAAGAAACACCGCACAATACAAAGTGAAGCATTTTCCACAAAGTAGGAATTTAAATAATACCCCTAAGACCTCTCCAACTCTCAAAAATAGCAATCCCCCTTCTAGGCATAATCCAGACCAAAAATATCAACCCACCTTGCAATGTAATAATGAAAAATACGATTGGAAGAGAGATTGCTTCCATCTCTTAAGGAAGCATAGCTGTTGTAGATGAGGTTACATATTGACATGTTTCCCAATTTCAAGGTTTTGGGCTAGAAAAATAAAGTAAATCATAGCATGTACACCACAAAAGAAGGTTAAATGGCTTAAAACATGCTATATTGTTAAGCATAAGAAAATGGCCTTAAGAATACCAAAGGAAAAAAACCCACTCGTTCATTTTTACAAAACTTTTCATCTCATCTCATCTCATCATTACAAATTTCTCAAATTTCTTTACAAAATAAAATAAACAATTCAACTTTTTCAAAATCAAAAATAAAAATAATATTAAAAAAATATATTCTAACAATATTTTATTTAACTTTAACTTTTATCTCAACTAATCTCATCTGCGAAAACAAACGAGAGCTATGATAAAAAAAAAATGATAACGAAGTCCAACTCATAGTAACTTATTCTACAACACCCCAATTCCAAAACCCAATATGCAAAACATCATAATTAATCCAAAAGTATGATGAGTTCTGAAATTCTTAAAATCATCATCATCAAACATGAGTATCGTATAAAAAATGTAAGATAGATTAAAAAATAATTTTGAAGTACAAGAAAAATCGAACAATGAAATAAATGAAATTCTACTCTTCATCCCCACACTACACACCATATATAATTTTTTATTTTTGTTTAAATTTTTTTTCTCTTACCAAATATGTGGTATATGGATGATAAGTAGAAGAATTCATTTAATTTAAAAAGAATAAAATAAAAAATAAAAAATAAATATAGTGTGTAGTGTGTAGGGATGATGAATAGCAAAACTCTGAAGTAAATGATTGCAATGAATTAAATTATTAAAATAACAAAAAATCACTAACCATTGTTTTGAACTCCAGGCAAAGAAATTTCAAGTGGAATTAAATAGTCCCCCACGTAAAAAGATGAATCAAATTAGAGAGAAAATTGTCAAAAATAGAAATCACTAAAATTTACTAGAAATCCAAATGGAATAGAACTGGAAGAGAGATCGACAGCTCTTAAGGAAATTTGAAACTCAAATCAGAAAGAATCCAGAGAATTGACTCGACAATGATGAAGATTTTCCTCTTTTATTTATGGAAAATGCGTTTTCAATTATTATGTTGTCGAATGTATGAGCCAGAAGATTCATCAGGGGACTTTTCTCTCTCCTAAACACTTTTCTCTCCCTACACATGTGACAAATCACGTAGATTTAGTTGCTTGATGGTGTTACGTTAATGGCGTAATAGTTTTCTCAATGTTGGTATGATGGGATTCAAAAGATAGATTGTGATAGAATCAAAACTCTTCATACTTGTGAAAGAAGGTGGATTGTTACGTATCACAGAGAGAGGGTGGAAATGAGAGAGTACGTTTCTGCTGGGATCAACTTTAGTGAAATGGCTAGGAGGAGCGGTGGACGAATGCTTGATTGGGGAAAAGAAGGATTTTTATACGACAAATAGATATGGATATCATAGGTTTATAGCACAGAGGTGCTCGAACAATCGAGGGCGCTATATGGTGATAGCAAAGTACTACGAAGGAGGAAAAAGAAGTTTTTTGTTAGTACCTAAAGGTGAGGGAGGAGGGGATGGAGGAGGACGAGGGAGGCTTTGTGGGATTACACACTGGAAGGGAGAAATAGAGGTGGGTTGCATGGAGAAGCTTAGAGGAGGAGATCAATTACTTGGTCCTACAAGGAAGCTCTTGTGCAGGTGGCGCCACTTCATGAACAAGGAGGTGGAGACGGTGGTGTGAGGCACAAGGATAGAAAATTGCGTCGAGCCCCTCTAGTTGTACGTAATGTGGACTATGGCAAGGAGGTTGTTAGCAGGTAAGAAGGGCATGTGTGACGTGATCTGATGGAAATGCAAGAACAATTGTGGCTGTTGAAGAAAAAGATGGACGAGGTCCTAAGGAATGTCGGGAGTAAAAAGAAAAAAAAAAAGTGGGGGAGAGTAAGGGAAATGGGTCATTTGTCTCTAAAAGGCTTTTTGAGACCCATGGGAAGAATTAGAAGACAGGTGTTTGGACTAGGCCACAGCCCATGGGTAACCTAAAACCTTTTGGGCTTTAGCCTAAAACCCAACTCAGATGGAAGGAATGCCCTAGGGCTCCTTCCACCGGCGAGAGTGGTATCCACCCACCAATCACCATGCCACGACATATCCCGACGGTGGAGGTATAGCCGGCGGTGACATAGAAGATGCATGTGAAGAAGGTGGTGGTCTCTGATGAAGGTCAGTAGTTGTTGAATGTATAGAAAACGACCGGCAAGCCCATAATGGCTTCCTCGACACCACTGGGTGGTGTTTCACCTTCGCAAAAGGGACAAAAAATGTCGATATGCACAGTGGTTGAAGGTCCCACTTTTGCTAGCTCGCCAGCATTGCTTCTTGATGACTCTGAGATGGACGAAGAGGATGGGGAGGGCTCTGATGGATCTTCGCACCCGGATAGTGAGCAGGCAACATTTTCTGATGAAGAACATTCTCAGAGGCTTTCCCAGGCACTAAGCGGACAGCTTGGGTTAGAGGACATTTCTTTGGTGGAGGAGACCCAAGGTATGCCAATGGATTGCAGGGGTGATCCAATTCCCCTGAGCTACATGTTGTCAATTCATTGTAATCTCTCAGATTGGATATTTCATAAGATAAAAGAAGTACAAAAATGCGTGGGGTTGGAGTATGAAGGCTTTGAGGATCAATTTATGGCTTTGCTTACAACCAATGAAGTGGGGTACCAAAGTCATAGGAAAGCTGGATAAAAAAAAAAAAGCATGAACTAGAAAGATTGACTTGGTCTATAACTCTAAGGGCAGGTCATAAGGGAAGGGGCTGGCCTTCTCTCAATGAAACCCAAAATAGTGTCGTGGAAAGTTTGCAGACTCAATGAGGCTAATAAGTGTCTTCAAGTAAGAAACTTGCTTCATGAGTGGAAGGCAGGCATTGTTTGTCTACAGGAGACTAAGATGAAAACGATTGATAGGAGAATTGTGCGAGTTTATGGAGTTGTGTTCACGTGGATTGGGTGTATATGGCCTCTATTGGGGCAGCAGGAGGTGTCTTGCTGATGTGGGATAGATGGGTGGTGGAGAAAATGGAGGAATTTATAGGGTTATACTCTGTGGCATGCTCCTTCAATAGTGTATTAGATAACCTTTGTGGGCTTTTGCAGGGGTCAATGGTCCAAACTTACAAAACAATAAAAGATTACTGTGGGAAGAATTAACTGAAGTACATAGCTAGTGGGATCTCCCTTGGTATATTGGGGGAGATTTTAATATTACAAGATTTCCAAATGAGTGTTTGGTGATTAGAAGAGTGCGTCTAGCAATGACAGAGTTCTTAGAGTGCATCTTTCATTTGAATTTGGTGGATTTGCCTTTAGTAAGGGGTTCAATCACATGGTCTAATAATCAGACTTGGTCTCGATTGGATCGTTTCTTAATATAACCAGAATGATAAATTCACTTTCTGAATGTATGGCAAAAGCGAATGCCTTGTTTTTGTTCTGATCATTGGCCTATCATGCTTGATTATGGTGGTCTCCGAAGAAGGCGACGATATTTCAAATTTGAAAACATGTGGCTGAAATCAAAAGGTTTTGTAGATAGGGTGAGACAATGGTGGTTCTTGTACCAGTTTTAGGGTACCCCTAGCTTCATTCTAATGGGTAAATTGAAAGTACTAAAAAAAGATTTGAAACTTTGGAATATGTAATCTTTTGGAGATATTGGGGAGCACAAAAAAAGCAAGGTGATGGAGATCTAGGAGTTTGAGAGACTACAAAGACTCAGCCTCTTACATAGGAAGAACTAGTACAAATGACAATGTTGGTTGCGAACCTTGAAAGGATTATATTATTAGAAGTGACGTCATGGCGTAAAAAATCAAGAGCCTTGTGGCTGAGGGAAGGAGATCAAAGTACCAAGTTCTTCCATAGGATTGCTAACTCCCATCGGAGAAACAACAACATTGAGATGTTGAAAATTGATGGTGTTGAGTGTAAGGAAGAGTAGGTTATCCACAATCATGTAGTTGAATTCTTTGAGTAGTTATTAACCGAGCAGGCGGGATGGCAACCTACCCTTGATGGTCTTGCTTTTGACTCCATTGGGTTGAATGATGTATCTCGGATGGAGAGGGCCTTTGAGGAGGCGGTTTACGATGTAGTGAGGCAAATGTTTAAAGACAAGGCACTGGGGCCTGATGATTTCTCTATGGGTTTCTTTCAAACTTGTTGGGAAGTATTAAAAGAAGATCTTATGAAGGTGTTTCAGGAGCTATTCTCGGTTGAAATTTTTTTAAAAAGCCTTAACACCACTTTTCTTGCATTGATACCAAAGAAGGTGGGGGCTATGGAAGTTAAGGAGTTTCGACCCATAAGTTTAGTGAATGGGGTATATAAGATAATATCCAAAGTGCTAGCGAACAGTCTAAGTGAGGTTTTGGGGAAGATCATTACAAAATCTCAAAATACTTTTGTAAAAGGGAGACAGATTCTTGGTGCGGTTCTTTTTGCCAATAAATGTCTGCATAGTAGATTGAAGGCTGGCACAATAAGGATCATTTGCAAGGTAGACATGGAGAAGGTGTATGATCATGTTAACTGGAATTTCCTTCTCTACATTCTTGAGAGGTGTGGTTTTGGGGAGAGGTGGCAGTCGTAGATCTGTTGGTATATATCAATGGTGAAATTCTCAATGTTGATAAATGGCAGTCCAGTTGGTTTTTTCATAGCACACGAGGCCTAAGATAAGGAGATCCGTTGTCGCCATTACTATTTGTTATTATGATGGAGGCGCTTAGAAGGATGACCTCGGCATTGGTTACTAATGGTTTTGTAGATGGCTTTTCGATCGGATCCCCGGAGAGGGGAATCATTAACATATCTTATTTGTTGTTTGCAAATGATGCACTTATCTTTTGCAGGGCTGATCAAAATCAGATTCGAGCACTGAAGGCCTTGCTTCTTTGTTTTGAAGCAACATCAAGGTTGAAAGTGAATTTAGACTAAGAGATGGTGCCAATTGGTGGTGTTCTTAATTTATGACAGATGGCCAACACGTTGGGGGTGTAAGATAGCTTTACTTCCTACGACTTACCTTAGCCTTCCGTTGGGGACTCCTTCGAGAGCGTCCTCTTTATGAGACATAATGATTAAGAAAGTAGAGCAGAGACTGGCATGATGGAAAATGATGTATTTGTCAAAAGGTGGTAGGATTACTTTGATTAAAAGTACTTTATCTAACCTACCAACTTATTTTTTATCCTTGTTTCCTATACTTGCAAGTGTGACAGTTCAAATTGAGAAATTCTAACGTGATTTCTTGTGGAGTGGAGTGGAGTGGAGGAGGAGGAGTTCAAGTTTCACCTAGTCAAGTGAGAGATGGTATGTCGCCCCATTTCTAATAGTGGGTTGGGCATTGAAGTATGAAGATCTTTAACTGGACGTTACTTGGCAAATGGTTGTGGAAATATCATAAGGAACTAGAAACCCTGTGGAAGTTGGTGATTGAGAGCAAATATGCATGTTTATGGAGGGGGGATGGTGCACTAAAAGAAGTAAGAGAGGCGTATGGAGTGGTTTTGTGGGAATATATTCGAAGAGGATAGGAGGTCTTGACTCGACACACTAGACTTCATTTGGGTGAGGGCTCCAGGATTAAATTCTGGATATATATTTGGTGCAGTAATAGTTCTCTACAAGAGATATTTTCTTCACTGCTCAATATTGCTAGTGCTACAGATGTATCAGTGGTGGAAGTCATGGAGATATCTGGGGGCAAATTCGTTGGAACATCTTTTCTAGTATGGCATTACAAGACTGGGAAATGAGCAGCTTTGAAGAATTTTACAGTCTTTTGTACTCCATAAAACCAAGCAATCAATAGGAAGATGTATTATGGTGGACACCCGATGGTGAAGGGGTATTCTCAATTCGCTCTTTTTATAAGGCTCTCGCACAAAAACCCAAAACTCAGTTTCTGTGGAGAAGACTTTGGAGACATAAGGCACCCCCCAAAGCTTTTTTTTTTTTTTTAATTTTAATTTTAATTTATGTGGACAGCCTCATTGGAGAAGATTCTCCCAACTGACAACTTGAGGAAACAAAGGTAATTATTGTAGATTGATGTTGCATGTGTAGAGAAGGGAGAGATAAACCATCTCTTACTACATTGTGAGACAGCTAGGGTACTATAGAATGAGGTGTTTAATATATTAGATTTGTCTTTGATTATGCCAAGGATAGTGCTGGCAGTGCTGGCCAGTTGGACAAATCTAAGAGACATACAACAGATTAAAGTTGTCTGGAAGATGATCTCTATATGCATTTTGTGATGTTTATGACAGGAGTGTAATGACCGGACATTTTAAGACAAAGAGAGATCGCTAAAGGAACTGAAAGATTTATTCTTTAGAATACTATGTACTTGGGCCATTGTTGTCGACTTAAATGGCATGGACCTACATGATTTTCTTGTGTCTTGCGCTTACTTAGCTTAGGGCATACCTTTGTTTTTTCTATTAGAATTCTATACATAGCTTTACCTATTCATTGATCAATAAAATTTGTTTACTTAAAAAAAAAATGTGTTTTCATGCTAGAATGTTTTCACAACACTTATTAATTCATCTCATTTAATTATTACAAATTTTTTAAATTTTCACGTAAAATAAAATAAAAAAATTCAACTTTTTAAATTTAAAAATAAAAAAATATTAAAATCTACATTTTAATAAAATTTTATTTAATTTATAATTTTAATTTCAAATTATCTCATATTCCAAAACAAACCAACACCTTTACATGGGCCGATACTCGAAAAGGTAGGGCCGAACATAGAAAAACGGCAACTCCTTTTCTTCTACCCTATTTTGTACCGTCCAGCAGCAGCCTTCCAGAATCCAGATTCATCACTTCCAGTTCGAGGCTTCAAGCTCCCACCACAGGTCATCGTCTGCTCCTTCGCAACACCTCGGTATCTCGGTCCGGTCCGTCGCAGGCTCGCAGCACCTCTAGGCTCTTGCCATCAGCTATGGTTTATCTCTCTCTCTCTCTCTCTCTCTATGATGGCTTCATTAAACCACGATTCATTAGTTGATATTTTTGATTGAATTTGGACTTCGGAATCAGACCCTACCCATCTGTAAAATGTTGTCCATTATTCGACTGGCCCTCAGAAAAAAAAGGTGTATGAAGTTTTGAACTCCTGAGCTATTATGAAGAGAAATCATTGAATGGAATGGCTTCACTCCTGTCCCACGTAATGGCTCCTGTAAGGATTATCTAAAATTGAGGCTATTAGGATTAGGGTTCTTGTTTTATTTTATTTTATTTTATTTTGGTTCACTTTCATACGAGCTTGGCGTGCTTAGAGAAAGAAACTGAGGGCATTCTTCACCGTCCTAGTTTGATCAGTTTCGCCACCAACGATGTCCTCTCTGAAGACAGGGCACTTGCCATCTGATCCCTCAAAGTCATCATTACACAACTCCTCAATTTCTTGGCCAAGTGACATCTCTCCCAATTGATTGAATTCCACTTCATCTACTCTAAAGTCCAAATACAAGTAACATCACAAAAGAAATAGTCTTCCGCATTGTAAATTTATTTTGTAAAAAATTACAAAAGTTTTCCACAAAGAAATTGATTTAAAAGAAATCGATGAACTTCATCTCCTTGATTGATGATCAAACTCCCAGTCAATCCATATAAAATCATTTCACCCAGCTTTTGGCTAGCTGAATCCATTAATTGCTACTAAATCTGCATGAAGAAAGAAAAGAATTGACAAAAAATTTAAAAAATGTAGCTGTAACAAAACCAAGAATGCAAGTGATCCAGTGATAATAAATGAGTCTCCCTTGGCCAAAACTGAGCTTCCTAATAGTTCATATCTTAATGTATGGCAAGAAATATAAGGAATTCTACTTCTGGTGTCAGCATGAAATATGTACCTATCAGACTAAAACTTTGTTGCCAAGAAACTTTGTCACCAGTATGTAATGTTTGACTGTACCTGTATGTCATTTGTTTCAATCAAATTAGCGCCACGTGTTTGCACAATACAATTACCACCATGTATTATTATTATTTTTAAATATGTATGTTTTTATGACTTGTATTGATGTTATTTTGGAATATAGTTTATATATATAATTTATTCATATATCAACTATCCTGAAATGGTACAGCGAAACGTATCAGTAACCGAAATATTCCATTCTAGTACCTCGACCAGAACAGAATTCAAAACTTTGACTAGTTTCAGGAGTTACTTCAGAACTTAATATTAACCTGGGTTGGCCCATGTTCGATACTGGGCTGAAAGTTAAATCTGGAGCCTAGAGGTGAAAACACATTAATAAATAAAAGAGGAAAATCCTCGTCCTTGCTGAGTCAGTTCTTCTCTGGGTTCTCTCCGATTGGAGTTTCAAATTTCCTTAGAGGTACCAATCTTTGTTCCAGTTCTATTACATTAGGATTTCCAGTCAATTTTAGGGATTTCTATTTTTGACAATTTTCTCTCTTATTTGATTTGTTTTTGACGTCAGGGAAAACCCTTGAATATTTAATTTCTCCAAAGTATGATGAGCTCTGAAATTCTTAAAATCCTCCTTATCAAAAGTGAGTGCCGTATAACAAATGTAAGATAGATTAAAAAATCAATTTTAAGTACAGGAAAAGCTGAACAATGAAGAAAATGATTAAGGATAGGTTTGGGGATGAGATGAGAATTTTGTGTTTTGTTTTAAAGTTTAAAATATTATTTTTTAGTTTTGAAATTTGAAAAAGTTAAATTGAAATTTGAAAAAGTTGTATTGGAATTTGAAAAAGTTGTAATGATGAGATAAGATGAGATGAGAATTTTGTGTGAGATGTGTTTTCCAAACCTATCCTAAATGCAGTGAATTAAATGATTAAAATAGCAAAAAGTCAATAACCATTCTTTCAAACTCCAAGCGAAGAAGTTCAAGTGTAATTAAGGGCTAGTTTGATTACACAAAACCCAACTATCTCATCTCATATAATATAATCATTACAACTTTTTCAAACTCTCACACAAAATATAATAAACAATTCAACTTTTTCAAATCCCAAAACAAAAATTATATAAAAAAATTATATTATAACAATATTTTATTCAATTTTCAACAAAACATCTCATCTCATCTGAACTGCGTAACCAAACGAGGCCTAAAGCCCCGTTTGGGTTCGGAAAGTGTTTCTTCTCATCTCATTATAACTTTCTTAAATTCTCATACAAAATATAATAAACAATTCATTCAAATCTCAATTTAACTTTTCAAATCCCAAAACAATAATAATATTAAAAAATAATATTCTAACGATATTTTTTCAACTTTCATCTTCATCTAAAACCATCTCATCTCATCTTTGAATCTAAACTAGCCCTAAGCTATAACAGTATTCATGGGAAGAGATTGTAATTTTGATGTTTTGCTTGTTGGGTTTCAGACTTGGGGTGTTGTAGAATAAGTTGCTATGAGGTGAATTTCATGACGTGTGATATCCCATATGATAAGGATAAGGGTAGGTTGTGTATGAGATCCCAAATTGCTTGGGAATGATAAATTTTTGTTGTTTATAATGTTCCAATGAGACTCCAATTGTATCATTGACTAGTCCTTTTGGAGTATAGACCAATTGGTTTAGGCCTTCCATTGAGGCGTTATAAATGGTATTAGAGTTAGGTTCCAACAAAAAATGTGGTACTTGAGCCGTGCCACCTATGATGGACTGGCCCGACGAGAAAGTCAGGAATTTAAGGGGGGAGATTGTGATACCATATGATAAGGATAAGTGTAGGTGTTGTATAAGAGATCCCACATTGTTTGGGAAGGAAAATTTCTTGCTCTTTATAGTGTTCCAGTGGGGCTCCGATTGTATCATTGACTAGTTCTTTTGGAGTGTAGGCCAAGTGGTATGGGCTTTCAATTAGGGCGTTACATAACCATTTTGTTTATCATAGCTCGTTTGGTTTTTTTTTTTTGCCATTTTTTGGTATTCTTAGGGCCTTTTTCTTATGCTTCACAATATTGTGTTAAGCCATTTCACATTATTTTCTGGTGGATGGGCTATGATTTACTTATGTCCTAAAGTATGCTGCGGTCTGCAATGATATTATTATATTTTTGGGTAATGATACCCTTACACTTCCTTTACTACTGTTTTACTACCCAACTTTTTTTTACCTTTTGTTCTTTGAATCTGGATTAGAAATCTTAGAACATGAAATTCTTGCATAATGTAGAAGAAAATAAAGTTAACTCTGAATTTATTTTCTTCTACATTATGCAAGAAGGTCATGTTCTGGAATTTTTAATCTAAATTCAAATAGCAAAAGGGAAAAAAAAAAATAGCTTGGTAGTAGAGCAGCAAAGCAGGTGTAAGAGTATCATTACTCATTATTTTTCTAGCCCAGAACCTTGATTAGGAAATGTGTCAATATGTAACCTCATCTACACCAGCTGTGCTTAAGCAATTTCTCTTCCGCTTGTATTCAATCAAATGTAACATAATGTAGAAGAAAATAAATTCAGAGTCAATTTTTATAAAATTGAATTTATTTTTAATTAAATTACATGATTACGTTGGTTGATTGAATTTATTTTCTTCTACATTATGCAAGAACGTCATGTTCTGAGATTTTCAATCTAAATTCAAATAGCAAAAGGGAAAAAAAAATAGCTTGGTAGTAGAGCAGCAAAGCAGGGGTAAGGGTATCATTACTCATTATTTTTCTAGCCCAGAACCTTGATTAGGAAATGTGTCAATATGTAACCTCATCTACACCAGCTGTGCTTTCTTAAGAGACGGAAGCAATTTCTCTTCCGCTTGTATTCAATCATTTGTTATATTACATTGCAAGGTGGCCAGGTTCTTGTGGGTTGATATCTTTGGCATGGATTATGCCTAGAAGGGGGATGGATATTTTTGAGTGTTGGAGAGGTCTTAGGGGTATTATTTAAATCCCTACTGTGTGGAAAATGCTTATCTTTGTATTATGTGGTGTTTGTTTACCTATAAAAAAATGTGGTGTTTGTGGAATGTGGATGGGGAGAAATGGTCGGTGTTTTAAAAATAGTTTTTCATAATTTACTTGTATCCATATCTAGTTCCTAGTTGTTGTTAGGTGTATTCTTCATATACTTCCTGGGCTACGCCTTCTTTTAATATTAATAAAATTTTATTTTACCTTTTAAAAAAGAAGAATTCCATGGTGAAATTGAAGAGTGGGGATATAAGTGTATGATCAGACAGAGTATTGGGTAAGCAGCTCAGCTTGAGAATAATTTCTATTTGGTTATAGGCTGACTGTTGGAGATGCCATTTTCTTGTCCAAGTGTGTGGTTTATATGGTTGAAACCTTTTCAAGCAATTTCATCCGTTATTGTCCATGTTTTTTTCACATAGATTCTTTACCAAGACTGTCGCTCTGTGGTTATCACTTATCAGTGCACTTCAAGTAGTTTTTTCACTGTTAATAACGTGCATACCATGCTGTGTAATTGAGAAGGTAGTTTGTACAAAACAAGCTGATTAGTGAAATGCTTATAAAAGGTTCAATGTTTCAATTACATGCCATGTTAATTTTTCTTTTGTGGGTTGGGTTTTTTCTCTTTTCTTTTATGGGGTGTGGGGGGTAGGGAGTGCTGCTGAATACGATAACGCCATTCACTATGGTTTGTCACAAATCAGTTGGCGTGATTAGACAGGACTATTGATGATCTCTTTTTTTCTGAGTTTTTATCATAGAATCTCATATAAATATGCGGGGACTCCTTGAACATGAATAGTTTTTCTTTCTTTTGAAAATTATCATTCTTATTCCAAGATACTTAGAATTGTTATTAAAACTTATAATTGATACCTTTATTTTAGTTTCAATCTTTTACTTATTGTTGGTTGATTGCAGGCAACGCTGGCTGATTCTTTTCTTGCAGACCTTGATGAACTATCTGACAATGAAGCTGATGTTATTGTGAGTATTTTTGTTCTGTGAATTACATATCATTGACTTTGGTGAAGGTTTTTTATTAATGTTTTTCAGCCTACGCATCATGTGTAAATATGCTCTGTCTTCTTGCAGGAGGAAGAAGATGTCGATGCTGGAAATATGGAAGAAGATGTTGATGGGGAAATGGCAGACATCGAAAATCTTAACTATGATGATCTGGATAGTGTTTCGAAATTGCAGAAAACCCAGAGATATGTTGATATTATGCAGGTTAATCCATATCTTGCATGCGCTTCTATTTTGACCATGAAATGTGCCATGCGCTTTTATGTTTATGTTGCAGAGTTTGTTCTAATGTTCTTTTTCCTTCTTTTTACTTATCAATTTATTATGATCAGTTCTACAGTGGAACATGATTGTTTTAGATCTCTCTTCTTTGGGAGATCCAGTGTGGTCTTTTTTTTCTTCCTCTTCTGTTTTTTTTCCCCCCTTTTCTTTTTGGTCTTGTTCTTCTGTTTGCTTTTGCTAAGTTTTCTTTCAGGGTTAGGTTTATAATTTTACTGTTCTCTATGCTTTGATCATTGCAGTGGATATGCGTATTGAGTTTGATGTAATGGTTAATAGTGTGTTTGATTTGTAGAAAGTGGAAGACGCACTCCAAAAAGGCTCTGATATCTCAAATCTTGGAATGGTTTTGGAAGATGATCCTGAATATCAGCTGATTGTGGACTGTAATGCTTTGTCAGTTGATATTGAGAATGAAATCATTATTATCCACAATTTTATTCGTGACAAGTACAGGTTGAAATTTCCAGAGCTTGAATCACTTGTGCATCACCCAATTGATTATGCGCGCGTTGTTAAGAAAATTGGGAATGAAATGGATTTGACCCTGGTTGATCTGGAAGGGCTATTACCGTCAGCTATCATTATGGTGGTGTCAGTTACAGCATCGACCACAAGTGGCAAGCCTCTTCCTGAAGAAATTCTTGATAAGACCATTGATGCATGTGATCGAGCTCTTACTCTAGATGCAGCAAAGAAAAAAGTCCTTGACTTTGTAGAAAGTCGAATGGGATATATTGCACCAAATCTTTCTACTATTGTTGGGAGTGCTGTTGCAGCTAAACTTATGGGGACTGCTGGTGGTCTTGCTGCATTAGCTAAGATGCCTGCATGTAATGTTCAGCTTCTTGGTGCTAAGAAAAAGAACCTTGCTGGGTTTTCCACTGCAACATCTCAATTTCGTGTAGGGTATATTGAGCAAACGGAGATATTTCAATCTACACCCCCTTCTTTGAGGATGCGTGCTTGCCGGCTCTTGGCTTCCAAGTCAACACTTGCAGCAAGAGTAGATTCCACAAGAGGAGATCCATCAGGGAACAATGGAAGAACCTTACGGGAAGAGATCCGTAAGAAAATTGAGAAGTGGCAAGAGCCTCCTCCTGCAAAGCAACCCAAACCACTTCCAGTGCCTGATTCTGAGCCTAAAAAGAAGAGAGGTGGTCGTCGACTGAGGAAGATGAAGGAAAGGTAGTGCTTCTTTAATTTATTTCTTCAGCTTAATTTATTTGTCAGATTTTAAAATGAATCAAACTTTATGTAATTTTTTTTCTCATATTTCATGCTCTAGATATGCAATAACAGACATGAGGAAACTCGCAAATAGGATGCAATTTGGTGTACCTGAAGAGAGTTCTTTAGGTATGTTGTTGTCTACAGCATGTTTGAATGTTAAGTAATTGCTGATTTGAAATTAGATTATTTTCTAATGTGCAAATTGTTATAAATTATTATTTTTTTGATAAGTAAGAAGATTTTATTGATCCACGTAATTAGGCCTTGCCCAGGTACACAGGAAGTATACAGAGATGAACCTAATTACATTCTAAGCACTGTGGAAAACAACATAAAAGTCATTAAAACTAATCCCATTAAATACAATAGCCATGTCACCACCCCGCCCTAATAAATAGAGCGAGGCGGGACACTTACTTTCTTCTTTCATTTTTCATCTGTATAAATATATATTATTATTATTATAGTTACGGGATGTTTTTTTTTTTTTTTTTCCTACGCTACGGTGTTAACATGGAATACGCGCGGACATGACATGCTTGCACTCTGGGTTTCTAATCAAAGGGATGGAACACCTGATAGACATTTGATTCAACATTTCTATAAAGGACTCTCAAAGTCCGTCATTCAAACATTAACATAACTAGTTTTAAACAAGAGGGAACTCAGTTCCCTCATTACAAACCAAAAAGGGTGTTGGACCATCACATGAGGGATTACCATCACCCCTCCATAGAAGTCCCACCATTACCATCACACCACCATAGAATTTATAACATACCAAAAGGACTATATTGTTTAAAGTAAATAACACAAAACGTCCCCAACATGGGACCCCTCCTAAATTCTATAACCAAAATCATCATCAAACAACGAACCGGGGAACCCTAAGCATCAACCCCTCCCTCCTCAGCAGTACCGGGCTCCACAGCTTCTTCATCATTACCTGGATGTTTAACATAAACACAAGAGTGAGTTTAATATTCAGTAAGCAGTACACCATGCTGTTAACTTATTAATCACATATCTTTCTTTGAAAATATGCATACATAAACACTTGCAAATTCTTGACAATGCTTTCATGCATAAACATTCTTAGGGATATAAACCATACATTTAATGCATAAACATGCTTTTTAGGCTTTTCATCTTTTCACTTTCTTAGGCCATTGCCCACTGTTACGCCCCGTATGCTAGGGTTAGTGGTCTTTTGGACCAATGGATTCGCCCGTGGCCGCTGGTTGGAATCCCATTCCGTTAGGGCGCAGCACTGGGTGCATTACCAGATACTACTACCCGGCATTGCAATCTGCCCATTCATTCATTTGGGTACCCCTTTCATTCATGTGGCTATTACGTATTTTCATACATTGAACATTTCTTTTCATTCTTTCCTTTCCTTTGCATTCATTCATTTTCATTGTCTTTCCTTAGTCCGATGCATATGTATTTTCGAAAAAGGTTTCATGTCATGCCATGCATATATATAAGTAAGGCATCAGTTATATAAGTAAGGCATCAGTTATTTAAGAGAGAGAGCATGCATAAGAAATCTCATGATGCATTACCTTATTTCATACACACAATTATAAGTAGTAGGGTGCTTAACAGGGGCTATCAAGAAAGGCTTATACATAATATATTTTCATACTTACTCTATCATTAGAAGAACATTTGAAAAGAGAAAGAGAGACATTCTTTCATAAAAGAACTTGTGTAAGGAGCATGGTCGTAGCTACTTACCTATGAGTTTTACTTAATAGGTTCCTTTGATCTTGAAAATAGACTCCTATTCAATAAAATGAGATAGATACATTAATATCCACTTTACTAGAAGCTTCGCTAATCGATACTCTTACATGCCCACTTAAATTCGAGCTTGGAATCAAGCGTTTCGTTAACCTGTTAATCTACCCACCAAGCATGGCATTAAGTCACAACATTAGAATCCTCATCCTATTCCATTTAAAGAGACTCATGAAAGCACATTACCCATTGGTTGTCCCTTTTAAAAGGTCATTGTTTACCACATAAAGGATGGGTTGAAATCATAGGTTAAAATACACAATTGGTAGGAATTTAAATAAAAAGGGGAAGGAAATGAGAAGGCATTTCAAATCTGGAATTTTCATTGAAAAGGGCATTTGACAGTTTTACAATATCATTTTGGAAGGTAAATCCAACAAAGAGCCAATGTTTACAAAGGGTTAATTTTTGTCACTTCTCTTCAAGGGCTTTTCATGTTAAAATTCATCTTTGATTGGGCTAAGGAAAGATTGAACAAAGGGATGGATTGGGCTGATTTAAGTTCCAACAAAAGCATAGCAGAAAATTTTAGGAACCCTTGGACAGCCAATAGTCTTTGCACTTTCATACTCTTAAAACATCCTTTACCTAATCCAACTTCAACTACATAATTAAATCACGCTTAGATTGTAAAAAGCTTAGGAAAACATCTCTTATCTTCTAAAAACAGATCATAAAACATGGGTATAGCACAAGGCAAACTCAAGGTTTCCAAAGTAAGTTTACTAGTTTAGATTAAACTTTTAGTGGCTTACTTAGGCCATAAATTCAAAGGAAGGATATGTTTAAAATTGTAACTTTAACTCCATCAATGTAACACATAAAGGCATGGTTTTAACAAAATTAAATCATGGCTTAACTTGATAAAATACAAGAAAAGCACTACCACAAGGTGCCTTGCAAATACACGGCTGGAAATCAAGGCAGGACATAACCCATGGCTGGAACCAAACAAGATGTAACGCACGGCTGGGAATCACAGAGTATATGCACGGCTGTAACCCAGAAAAACAGAGCATGGTTCGACACACACACAACACTATTATCCCTCCATCCAATTACCACTTAGCTAAGACATGAAATAGAAGGAACGAAAGAAACAATCAACTCAGAAATCGCTACACAGTAATCGGTTTGCTAATGGAACCCGAAACCCCCAAATACAAAGCATAACCCACTAAGCATGGTTCCAGATTTCACAAGAAATCAGAAGAAATAAATAGAGTATTATCTAACTCAGCAACCACAACGGAAAGGAGGAGAAGAATCCGAAGATCCAAGCCACGAATTTCGTCCTCTTGAAAGGAGCTTCAACCGAAACCCAAGTTGAGAGAGAGTAGAGAATCGGCTTGAAGAAAGGAAGAGAGGTGTTCGGTGCAAGAGAAAACCGAGAGGGTCCTTTTCGTGTAGTTAAAAATGGCTGCACTTTAGGGCTTGAAGGAGATTTTCTTGGCTTTCTCTGGAAGTTGAAGTTTGCGTGTGAGAGAAAAAGAGAAGTTCCGAATGGCTTAATGGAGAAGTCGGTCATCACTTAAGAAAAGTGAGTCAAAGCTTCCCTTGGAAGCTAAAGGAACGAACGGTGAGGATTAAGGCATGTGAAGATATTTTCTCAAATGCTCATCCTACGGTGGAGAAGGTTTGGGCCACTCTTCAATTAAATAAAAAGGTAGGGGGCTTTAAGAAAATGTATTATAAGATCTGAAAATATTCCCTTAGATTATTTTAATGACCCACATAAAAATAAAAGCACACATATCTTAAAAATAAAATAATAAAATATTAAAATCATAAAAATCCTTACCTCAAAAATATTTGACTTGAGAAATTAAGTTAAAGAAATGACGTAAGAACCTATGTAGTAGGATGCGGGTATTACAAGCCGAAGCCCAAAGTAACAATGGATGAATTTAAATGTTGGACAAGGATGCTTGGACCAACCTCCCACACCAATTGTCCCCCCTACTTCATTTGAGCACCAACCTCCCCAAATACTCCCATATTTGACATCAATAACATTCCTCCAAAGAGCATCACCTTCTCGATGGTACTGCCATAACCACTTCCCTAATAGTGCAATATTGAAGTTTCTCAACTTTCTAACCCCCAAATCACCACAGGATAAAGGGGTGCAGTTCTTATCCCACTTATTCAGGTGGAATTTTTTTCTCATCCTAAGCCTCCCCAGAATAAATCACGAAAAAACTTCTCTAGTCTATTCGCCACCCTTGTAGGCAAGGGAAATAAAGATAAAAAGTATGTTGGGAGGTTAGATAATGCGCTCTTAATTAAGGTGGTTCTACCACCTTTGGATAAATAAATTCTCTTCCAACCGGCCAATCTACCTTCGATCTTTTCAACAATCCCATCCCACATTGCCTTGGAATTATGAGGAGCCCCCAAGGGAAGACTAAGATACTTCATAGGCAAGGATGACACCTTGCAGCCTAAGGTAGCAGCCAATTCACCTAAGTTATGAACCAAGCCAATAGGAACCATTTCAGATTTCGATAGATTCACCTTAAGTCCGGAGACAGCCGCAAAACAAAGCAAAAGAGCCCTCAAGGAGAGAATCTGATTGGGGTCTGTCTACCCTTTTTGTGACATCGACGAGGTGGCCGGAGCAACCACCAGCGGGCTTGAGTTTGTCGAGCCCGAGAGAGACTTTTAGCCACCACTCAGGATGTGGATGGGCTTTTCGGTCGACCCAGCAAGCCCAACAATGTTCGGGCTATGCCCTTTCAACATAAGCCCAGACCCATCTTCAGGCCTAGGTGTTGTGTGGCTTACATCTACTAAAGCAGTGTTAGGCTTAGGCTTCACCGCAGGGCCAAGTGGCCCACGACCCAAGCCCATAACCAGGCCCAGGCTCATGTCGACTTTGTTCATCAGTTCCCTAACCTCCTCCATGATCCATGACTCCCAACAATTGAGCTCTGACAACCCACATGACACCTTCCACTTCCCCCACCCTCGAGCACCCGCCAAAGAGACTTCCACCTCCCATACCAGACTGCACTAGGAGACAATAGGCCTCAGATGGATCACGTCTGTTATCACCTTCACCCCCTAACACCTTACCTGTGTCAACCCCCACGACAGAGCTGCACCCTGCCAGAGGACACGCCAAAGACCTCAAGACCAAAGCAAACGAGGCACCTTTAGAATGGAGGGGCTTCCCCGCATTCAACCCATTACCAGATTGCCCCCCATGTCTAACGCTTGTAATCTAGTGACACTCAGTATGCACTCTGTTTGCATTCTAAAATATAGGGGCTTTGGAGCCAACAACCAGTCTGAGGTGATACACAAAACCTTCCCATCCATTACCCTTTAAACCTTCAGCGATAGCCAGTAAACCCCTCCTCCTACCATTTCCGAACTCAGCCAGTTGCAAAAAACGACCCCTGGAGTTGACTTGGCGTTGAATGGTGAGAACTCAGTTACCCATCCTCAATTTTCTTAAAAAACCTTCATGCCGGGAAGAGGCTAGGCATTCCTCTACCATTTTTGCCACCCATAAAGCCGACGTCCCAGTTAAGTAGATGAACATAACTAGCCTTCTGTTCGGTAATGCGAATCTGTAACCACCCTCATTGGAGAAAACAAATGTTTTTGATTCCACCATGATATACCTATTGCCCTCCATCAGAGCAACTCTAAAAAGAAGGGCTGGAGACAAGAATGAAAGGGAGAAGAGCGATTATCCAGCGAGAAGCGCCGGAGATGGAGTTGCGTGCAGTAATGGGAACTGAGTGTACGGAGAGAATGTGTACAGAGAGAATCTCATATTAATAATAAATAAATTTATTATTTATAACCAAAATTTATAACAAAATTTATATAAAACCAAAATGTTAAAAATTTTGGTTTAAATATTATGTGCAATTGCTCTAATTAAACCCAAAAATATATTTATGGCATGCAAGCCCTACAAATGCCTGATGTCTAAATATGGAGCATTCATTTTCAAATAAGTTCCTGAATTCTGTACCTCTTATTTATGTATCTCTACTTGTTATCATATTTCCTGGTGTATCTACTGTTATATCATTTTCATTTGGTATCTGTAAATACTGTCTGCATTTGTTACACCAGAGGCTATTTTGCCGTTTATCAATATCCTTTTTATATTCCTTTCTTACCGTATCATGCTCCTCGATGGTAGGGGATGGTCTGGGAGAGGGTTATGGAATGCTCGGTCAGGCTGGGAGTGGCAAGCTACGTGTATCAATTGGTCAGAGCAAACTTGCTGCAAAAGTTGCCAAGAAGTAAGTTTTCAACTGTAACACACCCTTCCTGTAGGCTAGAGATGTCACATACTTGCATAATTAAAGCCAGGCAAGAGATTTCATAATTTAATTAAACAATTATTCCATCTGTCAATAAGCCATGTCCAGGCTACCATTATCTCAATGAGGTTCTATTGGATGGTGGAAATCAAACATGTGTTATGAGCTATTGAAATAGTTTAAAAGGTGGGCTTTATGTTACATCAACTCTCTGGCCATGCTGCTAGCCTGATGAGCTTAATAGTAATTTCTTCCTTTTGTAGATTTAGTAGTATGTCTTGGATTATCGTTTCTATTTCAGTTGAGCATTCTATCATCTAATCTCAACATCAATTTTGCTTCTTAATCTCTATGGGCTACCTAATGCTTTCAGGTTTAAGGAAAAGCATTCCGGAAGCAGTGGTGTTACCTCTGGATTGACATCAAGTTTAGCATTTACCCCTGTGCAGGTTGGTATTACTTCTTACCTCTCCATGAACCCTGTCTGTGAAGTGTACAAGTTTCTTGACCGTGAAGCGAATTTTAGAAGCACAAATTGATCATACCTCATGATAGGGTTCAATGACATGCTTAGTTTCTTTTGTCTCCCATTAAAGTTCTATTTTTGAAGATGGTATATAACGGTTTGTGATTGAATTGGATTTGGATACCCAGAGTTGCTAACCAACTCTGGGCTTAGAGTGGAAAAGAGATAGAAACGTGAAGTTTCTTGACATGCTTACTTTCTGTCTCCCCATTACTTATAAAAAAAAAAAAACTTTCTTTGTCTCCCCATTAAAATTCTATTTTTGAAGATGGTATAACGGTTTGTGATTGAATTAAATTTGGATCTCTAGAGTTCGGTTAAGAGTTTGTAACGGAACTCTGGGCTTAGAGTGGAAGAGAGAGAGAATGAAGTGGATCTCCATAGAGCATTTAAAGCTGCCCGATAAAATTTCTCTGGAGATTTCTATGGGGTTGAATTAGAGGGATGGGGCTCCTTTCGATTGGTTTGAACTGGACAGAGGTCAGTTCATGGTGTAGACTAACTGAAAATTTAAGATGGTAGAAGCTCTACTAATTGAAAATCTTGTCCTACTAAAACACATTGTTTTAACGCCAGCACCTGGAAGAAGAAAATTGAAAATGTTGGACATCCACCATATATGGCACACCACTTGATTTATCTTGGTGTTTTCAGTGGACTTCCTCCTGCGATCTTCAAACCCATGAAAATGGTAGTAATGGATAAGGAGGAACCTAAAAACTTTGTTGTCTCGCCTTTCTCTCTCTTCCTAACCAATATTGACATTCACGATCTATCACCCACTACTGTTTTTTATCTGGTGTTTATGCATCAATGATTGTCCACCTATGATAACCAAACCCATGAAAAAGCTTGGACGCTCTGGCTCTCTCCCTCCCTCCCTTCCCTTCCCCCCTCAGGATCTCTCCCCCTCCCCCCCCCTCCCCGCCCCCAGCTCTCTCTCTCTCTCTCTCTCACACACACACACACACCGAAGTAGGGTCTTCTTTACTCTCTTCTGCCGTGGTGTGATTTATTGGTGACCTCATGGCATGAGGAGATCTGGTACTCCAACCTTTCTCTTCATCGTCAACCCTTCCAATACTTGTTGCAATTCTCATTTCTTTACCTTGGCATTGACTTCATTCATTCCTTGTTTCTTTGCTTATACCACAGTTGAGACAGATGAGGAAGAGGTAGGTGATGATTATGTGAAGATCACTATCTTTTTCTTTTGATGTTGTCATTGCTGTTGTTGGACAGGGTAGTTTGTCTTCTAATAGGCCGTGTTACAGTGGTGAATGGGTAAACCTGGGCAAATTTTCTCAAACTTTATTTTTTGAGCAAGCAATTTAGAAGTATATATGGTCCATTCCTTGGCAGATGCTCAAGTTCTCCTCTACTAAATCTGTGGTTTGATCTTTTGTTAATGTGGAATCATTTTTCTACCTAAAAGCTTTATACGAAAAAAAGTAGACTGATTTTTTGTTGTTGTTATGTAGTCGTTAATCTGTTTGACTTGGAAACATATCAATGATAACAATCCCCATTTTCTCTCTACAGGGGATAGAACTATCAAATCCACAGGCTCATGCACACCAACTTGGCAGTGGAACTCAAAGCACATACTTTTCTGAGACAGGAACATTTTCAAAGATCAAGCGGACCTGAATCTTCACGTGTTCATCTCTTCTTGCCAGGTGCACTTGACATGGCATTTCTACAAATTTGATTAGGAAAGAGTAGGGAATATTTTGATATAAAATTTACCAAGAGCTCTTCAATCATGAACTCAACACTCAAGAGATCAAGATTCTTTAGAGTTTGTCGAACTTATTCTAAATTAGACAATGGTCATTTTATTAAGGTTACTTATATAAGCCCTAATTTCTTCTACATTACAATCAAATGGGAGCCCCACAACTTGTATTGATGAATTAAACCTGGAAAGTAGTAGAAAATATGTTTGTCTCATAGGCACGTCCAAAAGAAAAAAACAGCACTATTTGACTTGGTAAGTGTGTGTTTTCATTGCTTCTACTGTTATCTATTTTCGAATCTGACATGATCTCCAAATGGGAGATGCATTAGGACACGGCTTGCGGCCAATTTCATCTAGATTAGATTCAAACAGTACTCAATTAACATATCCATTTGTAAGTAATTTAAATGAGGTATAAAACTATAAATTATAACGAACTGTATATAGGATAGTGCATTTTTTAATAGAGTTATTATATTCTCAAGATGGTTTAGTACACCATCCACATCCTTTAAATGGTAAAATTTGATTTTTAATATTCAAATTTTAAAATTCATCTTCTAAATAAAATTATGTCAGGTAAATACTTTATTAAGTGTGCTCTACTCACTGGCTTGGGAATAAAATATTTTTTAGATAAATAAATTTATTGTACATCTGATTCATTAAATGAGGTATACACTCAAAATTTACGTCTAGTTCTAGTTGAAATTGACTAGAGTATTAACACGATATTTATCTTCATATTTCTTTACTAGCTTATTCTACAAACCTTTGTTTTCATCTCGCTTTGTCAGTAGTACCACTTCTGGTGGTGTGTAGCATCTCTCTTTGAGAAACTTTTGAGTACGCTCCCTTTGATTCTAATAGTTTTTTCTACCACATCTACGACCACAATTTCCTTTATATGGAATTAGATTCCATTTGCTTCAAGAAATGGAGTGGAATTGGTTGGATGAGACTGATGATTTTTCATTAACAACTCGTTTTGTTCAGTCACTAGTGAACAAGATATTAGTTCAAAAATAGTTAGTAAACTTTTGTTTTCGATATTGCTGCTGCAGGAGCACATTTGAGGCATGAAATGTTTGGGCACAGTGGTTCAATGGTGGAGGTCTTGGTGGTGCTTGGTGCTTCCTGAGATTGGTCCCTCTGTCTGCTGCTTGTGTGGTTGATGATGGAAATATGTGGCTTGGTATGGTGGTTTGATGCGTGAGGAATCGATTTCAGGTGGGGGGAAGGTTGACTGTGAGATTGTATCTTGCTTATGGGAATACGATAGAAGAGGGGATTTTAAAACCGTTGATTAGAGATGGCGGATATCTTATGGAAAGTTAGGTCTCTAAAAAATGGGCATGAATAATGGGAGACAAACTAAGATGGAAAGGAATAAAGGGTCTTGGGAGTAGGTTTGCCGAAAGTTTGCAATCAATCAGCAACCAATTTGTGTAAATATGTGTGTTTATATAGAAGGATAAAAATGACATTATATGTTGGTGCGTGGTATGGAGATGATAAGTAGCATTCTTCTTAAAAACAATACTTTGAGAAATAAAGGACAATAGTGATATTAAGCTTTCAACTCAAGTTATTTTGCCATATGGCCAAAGGTTATTCGACAATGTGTTAAATGGCAATTTGGTAAAATAATAATAATCCGATGGGCTGATTTTAAATTCTAAAATATACCTAATTTGTCAAATAAATACTAAACGGTCTTTAATTCAATTATTGAGTCTAATAAAATTTCTATAATCCACCATAATATATGGCCTATTCAAAATTGTCCAACACATCAATTGGGTTTCTATAATAGTCCATTAAAAATATCCGAATAAATCTTTAATAATATTGGATCGGATTTTTTCAGTATCCTTTACTTATTATAATTTTTCTTCGGAATTTGCTAGACTTCAAACAACTTGTATACTTGAATGTCATGTTTTTGTTGCAGAATCCTGATATTCGGGGGAGGAATAGTGTGCTACTTGTCTGAACTTAAAATTTTTCTTCTTAATGAAATGTCAGTAGAAAAGATTCTAAAATTACATAAAATTAATTTTCAAAATACTCAATTTCTAAAAGAGTGTGAAAGCGTTCATTAAAATCAATAGTCTCGTGTGCTTATGAAGAAGAACTTATTAAATGAAAATTATTAAACTGAGCATATCATAAACTGTCTAGGCCTCTGTATAATCTCCCTAGGCCAAGTCCCATTCTGCAATTCCATTTTCTTAAAGATCATTACCTATGGTGGTTAAAATCATAAAAACATACAAAATGAGTCGAATACTCAATAAGAATATATCATACAGTAAACATAAGAAACATATGGTTCTTGAAAAACATGCATACTCATAATTATATACATAAATAACATGAACATGATTTTGTACATGAAATCATCTTAACTTGTCTTTTACTTGTCATAAGCTTGTATCGACTGTTGACATCCATGAGCTAGGGTTAAATAATCTAAATAGATTTTGATTTCGCCAGTGGTCATGAGTTGTAGAATCTATACATAGGGAAGACATATTGAGTGCACTACTAGCATGTATGACTTGGCAATACAATATACCCATTACAAATGGTATTGTTATCATATTATTATATAGGTCTTTACGTATCTTAACATTCATTGATCATCATAATCATACTTTCTTATCATATCTTGTCTTATCATATCATATATTTCAAATGAAATCATAATATTTCATAAAATGCCATGATACATATTTTCTCACAAATGATCATGATTTCTCACAAATCATTTGATGCAAAAATTCATGATTTTCCATAAATATTTTAATTCATAATTCTCTTCATAAAACATTTATGACTTTTCATAAAATAACTTGATGCATGTGTCATGAAAGTTATGTATAAATTCATGGCATTTATAAATCTATTATGACAGTAAAAAAAATCATTTCCTTCATGATTTTGGTACATAAAAGGGGACTTCCAGTAGAGGATGTGCATACATAATATTTTCTTTTTTTATAAAAGACATCATTTACTGTACATAAGTTTAAGGGTATGATCATACTAATTACCTTGTTGTGCTGCTTCCTGAATCTTACTTTGTAGATCATTACGCAGTTGCTCGCACTTGATTTCTCACCAAGTAGTTGTGTTGATCTTTGTGTAATATGACTTAGGGCATGTTTGGAGTTGCAATAGGAGTATTAAAAGTGCTAAAATAACCTTAAAAACACTTTAATGGAAAAATTAGAGTGTTTGGATGTTACATATTAAAGCACTTTTTAATATCAAATATCTTTATATAATCTCTTTGTATATGTAACAGTTATATATATATATATCTTTCTCAGAGAGATGGAAACTTAGAATATATTTATATAATTCTGTATGAATGATAGAAGTATAAGTAGGTTCAACATCATGTCTGCGTATGAAGATAAAATTGGAATATATTATATATCATACATAATATTATTAATGATAATGCCGTATAAAGTCTTGGAATGTGCAGCCCTCACATATTCCTTTTTAAAAAAATGAGTGTCATTATTAAAAAAATAATTTTTTATATAAGTCTCAGAGTTATCCACTTTTTTTAAAGTGAGTACTATACATTTCAAGACTGTAATTTGTTATTAAACTGATCATAATTATGATTATAATGTTTGTCAATTTTTAAATCAAATCAAAAGCCTCCATCAAGAAAAGAAAGAAACTCATTGTTGTAGATTTGTAGCTAGCTAGGTTTCATTTACTCGAACAAAATATATTACAAGCAGACGTTGGGAAATAATAACTTTTTTTTAATAAACTTTTGCGTGTAAGAACTAGTGAGCACTAATTCCCTATATAAATTACATTTACCACTAACATGCATGCAGCTTTAATTAAATATAACTGCATAAATACATGTTAACGACGACATAAAATGGAAAACGACATACTTTAATCAAATACAACATCGATCGATCCATATATATGAAACCAGTTTCAATCAACAAAAACTTTACTTCCTAATTAATTAGCAATCCAAAATAAAAACAATAATTTTTGGGTTGACAGCAATATAATATTCACATAATCACAAACTCGAATAATTTTTGGTTTGACAGCGTTATTCCTAAAAAAAAAATGGCATAGGACCGAATCTCAAGGGGCAAGTCATAAATTTTTGCTGGAAGATTTTTAAAATAACGACACCCAAGAAGGCAAGGTGACAAAAAAATTGAAAAATTAGGTTCCTTTTTCGAACTCAAATAAAACACAAATCACAATAAATCATCATCAAATCACAGGAAATCACCTACAAATCATAATAAATGACAAGATATCACCTCTGCAAATTGGGTTCCTCTTTTGAGCTAAAATCAGAAATCTAGGGTTCTTCAAGAGACCACTTAATTTCGTTTGTTTTCAAGATTAAAATTTAAAATTTTGAAAATCTCTTATCTCATCATTATAATTTTTTCAAATTTTTACACAAAATAAAGTAAACAATTTAACTTTTTTAAATCTCAAAATAAAAATAATATTAATATATTCTAATAATATTTTATTCAACTTTTTAACTTTAATCTCAACATATCATCTTATCTCATTTATGAAAACAAACGAGGAAATAGCAATCCATGGGTTCAAATTCAAAGTATCAATTTAGATAAATAAAATATAAATCTATATTCTTTGAGAAACTTACCAAAACTTGTTGACCGGAAAGCAAAGTAGAGAGAGAGAGAGAGAGAGAGTCAGACTTGACAAGGGGTGATGGCGGCAATTGCTAGTCATTGGCGGCGACGGATAGGGATGCTACAATTTCTGGGAGAGAAAGCCAGAGAGAGAGAGAGAGAGGATTTGAGAGCATTCCCATATGTTTTCCTAAACGCTCGTTATCCCTATATTTTGGTAAAAAGTTTTAGGAAAACCTCAAAAACCTCCTCCCATTCGGATCCCTAAATTAGGGATTTGATTTAGGGTTGCTATAGTGGTTCGGGAGCCACTGTACATCCCCAATGGAGCCATCCGTCCCTTTCCTGTTGTTGGTCTCGCATGAAATCTCTCTCGAGTCTCCATTGCCCTTGTTTGAATTGGGCTTCTCTCGCACCGTTTGCCACAATCTTCAGAGGCCCCTCTTCATCGAGAGGATTTCATGTAAGTCTCCGTCCTTCCCTCTCGCACAAATGCACTTCTTGTTTCGATTTCCTCCATGTCTGAACTCTGTCATTCTCTCTCACATAAATTGAACACACCCATTATCTTTATCTGCCATGGCTTTCATTTGAGACATTGCACAGTTTTGACTTGTTGGAAGTATGTATTTGGATCTTTGGACACTTAAAATAAAAAACTCTACATTGTGAGCTACTCTAGGGTTTGAATTTGGATCTTAGTTTTTCTTCACGGTAGCCATTCGAGGGGCGATACAGTTTAGTTTGGACTAATTTCATCAACTACATTATTCTGGTTTGAGTAAATTGTATGTACTTTTGAATCCATTCATACACTGTTTGTTGGCCATTCAAATTTTGTGTTGGTTTGCATTTTCAACCATTTTTTTATTTTCTCTTTGTTTTCATTCTGTTTGGCAGCCTATAATTAATGAATTTTGTGTTGGTTTGCATTGATAACCATAATGTTATCGTGTTGGCTTTGTTGGTTTGCATTGTTAAGTTGATAACCATAATGTTTTCATTACTCATTCACATTCACTGCAATAATATAGTCAAGTACAAGCCATTACTCAAACATATTCATTGTAGTTTTACTCAGACACAGTTACTTCAGTACATTCACATTTTTTGCATTGCCTTCAAATATCACATCTTTCATATTAAGTTCTCGACAAAGTTGGACTATGCTTTGTTTTTCTGCCCAAACATCACAAGCTTAAGGACAAGTCCAAAATGCATGTTGAATAGTTTATGTTTCCTTCTAACAAATTGGAAATAAAATCACCCTTTATTTTTTTTTTTTTTTGTGAAATAACAGTTGTTTTGATGGAAGAATAGCTATTAGAGCCCTCCAAAGGAACTTCTTACTTGAGCCTGGTATATTAAGCTTCCACACCTTCTCCCATACTGGTGGTCTCTATGCATAAGAATTTGAAGATTCCCCAAGCTTTTTTTAACTAAACGCATTGCCAAGAGATATGCACTCCTCACAGTATAACCATTTTTGAAGCCCCATATAGCTTTATCATTTTCCATCCTTTTGTGTTGGTTTGCATTGTTAACCATTTTTGAAATTCTCTTTCTTTTCATTCTGTTTGGTAGCTATCATTAATGAATTTTGTGTTGGTTTGCATTGTTAACATTTTTTAGATTCTCTTTGTTTTCATTGTGTTTGGCAACCTATAATGCCATGAAATTTTTGTTGGTTTGCAATGTTAACCATTTTTTAAATTCTCTTTCTTTTCATTCTGTTTGCTAGCCTATAATTAATGAATTTTGTGCTGGTTTGCATTGTTAACCATTTTTTAGATTCTCTTTCTTTTCATTTTGTTTGGCAGTCTATAATTAATGAATTTTGTGTTGGTCTGCATTATTAACCATTTTTTATTCTATTAACTTGTGAATGATGCTACATAATAATTGATGCATTGATCATCACCTTGCCGCTAGGGGTGAAAAAAAAACCAGTGAACCGGTGGGTTTGGTCCGGTCCAGTACCAGTTTCATTTTTCTCAAAATGGATCAAAATTGGTCCGGTTCTGATTTTCCTTTTTATAACACTGGACCGAACTGAACTGGACCGGTTCATATATATATTTTAATTTTTATATTGTATAAAATATTTTTATATGATTTGTTATATTATATATAATTATGTATAAAATAATTTTGTATTATATGAAAAATTACTAATTAATATAATATTAAATTCTAAAATCCTATATAATGACTATATATTATCGATATAGTCTATTGTATTAGTAGTTATACTAATACTATATAATTATATATTATAATATACTATAATATATCACTATAGTCTATAATACAATTATAATATACTACAATATATTATCACTATTTTATTATATACTATATAATATACCAAAAAAATGGGGTTGAAACTAGTAAAACTGGAAGTATCGGTTAGGGGTGTAACCGGTGCAGTATAGGTTCTTCAAATCATAAAACCAGTATATATTAGTTCGATTATAAAATATATCCAAAATTAGACGGAAACAGATCGGTTATACCCCTACTTGCAGCTATAAAAATGTCCTACAAGACTCTTTTGCTTTGTTGTTTTATTTCTCAATAATTATGCAGGCACCTTCAAAACCAAGTTACCTAATTATATTTGAGATATATTGTTTCTCTCCTTGGTATTTAGTTCTACCTTTGTCCTTTACAGCTTTTGGTATTAATTTAGGCCTATTTTCTTGGGCTTCATGTCTAGTGTAAGACTGTGATGATGGTTTTAATTACTCCATGGGAAGGGGTTAATTCACAAGTATTTTTAATGGAGCTACATCGATATGGCAAGGTAATCCGAACTCGGAGGCCATTGTAATATTTTGTGATAGTTTTCACAAAAGGCAACCGGGGTTTAAGGTTTTGCAGCTATTCGAGATTGGGCTCGTCTTATGCATGCTGTAAATAAAAAGCCATTATGAGCCCCATGGAACACACATTTTTTATGGAAGCGGATGAGAATGCTCTTAGTCATTTAGCATTGAAAAAGTTTCTTTACTATCACTAGCTATTTCTTAAGTGACTAGGATTTATTCATGTGATTTATTCGACACACAACCATTTAGCATTGCTTTCTGTTATGATCATTACTTTCTTACTTTCTCATTTCTGCTTTGATCATATGTACTTCACCAACCTCCTCAGTCAAAACCCTTAAACTAACCACACTTACGGTGGTCAAAGTGAACAATCTCCTGTGACTTTTGATGACTCTCCACCCTCGCCCCAAGTAGAGCTTCTCTCCATAAAAAAGTCAATTAGGGGTGCAAACTTCACCCCTGAAGAAGACAAGTTATTTGTCTTAGCATGGCTGAATACTAGCGTTGATGCCATCTAGGAAACAGACCAAAAACACGCCCAACTTTAGAAAAAAAATTAGTCAATATCTCAATGAGTATAAAGAAAGTACAATTGAGTGGAAACCATCTACTTTTATATGCTTTTGGCATTTGCGTTTTTAAGTTATGTTTCCTTTATCTGCTTGGTCATTAAGGCCTCATTTGTTTTCATAACTCCTCTCAACTCATCTCATCTAATCATTACAACTTTCTCAAATTTCCACACAAAATAAAAAAAAACAATTCAATTTTTTCAAATCCCAAAACAAAAATAATATTAAAAAAATATATTCTAACAATATTTTATTAAAATTTTAATTTTAATCTCAACTCATTTCATCTCCAAAAATAAACGAGGCCTAATTTTGCCCTTATATTCTTTAATTGCAAGTTTGACAAAACGAAGATCATGTACCAAATGTTGGAGAAAATCTCCTTTCAGTTTGAGCATTGTTGACACATGTTGAGTGACCAACCCAAATGGATTCAACGTTGCACAAAGGACGGTCCAAAGCAAAGGTTGACGATGTCCCCTACCTCGACTTGTACTTTAGCTACTATTGTAGATTAAGTTTGTGATATTGAGGATGAGAATATTCTGGACAATGATGTCATTGAATTGGAAAGGTCAATAGGAAGGAGAGCTAAGAAAGAAAAACGTAAGGCCCAAGGCATGCCAGTAGAGGAGATTGTTGAGCTGAGCAAGTTTAAGTATACTCTTCTAGATGAGTCACGCGTTGAGGAGAAAGATTTTTTTCAGCTCAAGGTCAAGAAGATGCAATATGATCGAGAAAGAGATGGAAATAAAATCCGACAAAAGGACGAGAGATTAAGGTTGGAGGCCGAGAACTTGGAAGTCACTCGGAGGGATGTGGATGAGAGAGAGAGAGAGCGGTTGGAGAGAGAGGAGTGCATCATGCTAATTGATATGACTAACTTGCCTGGACTACATCATATATATTTCTAGCAACGTTAAAGGGAAATTGTGGCGAGACGTAATGCTAAACAAAATTGACTTTATTTTTTTATGTAATTTGTTTGTTATTGAGGCAAAGTATAATTTGTATAATTTTGACACATTAATCAGTGAGTTTGAGATTGAGGTTGGCTGTTATTGTTAAATACTTGGATGTATGTATGTTATACTTTGTACATTTAGTGTTATTTATTCTAGAAGCTTAAAGATATTGACAATGATTTTGTACATGAATAAAATCTATTGATAAGTTTGGCATTACAACTGCTTAAACTATTACAGATAATGAATATATTACAGCAATACTTTGCATGTTCTTGAAGAAAACATGTTTAAGAGAATGGGAATTGAAGAAGCAGGAATATATAGTCACTAATAATCAGAAGATAAAATATAACGAATTGCTGCTAGTCTATTTTTTGGAATAAAATTGTCATTAATGTTCAATTAGATTTTCTTGGAGCTGATAATGTGCTGAGTTTCATGATGACGCTAAATGAAGTCCATATGTTCGGTTGTAGGATTGCACGACAGCTTCGGAATATCATCATCAACTTGATCATACTCGATGTTCGGACCTTGATTATCATCATGCTTGTCTTCGATGATCATGTTATGTTGAATAACACATGCTTTCATTACATTTGTTAACTCCTTTATCTTGAACATTTGTGAATGTGCACGAACGATTGCAAATCATTGTTAAATAATCCCAAATGCACACTCTGCATTCTTTCTTGCTGATTCTTGTGTTGCTGCAAAATTTTTCTTCTTATTCCCTTGTAGAGATGGATTGTCTTCACAAATGTTGATCACTTTGGATAAATATCATCAAAATTGTAGTACTTCATAGTGTAGTCATTTCCATTGATTGAGTAATTTACTGGAGGAGCATACCCTTGGACAAGTTCCGTGAAAATAAAAGATCTCTCTAGCACATTAATATCGTTAGATGAACTAGGCATACCAAAAAATGCATGCCATATCTAAAGATCATATGAAACAACTGCTTTTAAAATAATAGTTGGTTCACGATTGTGGTCGGAGTACATACCTTTCCAGGCAGTGGGATAATTTTTTCACTTCTAATGCATGCAATCAATACTTCCTAGCATTCTTGAGAATCCACGTTGTTCACTAACCACAAGCAATCGAGTAATATCATTGGCATTTAGAGACCACAAATATTCATTAGAAAAAAAATTTACGATTGTCTTCACAAGTTTTTTTAAGCTCTCTATTGCGGTGCTTTTTCTAATTTGTATGCACTCATCATAAAATCACCAGTTATTCCATATGCAAACATTTTAAGTGCAGCGGCTACAATTTGCATAGAAGATAAACCAAATCTTCCAACATTATCGCTTCTTTGGATGAAATAAGGCTTGTAAACCTCTATCTCATGTTAAATACAAAAAAATAGTGGACGACTCATACGAAATTTCTTTCGAAATAGATTCGAGGGATATATTGGTACTTCTGCAAAATAGTAATGAAATAATTGTTCGGTGCTCTTGAATATGATCACGCCGAATATACTTACAACGTTGGCGATTGTCACCATGCCTTGATGTTGATCCGTCATCGTCATTAAAAACAATATCCAACTCATCTTCAAAGAATAAGTTAATCAGCAATTTGTGAAAGAACAAACAAGCCATTTAATGAAAGGAGTGAAAGATGAGGCCGGAATGACAAATTTCTCTTTAAGATGAAATCAAACTTAGGTTCTTGACAATATGAATGGTGTGACGCCCCGACTCCCACGTACAAAAAGCCTTGGGAATCGTGACGTCAGGATGATGACAACCCGGTCACGCATCCCAACGACAAGTGTCAAGTGTGTGCAACGAATAAACAGTGCACAAATAAAAACACAGCGGAAGGTAAATAAGTCAACTAGTACCAGAATTTTAGTTAATACAGATATCCAAAATACAAATACCTTAAAAACAAAGCCAAGTCTTAAAATAAAATACAAGTCTGATAAAAAGAACTACAACACGAGTGATCCCAGATCACTCCTTCGGCGGAGCCAGATCCTCAGGCTCAGCATCTGCATCATCAACAAAGTCTGCAGTACCATTAAATGGTACCACAGGTAAGTTATAACCTAACCAAGTCCAAAGATAAAATATATCTAAACAATTAACCATGCATGCCCATGATGCAATGTGCAATAATGCAACGCACGCCAAAAATCTCTTTGGCACAAAAATCATTTCCAATAAAATCAATTCTACCATTTTCCCATAAAATGGCACACAAAAATCATTATCTATCATTTTCTCAGAAAATGATACACAAAAACAACTCACGCTATTTTCCCAGAAAACAGCCAATTTCCAATTATTCCAATTAACCATATGCACAATGGCCTCCCCTATGGACCATCCACACGTCCTGGCTACTTTACGAGAGATGCCCAGTTCCGCACCCGGTGCGTTCGTGCCCAGGTCATCCTCTAGCCCCCGCCAGCAGAAGGGCCACGAAGTCGGCACGTCCAACGTCCGATCCCGTTGTCGCCCTGCGACAACACAGGGGACGTCACTCAGTATATTCCGCTCCCGAGTGACCAGAGGAGCTCCACCGAGATAATGCCCCATCTCGGCTTGGGATCGTGATACACACGCACCCACAAATCCAGTCAACACATGAAAATCCAGTTTTCAAGATAACCACATGAACATGAATGCAATACACGAAAACCCAGTTTTCCATTTACAAACATGCCATGTGTGCAATATGCAATGAACCAGATCAATCCTTACAACCAATGATCAACTCCCAAAATCACAATACAACCAAAATATCCAATATCCAAATCACATAACCAAACTCCAACAATTAATCCAACCACAATTAATGACACACAACAAATACTCCGATCAATCCATCCACCCCCGAACTCCTCGGACTCAGTCCGGAACCAACCAGGATACATATATATAAAATATAGCAGTTAATTGCAAAAATATAATTAAATCTCAAAGAATTGTTTAGGAAATACTTACAGCGCTTTAAAACAATTTTACGGAGGATCCGAGGCACAGAAAATCACCAAAACAGAAAAATTGCACAGTGTAAAAACACTGGCCGAAATGCAGTGAATTTTGAATTTTGCACGGGTTCAAACGGAGACTTGAAATTGATAGGGTAGGGCCTATGGAAGGTGGTGAATCTAATGGTGGTGGTGGTTGGCCCAGAATAGTGGCGGAAACAGGCGGTTTTAAGGCCGAAATGTCAAATCAGAAGTGATGCTCGTATGACCGGCTCCGGCGACGGATCGGGGCCGGGTTTGGGTGGAAAAGCTTGGTATTGGGCCGGTGAAGATGTGGTGAAGAAATGGTGGCCGGAGGTGGTCGGACGGCAGCGGAATGGGGAAAAAACCACCGCGGATTCGATCGGCTCGTGGCGGCTAACGACGGCGTTAGCCGGCCGGATATTGGTAGGGTAGACTCGCCGGCGGACGGGGAAGGGGCTGGTGCCGGCGGTGTAGTGCATGGCGGCCGGGAGGCGGCGCAGCGACGGTTGATTTGTTTCACACGGAGGAGAGAGGAGAGAGGAAAGAGAAGAGAGAGAAGGGAGAGGGGGTCGGGCACGCGGGGGAAAGCAGGGAAAAAGAAAAAAGGAAAGAAGAAAAAGGAATGAAAAGAAAAAGAAGAGGGGAAAAAAGGAAGATCCAGTCTTTCAATCTGGGTCCCGAAAAAATTCAACGAAGATGAAATTAAAACCGAAAGCTAAATAAAATAAACCAAACACAGTGAAATATTTTAAAGGCAACAATAAATATTTAAAACCCAAAAAATAAATCAATTTAATTTAAAGATCATTTTAAAAGACAAAACAGTAAATAAAATCTAGAAAGCGCATAAAAATAATTTTCACAACATAAAATATTAAGAAATAATATTTAAAAACTCCTAAAATTTTAAAACAAGATAAATAATCACAAAATAAATTAAATAAATCCACCATTAAAAATACACTAAAATCCTGGATGTTACACATGGAACCAAAAACCTATATATATATATATATATATATATATATATATATATATATATATATAAAAGAAAGAACAAAAGAAAAAAAGTTACCGTTACATTCTATATGGTCATTAGGAAAAATTTAAAAATATTACCGTCACATATAGGACAAATAATATTACGTTGGAGGGTAGAGAAAAATATTTTCGTTAAAGAAATGACAAAAAATGTTACCTTTGGTGAAAGGAAATTTTTTTTATCATCATCACACAGAGAAGATGTGTTGCTAATGGAGAAATGGAAAAAAAAATGTTATCGTCATCATGCGAAGAAGATGTGTTACCGTTGGAGAAAGGAAAAAAAATATTACCATTATATAAAAAGACAAAATGTTATCATTAGACAAATGCAAATCAAATATTACCGTTATATATATGGATAAAATCATATTAAAAAATACAATCTCGTTGGAAAATGCATGTATTAAAAATTATTATTTTTAATATCGTAATAGTTTGAAAACTATTATTGTACCCGAGAAAACAAATTGTATATGTGTTTACAAAATTAGTAGAATTGGATATTTGAAAACAACAGGAAAAAGGAAAAAGAGTTAGTAGTTAAGAATGAAAATGAAAGTGAGAGAAAAAAACTAATAAAGAAAAGATTAAAAAATATTATTTAATATAATAGAAAAATGATAAGGAATGTGATGTAGAAGGTTTTTGAAAGATGAGTAAATTTTAGAAAAAAACTATAAGAAATGTGATTTTTAGCCAAATTTTAGGGAATATTTAGAGAATCGGATGCGAATGCTCTGAGAGACTCTGTATGGAATGAGAATTCGATTCGAAGCACACATGAGAATTAATCCCTACTTCAAAACGGCTTTTCTTTGTAAAAAAAACAAAGTTATTTTTGAAACAGTAAGTATTTTTAAAAAGAAATCCAGTTACGGATACTCGTGTCCATAATTGGTATCCGTAATCGGGTCGCTCAGATTCGCTAGGATTTTTGGGTTTTGGACCAAATAAAAAAAAGTTCAGCCCAGATGCACAGTGCTAAATACCACAAATAGGTGCACTGAAAAATCTTTTAAATCAATGTGCCAGTCAAGAATGGTTCTCAACATTCTTGCACATTCATATTTTAATGTCCTTACTTGCTAGACATACTACCATGTTTTAGGGAGTGTATTTATCTTTGAGTTAATCTAAACTGCTTCAAGATTATAATGCTCAATCTCAAATATAAGAGCAATTAATTTTTGCATTACAAAAACATAATTTATGCTAGTACCCACAATTTCACCCACAAAAACACAATTAAAAGTGGTCTAGCTCTGTATGTTAGGTAATCCCTTTAACTTCTATGAAAATTGTAGTGCATCATCACACGTGCGCTTAAGAATTCAACTATTGTTCATGGAGGAGATTAATGAGTCAATTAAGTTGAATACACAATCTCTAGGCTTTCTTTTCAGTTATCTCAAAGTTAGTAACCTATGCACATTTAATTTTACAGAGATATAATAAATTTAGTGCATCAATCTAAGTTAGAACAAATATAATTAACAAATGTTGCAAGATCGAAAATTTGCTAAACTTCCTAACCATCTTTTGCACCACAATGCCTAATTATTAATTTAAAACTTAATTTTTATACAAATTTATAGCGTATGAGAGATTATTCCAAATCAATCATAATCATACTCTCATTAGGATAAGCAATCTACAGAGTTAGTCACATGCAAAAATAGTTTCTTTCTGGATCGAAGAAATCCATTTGAGTCAATCATAAGCATGGACTATTCATACTTAAGCTACTTAATCCTCTATTGTATCACATTCTAAAAGTTTAAAAACTCATTAACTCCTAAAATTAGCCTAACAAATTCTACTGATAAAATAAGTTCATCTTTACATGTAATTGCAATACAAGTACAAAAAGTCGTCACATTTCATCCAAACATATATTATTCACAAAATATAATAATTTAGGTCATTTATAACATAAACTAAAATATATAACAAATGTGATAAAAAAATGTTTTGATAATATCATACCATGCATGTATTTAGTAACCACAATCACATGTAAAATATATTTCAGAAAAAAATATTCATGGGGCATAAGTATTTGCATACATAACTTAGCAAACAACTAGCAATGAGCTATAGACTAATGGTTGTGAGCTCATTACCCTTTTGTGTGAGGCCCTGGTTGAAAACACCATCCAACATTTTTGCCTCTAATGAGCCAAAAGAAATTGAACTTGGATCAATTCAATGGGTTGTGCACTAGCGCACTAGGTTGCAACCCTTTGGCCCAAACATTCACATGGGGAGGTTGTGGGCTACGAGCGGATCATGGTCCTTATTGTTGGGCCACATAAAAATTGTCCAACCTTTTCAAAAAATAATTTGGGCTTGGGATCTTTTTTTTTTTTTAGTAGACTGGGCTAAACCAGAAAGCCTGCATTGGTCCACTTGTTTTTTTTTTTTTTCAATGAGAAACTTAGTTTCGCTAGCCCACCTGTTATATTTAATGAGAAAAACAAGGCTGGGTTGAGTTTAAAAGCCAAGCCTAAAATTTCTCCTTATACTTAAAAGAGGCTATCGGCATATGAACATGAATGAACAGTGATTTGTGTTTGGCACTTTCTTTCTTCCATCTATGCCTATCTGTTTTTTCATCTTCCTTTTTCTTCCTTCTTTACCCCCCAGTTTGAGTTGTTTTTCCGTTGTCAAGTTGGAGGTGAACAATATTTATGTGCCTTTTTTTTTTTTTTTTACCAAATATTTAATTTGAAACGATTCTCTTTGTTCGACGTTGTATTGCTAACATGAAACTTTTGTTTTACGCAATAATGATGCTTTGGAATATGTGCCCTCATGAACAAGTTGAAGCATATGATTAAGTTGAGTAAAAAAATTATACCGACGTACACGAGAACAAACCAAATTAAATAACTATCGGTAATATGTGTAGATCTAAACAACAAAATCTCTGATTTTTGTGCATGGTAGGTGAACATCCTCTATCGATAATAAATTATACCCAGTCGGATTTATACAAAAAAACCATTACAAAAAATACCAGTCCGATTTTTCTCACACCATTACAAAAAAATACCACTCGGATTTGTACCAAAAAAATCTCTTCAAATTTCTAGGGATTCACAAAGAAAATTTCTAACAAAGAAATCGAGAGAGAGAGAGAGAGAGAGAGAGAGAGATGAAAGGAAATCAGAAAAAATTTCGTTTTGAGGACTCCAAACAGAGATATGTTCAGATCTCAAAGAAACAACGTAGATCCAAACAAAATCCCTTCAAATTTGCATGAACTCACTACATATATCATACCCATTTACACTAACATACCGATGTACACCAAAACAAACCAAATTGAAAAACTATCGGTAATCTGTGTAGATCTAAGACATCCTTAGACCTAGACACAATGGCTGCCATTGTCGTCATCTATGCTGAAATCAGAGGCTATTTTCTTTGAATTCTGCAGGCGTTCGGTTGATCTTTGTGGAGAATTGGGTGATGCAGTGGAAGGGCTCGGAATGATTTTGATCTTCAAGCTTTCGGTAAGGAGAGGGAGATGGAGAGGGAGGGAGGTTGAGAGAGAGAGAGAGAGAGAGATAGAGAGAGAGCTTTCGGTAAGGAGAGGGAGGGAGGTAGAGAGAGAGAGGAGATGTTGGAGAATGGTGAGGGTCAGCGTCAAAGGAGAAGAAGTAAAAAGAGAGAGAGAAGAGAGGATAGACTTGAGGACTTAAGTGAATTTTGAGACTCTTCCTTAGAAGCAAAAATGGATGATGGGGATTAAATTAGGAAGATATTTCCCTAAGCTAACAAACCAATGGCTAGGATTAAAGGTTATACTTAAAGTAAATAAAATAGTAAAACTAAGGGTAATGTTGTAAAATCCGTAGAGAAATGCTTGGGATTCCGAAAATGGGTCTCGAGCATTTCTCCCAAAACTGTTTTTAATTTTTTTTGACTTAATGATTAAAAAAGTGTTTTTTTTTTATGTTGTGAATTTTTTATTTTTTTAAAAGTATTTATGATCATTAAAAAATACATGAAAAAAAAAAGAAAAGAAAAAGAAAAAAATGAAATGCACTTTCGGGACATTTCTTCAGGATGATTTTTCAGTGGCGGTAGTGCCACTCAAATTCGTAAGGTTTGGTGTTTCATTTTTTTCTTAAATTGGTGTTTCATTATGCTTTTGCCTTATTATGCACTCGTTATCTTTTTTTAATACAAAATATACATTAGTAGCCATTGGTAAAAAGAAAAAAAAACTTAGAAATTAATGTTTTAACCACAAAAAAATCTCATAAAAGTAAATTCAAAACAGACACGACTTGATATGATATATTAGATTGTAAAACTATTTTTATCATAAAGTAGATCATCTAATGTATCATATGAAGTCATGTCAATTTGCAGATTTATTTTTGTATGATCTATTTATGGTTGTAACACTTCTCAACAAATATATTAATCCTTGACATGATCTATAATGTGAAATTAATTATATTTTCGCTATTATTCAATAAGGTGAAATTAATTATATGAAATAAAAGAATATTTCATTTAAAAGAATTAATAAAAATGACGTAAAAGAACATTGCTTATTAAATATTGAAGGAAAGAAATTTTAAAAATCTTTATTTTAAAATGCTTAAAAGAATATTTCACTTAAAAGAATTAATAAAAAATGACGTAAAAGAATATTACTTATTAATTTATTAATATTTTTCTTTTGTAAAAAATCATATAATTTTTGTAAAAAATCTAAATTAGGCAAACGTCTCTCGGACGTTGCTCTATTACTAGTTTTATAAAAGTAGACCCAACCCAATTTGTTTTTAAAAAAACGGGTTTTAAGAGATTCTACTTACCATCCCCATACCACACACCATGTAATTTGTTGTTTTTATCTTTTTATTTAAACACACATATTTACATATCAATATGTGTGTTTAAATGGAAGGATAAAAATGACAAATCACATGTTGGTTAAGGGTGACGATATGTAATACTACCCGTGAATTCAACAAGAATATATATTTTTAAAAAATAAAAAAAATACACCAATACACTTAAAATCTCTTCTTTAATCACTAAGTTAAAAATAAAAATAAAAATTTGCAGAGCGATACACTTGAGCGGTCAAGTAGGGGCAGCAAAATAGCATTTCTGTAAATATTAAATAGTTAAATTTAAAAAATATAAGGATGGTTGTCCACCCACCACCGATAACTAGCTTTTGAGATTCGATCACCAGCTGCCTGATTTCGACAACCCTTTTGTGATGGCCGAATTAATGGTGATTATTCTGACCATCTATTAAGCCACCACTCCAAGAGACGAGTAGAGAAGAAATCGGAGATAATGTTACAAATAAGAGAAATATTTTAGCTACAATTGATTTGTCTTAATATAGTAATTCAAATTTTAAAATTATTTTTATTGTAAAATAGATTTAATAGACCATATGAAACAATATCAATTTGTAAATTTATTTTTGTATAATATTTTTGTATTTATAACACTTCTCTAAAAACAATTAGGACTATTAGTTTTTGGTTAAAACTTCTAATGCTAGTATTTTAATAATAATCCTATGCGACCTAGTTTATTTTAAAGGATGTATAATCTTGCTGAGCATTCTCAATGATTTTTTTTATCTTGTTATTTAAAATACATGATCATCAAAATCTATTTTTTCTATTTTACATATTGACTTTTACAATATACCATATATCGGTTTATTTATTTTTTCTTTATATTTTTTAAATATTCTTTTTTTAATTTTTTTATTCATTTCAAATAATATTTATTCTAGATTTGCAATATTTTCGTATCTTTTTATTCTAGACTTGATTTTGTTCAGAGAAAATTAATTTAATTTTAAGTATCTGTTCAATGCATCTATTTGATTAAGATGCCCCACACTTAACTGAAAGGGATTTACTTATGCATCAAGTACTATTTACTCTCATGCCTCACATTTATAAATTTTTTATAGGGTATGTGAATGTTTTTTATAGGATACGAGGTATTTTTCATTGAGTGTGGAGTGGTGAATAGTAACAGATGAAAAGAAATTTTCTAATTAAAATGAGATTCAGATGCCCCACACTTAATTGAAATGGTAACCTTATTTTCTAATGTTCTCGTGATTAAAGGATGTTTTTACACCTTATATATCCTGACCACATGTGCTTCTTCTTCTTCCTTTTTTTTTACTCTTATATTAAAATGATTATACTACAAATCAGCATGAAAAGTTAGAAATTGAAGAATTCCTAATATTAATACTGAATTAAGTTCGGACATACCTCGAAATTGAGTTAGATTACCTTTAAATAATATTATAGAAAGTACATAATAATTTTAACTAATAAAAGATTAGGTTTTTACTAATCTTCTATATGAAAAATAAAACTATAATACTTATAGTTTTAATAGAATATAATTAATTTATTAGTATATTAAAATATAATATAATACTTATAACATATTTGTAATAAAGTGGCCTTTATCGCCTGGCTTAGAGCCAGACAACGTTACGCCTCACTTTAATGATTGGGCAAAATGTAATGGAATAGAGGGACTAAACAGAAAGTCCTTTCTTCCTTTACTACGGTGTAGTTTCCAAAATGAAATCTTGAAATCTCTTTTGACGGAACACTTAACATAGCATTCATATTCGGTTTCTTATAATTTTTCTTAAATTTTAGATAGAAATCATACTTTTTATAATTTTCTCTTAAAATTTACTCATCTTTAAAAAACCTTCTTTATTTTAGATCGACAAGGGGATCCCATTTTCTCTTATCTTTTCATCGTTTTTACTGAAGGACTTAGCTCCTTAATAAACATGACTGAAAATAGAAGGGAGCTTAAGAGGATTGCAATTGCTAAGGGTGGAACAATGATTAGTCATCTACTATTTACAGATGATTGTGTGATTTTTGGGAGAGCTACAGTGGCTGAGTGAGATAAAATTCATAGATTGCTGGAGAAATATGGTAAGGCCTCGGGTCAGCAACTTAATTTGCAGAAAACTACTATTTTCTTCAGCTCAAACATTGCAGAAACTCTAAGACAACAAATCCAAAAAGCAGCAGGGGTACCAGTGTGTGGATCTTATGAAAAATACCTTGGCTTACCTGCCATGATTGGTAGGTCCATGTATAATACTTTCAAGGTTGCTAAGGAGAGAGTTCGGACTAAATTGCATAATTGAAAGAATTTATTTCTTTCACAAGCTGATAAAGAAGTTATGCTGAAAGCTATGGTACATGCTATCCTTATCTTTTCAATGAGTGTTTTTAAGCTCCCAAGGAGAATTTGTCAAGAGATCTCCTCACTCATGGCTAAATTTTGATGGGGACACAAGCAAGAGGGGAATAAGATTCAGTGGAGAAGCTGGAAGAAAATGGAGGATTCAAAGAGGGATGGGAGTTTGGGGTTTAGAGACATTGAAGTTTTCAATGAGATGGGATTTAGTGGGAGGGTGCTTAATTCCCCTTCTCTTTTGGTGGCAAAAATTATGAAGAAAAAGTATTTTCGAATGGAGAGTATTACTGAAGCAAAATTGGGGTTTGGTCCTTCCTTCATTTGGAGGAGTCTGTGGCCAGCTATTGACCTTCTTAAAGAAGGTATTTTTTGGAGAGTGGGAGATGGCAAAACCATAAAAATATGGCAGGATATGTGGCTCCCTGTTCCTAGCTCCCTTGTATAAATCTGCCTCTAAATGCTTGTGTAGACAAACTCATTGATGTTGGTTTTGCCTCCTGGAATAGAAAATTGATTTATGATTCTTTTGAAGCTTCTGAAGCTAAAAAAATTTGTAGTATGCCACTGGGTAGATAGGGGGGGGGGTGAAGGATAAGATGGTTTGGGGCCTAGGTAAGAATGATAGATTTTCTGTAAAAATAGGATACTATCTGGGAAAAGAGAAAGTGAAGCAAATGGGTAGTGAGTCATCTAAGAGGGATAAGCCTGCTGATGTATGGAGACAGATTTGGGATTTGAAGATTCAAGGGGTGGTGAAACATTTTCTATGGAAAGTTATTCATGAACTTCCTCCTACTAAAGAAAATCTATACAAAAAGCATGTGTCTGACTCAAGATTGTGTCTCATTTGTGAAAGAGAGGCTGAGACAGTCATCCATGTACTATGAAAGTGCCCTGCTGCTGTGGATGTGTGGGCAGAAGATGGGAGCCCAGTGAAGAAGTGGAGCAGTGATATGAGGGATTTTACTGACCTATGGCAGACCATACAACAAAGACTGGAAAGGGGGTGGAATTGGTTGCATACCTTATGAGGAAGCTTTGGCTGAGGAGAAATTCTCTTATTTTTTAGAATAAATTTGATGCTCCAAGGATAGTATTTAGAGCTGCTGTCCAGATGAGAGGTGAGTTCATAAAGGCAAATCTCAACTGCTCTCAGTTGGTAACAAGTAGAAGCTCTTCAGGAAGGGAAGCTGCAAAATGGGTGAAACCAGGTGGAGGTGAAATGAAGCTCAACTGGGATGCTGCGGTAGATGAAAAATAGAAAAAAGTTGGGATAGGGGTCATTGCAAGGGATGAGCAAGGGAAGTTTTGGCATGCTTGTGTTCTGTAGTGGAGAACTTGGAAGGGACATGCATGGTTGAAGCGTGGGCTCTTAGAAGAGCTGCTGTATTTTGTCTGGAATTGAGTTTGGAAAGGGTAGTGTTAGAGGGAAATTCATAGGTTGCAGTGAAGGCTTTGTCTAGTGAAGAGGAGGTGTTGACATATTATGGTGTGTTGATAGAGGATACAAAAAGAATACTTCTAGATATGAGAAACTAGAGTGTAAAGTTTGTTTTTAGAGTGGCTAATAATGTTGCCCCTATACTTGCAAAGTTAGCTTTATCTTTTACAGAGAAAAGGGTCTGGATTGAAGATGGCCTGATACAGATTTCTAAAACTATACTGAGTGAGAAGTATTGTATTGATTGATATTCAATGAAGATATACTTGTTTTGATTTAAAAAAAAAAAAAAAACCTTCTATATCTCATTCCCTATCATTTCTCTCTTTTATTAAAATAATATTTTTCTATCTTTTTTATTATTATTTCTACTACTTTATTTCTATATCTTTAACTATTTCCTATAAAATATATATAAAAACTGATTTAGGGGATGAATAGTGACTCTCCAAATATAGAAAATCACTATTCACATTCTAAACCTATACCTTAAAATAGGGAACCAGATGAAGTGCTTATTTTGTCAAAAAGTTAAGTTGATTTCCTAAAATTTAGAGATTTAAGGAGTATAGGGAACCGGATGGGAATGTTCTAAGGTCACGGAACATGTGTGTTGCTTTGGTTTTTTATTAAGTACCACGTGTTAGACTTTTGGTTTGGTTTCCTTACAAAACTATTTGTCTTCCTTAAGGTAATTCACTGTATCTAAAGATGAGGTTCACTTCATCTATCAAGCATAGGTAATTGTCCTTAATACATAAAGTGGTTGACCCTTGTTATTTTTTTATCAATGAAATAATGAGGGTAACCCTAAAAATTGTATGAGTAATAAGTAAGGGTCCTTAGTCTTGCTTATATAAAGGGGTTTGTATTTTTCATTAGACTCGCCTATAAAGTAATTCTAAGGTAAAAGATTAGAAGTCACTTCTCTATAGAAAAAAGATCTACTCTCTTTTGTAAGTTTTTCAGTTCTCAAATTCAAATGGTTGCTGGTAAAAGATTATATGGATCTCTTTAATATTCTTTTAGAAGTTTTACACCACGCTCCACTATCGAAAATGATGAAAATATGTAAAACAACAGCATTCGATTTAGGATTTACCACTAGTGTAACATCGCTTTCTCACTATACTTTTGTCAATAATCCGTGTATTTTTTTGTCAATATTTTTTTTGTTCACCTAATATTTTTCTATTAAAAATATTATTTTTCCATAACCATAGCCACCCGAAATTGGTCGTTACGGCAACACACCTGTAGCAGCGCCACTGCACAAGCAGTGGCTATGACCACACTCGCATAGTGGCGCAGACCCGTGCAACTGAACGTGTTATGTACCCAGGCTGTGCTCCCTGGTTCCGCTAGCGCTCCATGAGGCAGAAGCGCATACCAGTGGTGTTGCGCTCATCTTGGCCATGTCTCTCGGATGAGAGTGGTGCAGCATGGCACAGCTAACACAGCAGCTCGTACCGTGCGAGTGATGATGCGCTCGACACCTCAGTGCGATGCGCACCTGGGGGTACAAAGAGCACCTAGATGCGGCATGGGGCTGCCTCTCATGTTGCGCAGAGCCATGCACCATGGTAGTGCCGCAGGCTCTGCTGCGGGCGTGAGTTCGCATGCAGGACAGCACGCAGAGCACATGCATTGTTGCGAGTGGCGACACCACTATAGGCGGTGCCTTGGGCAATAACGGTTGATGGCAGCGCACACAAAGCCTCGCGGCCCGTGATGTCACTCGCCAAGAGGTGCAAGCACCTCATGAATGTGGTGTGGTCGCCGCTGCGTGCAGAGCTGCGCAGTTGCGCAGCTGGACAGTGCGGCAGGCTTTGCTATCAGGAGGAGCTGCACACGAGGCTGGTGCGGCAAGCTTTGCTGCGCGTAAACGGCGGTGTGGTAGTCCATGTAGATGCTGCGGGCACCAGTTGGGTGCAGTCCGCAACACAGACTATGGAGGTGCAGCGCCACATTTTATGCCGCGTGGGGAAGCGCTGCTACGACGCGATGCCTTTGCTAGGAGCTGCGACATCATCATTAATGCCAGCCACGCTGCAATCGGCGGTGGTTACAAGCTGCCGCTTTATTTTTTTTTCTTCCGTTACATATGAACAACAACTGTAACGGCAGGAGGAAGATGAGCAGATGCGGGCCATTGTTCATGTTAAACTGGTCTAGGTTCAAGGGTCAGTTTTTTTTTTTAAAAAGAAAAAAGAATCAGTCTTTTTTTTAGAAAAAAAAATTCTAATTACAACACCACCCACCAACATTAGGGGGGCAAATCATATTTTTAAGTCGTGCTTGTATCTATTTGACTATATAAGTTAATCCGAATTCATTCCGTTAACCTAATTAACATATCAAACTTCAAAACCCTAACACCACCCATTTAGATAATGAGTCATGTTGTGTTATCCATTTTGACCTATTTAATAATTAACTAGAAACATGTTAACACGACACAATTCATTTAAACTTGTTTGTTTTATGTAAACGAGTTGAATTAAAACATATAAATTATTTGACCTGATTAATATAATTTTATATAAAAGTTAAAATCAATATTTATTAATAACCACAATATTTTTAAAATATATATTAATATTTTTCAAATTTTAATATATAATAAAACCAATATTGCAAATCATACAATAACAAATATGAGCATAGGTCTAAAATTACAATCCCAATAATAAAAACATAAGCATACTAAGAAATACCAATATTACAATTTAACATTAATAAAATTTTAATTTTGAAATAAATTTTAAATGGGTCAAAACAAGTTTTATGTTAAAAAAATGTGAAAAAAATGAAAAAAAAAAAAACCGGCGGTATGATGGAGTGGTGCTACTCAGGCGGCATAGTAGCACCGCTCTAATATTTAATACATGTAATTTAATGTGGTGTGATTTGAGTCCTAATGCCTCTATAGCACACCGTCTATATGATATATATAATTTGATTTATAAGATTTAAATTTTAAAATTTATCTTTCAAACCAAATTATATCATTGTAGATACTGCGTGATCTAAAAGTTTTAGAATAAAATTATTTATTTATTTATCATTTATTGAAAAGCTGAGGTGTGGCATTTTTATTTTATTTTTTGAAATTGTGTGACATTTTTGTGAATTTTCTTATATATAAGTCGATGGGTTAAAATTTAATAGGCAACTTATAGTTGGACTTTTAAAACAATCAAAACACCAATAATTTTTTAGCATAACTAATACGAAAACGTTCCACATTCACGATATGTTGAGTATGTAAAAAATACTTATAAAAATAGATTTTATCAATTTTTATTTGAAGATATAAAAAGTGAGTTTGAAGTTAAATTCAAAGTAGAAATTGAACGAAGGAAAATCTCAATTACCTCAATTTCTTATATGGGTCTAGATTAATCTTTTTTTTTTTTAATCTTTAAATAGAGTAAGCAGAACTTGTAATTATTTTTTTTGATTCTAGAACTTGTAAAATTTAACATTATGTTTGAGTAGTGAGGTGATTTTAGATATTCAGTGAATAATAATAAAAAAGTAAATATAAAAAATTAAATAATAATAAATAGTAGTAAAAAAATAGATAAAAAATAATAATAAAATAAAAAATAATAATGGATCTATCTCTCAAGCTAGCTGTTTCATTTGGATTCAAAAATGAGTTTAAATATTTTTAGATGAGTTGAATAAAATATTATTAAAATAATATTTTTATTATTTTAAATTTTTAAAAATTAAATTATTTATTATATTTTATATAAAAAATTTAAAAAAATTATAACGATGAGATGAGTTAAATCAAACGTGGCTAAAACTGCAAAAGAAAAAAATCATTTCTCGGAAGGAAAATGTCAATTACCTCGATTGTTCATGGCATTCATATTTCATGCACGAAGGTCGGCACGGACACGCGTAAGCGTGCATACGTATACAGTATTAATATATATATACGAGTAGGACTCGTCCCCCATCCAAAAAGAAACTTTTTTTCTTTAATATATTATTTATTTAGTTTTGTGTCTGGAAATTGAGTGTTTGATCTGCCCTTGACCTCGTTGAATTAAAGGTACTTCGCTACTCTTCACTCTCAGATTCATTCTTTTTATCTAATTTCGATTGATTTTTCATTCGAACTGATCCCGATTTCAATTTTACTTTCCTCCACCTAGGGTTACGAACCTCCTTGAATTTTTCCAATTCTTTACATAAACATATACGTATGTATTTATATAAGTACTTGTATTGTTGAAAGCTATCTATTTATTCATTTTCTATCTGTTTGGTTTCTGGGAAAGCTAAGGAGAGAAGTCCAGATTTTATGCTGTTTAATATTTAAACATTATGCATTTTCTCGTTTCTTTCATTTTTTTGACGATAGAGTTATATGATGAGGGTGCTGGTGGTGACTTTTCTTGTTGCTACTTTTAGCGCTGGTTATGGTTGTAATAGGTGAATTTAATTTAATCGCATAGAATGCATTGATATTGCGGTCTGATGGAACAAAGTTCATGCGTGAGAAAAACGAACAAGATGGGCAATGAGGTGGAGTTGGCTTTAAAAAAATTTTTATTATTTTTGTTCCAGAATGTGAAAACTAATTCAACCAAGAAAATGGTTTTATGATGCGCGATCAAGTTGGATTTCTTTATTTGTCATGCTCCAAGCGTTGTCCATCTTTTATGATGTGCATTTATGGTAACACTTTGGAGGCTAGCCAATGGCTTCTTTATTACCCACATGCGTCTATGTATGGTAAAGGAAGTAAGAAATCTGAGTTGATTTTGGACTAGGGTCTGGGATCTATCTGTAAAGGTTTGGAAGTCGTACCAGGGGCATTAAATGCATAATGTTTAATTCTGGGATTAATATAATCCGGGGGAGTGCAACGGCATCACCAGATATGCCACCCTTGCCTCAATGTTTACCATTGGACCCAATTATATTAGGCAGTCAGAAATATACACGCTCGGGAGAGCTTAGAAGGCTTCTTGGTGTTCCTCTTGGGAGCACATCGGAGGACCATTCTTTTGGAGTTGCACACCCTAAACCTCCACCTCCAGTGGCTACGGAGGAGCTAAAGCACTTCAAAGAGAGTGTCCAAGATGCTTCTAAGAAGGCCAGGTATTTTTTTTTTTTTTTTGCAAGTCCTTTTCTCGTGTTATGCTTTTAACTACATGGCCTGCCTTTTATTAGGAAAAAAAAAACTGAATTTATGCCTCATGACTGAAGCAAAATGACATTTTCTCAATCATTGAGGCATCAGTTGAAACTCTGAAATTAATGGGATAATGACGGTTATTGGTTATGTAATAGAGAAGTTTCATAAGTGATATGAACCCGTGGGAAAATGAATTCCTTGAACCCACAATCAAATTGAAAACTCTCCCAAGAAAGCCAAACTCAAGTCAAGTGGATTGCATCAATCCTTGCATTGCTTCCTTAATCTTGTAATTGGTCCATATGGAACTTGCAAAGGATCTTTAAGACTAGGCTCACCTTTGTTCTCATCAACAAGTCATGTTGCGTGGAGTTTCCCATATGCCACAGCATAAATGAAACATTTCTGCCATTTCCCATATGTTCTTTGATGATATATATAGATGCATTAATCGACACAAATACACACAAACAAAATTTCAGGGCTATCACATTCTTTGGCCAGATATTTCAACCTTTTCACAAGTACAGTTTACTGTGCCCTATACTATTATGATCAAAAGTAAAGGCTCTTACTGATTATATATATTAAGATTTTCAATGAAGCACCCGCAATTCCTCTGTATTTTGCATGGTTAATAAGGCGTGTGACAAGACACATACATACATACATAGTTCATGCATCAAAGTTGTTGAAAACTTGGTATAAGGACAGAACATGTGAGGTGCAAATATGCTTCAGTATGTGGTAGATCTGAGTCAAAAATTTAGAACCTAAAGACTCCTACATATGAAAAATTGTAAGGGAAAATCCTAATGGCTTGAATAAAGATATAACGGGTTGTAAGAAAACCATATGTTTATGTCTTACTTTATGTTTTATGGAGATTTAAAGATAGAGATCTAAGTAACTTGACTATTAATGGTTAATTTCCAATAATGAAAACCATACATGATGGAGTCATTTTTATGTGTATGTTGCTTTTAGATATAAAAGAGAAAATGTTTTCCTGTAACTTTTGATTTTTGTGTGCTAAATGGTAGTTAATGAGTATTATGTGTCATAGCTGTGGTTTGTTTACAAGACTGATGGTGTCTACCAGGGATAGAGCAAAATTATTACGTGAATCCATTCTCAAACTGGACAAATATAGGGATGCCTTAAGCTCCAAGAAGCGACAGCGCAGTGATCTTTCATCAAGTGAGAGGTCCAGTGGAGTCAACTTAGCAAAGATGGGAAGCCAAATTCACAGAAACTCTAATGACTTTGTGAGTCAAAGATTGGAGGATAAAACCAAGAGTATTGGGATAAATAAGCGTGTTCGTACATCAGTGGCTGATGAGCGGGTTTGTATTTGACTATTTATGCTCACCCGTCAACTATTTCTCTTATATTGAGCCTTCAAATTTGTTTGGAAATTACTTTGATAGGAATGCATTAAATTCGTAGGGTATAGTTTTTAAGTCTATTTTCTCAGTATACTCTCCATTAATTGAGTAATGAAGATTAAATTCTTTCTTCCTTCTTTCATTTTCAAGGAAGTTTGTATTTTCAAGGATATTTTGCATCGGGTGCCCAAAAACACAACCAGATATTTTGCATGTTGAAATTTAAGTTTTGTTTTTCTTAAAAATTATTGGAGCCTTTGTTTTTTCAACCTCTACTGTAAGTAATATGGGAGTTACGAATATTTCATATATTTAGACTATGCTTTCTGAAGGGATGAATGCAAGGTTTTTTTTCCCTTTTTTTACGATTCTGTTCTGTTTTGTCAATACAACCAGGCAGATGGTAGGCCTGCTGCAACCTCAAGGCAGCAGATGGTCATCGAAAAGGATGAAGATCTGCCCCAGGCAGTTAGTGGGGTTTCTGTTCGGATTGAAGAAAAGACTCGCCGACTGCTTGCCGGTGGTGAAGGATTGGATAAAAAAGTAAAGAAGAAACGTTCTGTGGGAACTGTAGGTAATAGAGTAGTGACTGGTGAGCGGGACACAAAACGAGCTGTACATCCAAAACTGAATCCTGATTCTAAATTGCGATCTTGTGACACTCATGGTTTCAGGTATTTTATTGAAGATCTATAAGAAAGAATTGGTTATTGATTATCTTTTCATTCAGATATAGCTCAGAAGTGACTAAAGTCTATATTGGGAAAAATTTCTCTGTTTTGTTTATTTATTGGTGCTGAGGTTTCTTGTTCACTTTCATTAGCTGCTTTTTGTAATCGTGTTGTTTCTAATCTTATTTGAATATATATATATATATATATTTTTTTTTTTTTTTTTCATTTTTTTTGGTTGTTTTAGTTCGTTTCCTTGGATATGATTTGGTAGATTGTGCAAGAAATTTTTTAAGTTGTTTGATGCTCAGAGAACCTTTGGTACAAGGGGTTTTTCTTGTTATAGAACTGTACATATTGTTCTATGTTCTCGAAATATTTCTGCAGAACTGTAAAATCAGTGACAGATTCAAGTAATGCTAATGTGATGTGAATCTTACATGGCATGAATTGGCCAACTAGCTTGAGTTCATTGTTCTCATCACCGTTACTTGATTTGGTCTTCTTTACGATGGTTAATTTTTCTTGAAGCTTGGCCAATCAGAAGTCGCGTTTTCAAAATCCATTTGATGTGCATGTTAGTTACTAGTCCAATAGGGGAGTTGGCGCAGAAAACTTGGTCGGGCCTTGTCTTATAATACTGCTAGAATATATAGCCACAGTAATTGTCCATGTCCTATGTGTTATCTTTGAGAGATGAAATTCAATCCTGCACTTGAAACAACCTTACTGATATTTAGGTGACTTAGCTGGCAAGTTTTGGATCACTCAGGTATGAATCTTACTATTGTTGCTTACCCCTATGTCCTATATATCCCGAACTAATGTTGTTACTTTTGATCCCGCTTTTCTTTTGTTGGTAGTCGCAGTTAAATGCCAAGAATATTGCCACTGCAATTTACTTAGTAGTCAACTTTCTTTGGTTTGCTGGTTCAGGCATTGTTTTGCAGTTAGTCAAAATTGTTCAATGTAACTGCAAATGAAAAAGAAACAGAAATTGGAAGAAAAAAATGAACAAGTCTGTTCTGTTCTTAGGCTTTTCATCTATTGCAGATTGAAATCTTCCCCAGGAGTTGGTGGAATCAACAAGGTGGATGGTTCTTTTGAGGCTTCTAGTTCAGATGCTTGCGCAGTAGTCAGGAATGAGCTGGAACATGCCCTACTTCCAAGGGACCGTACAGTTGTATTGGAACAGAGACTTTTAGCGAAAGGAAACAATAAGTAAGTATTTTCTTCTTGATACTATCATTCTAACAGTCTCAAGTGGAGTCTCAGAATCACTTAATATGTGGCTTTATATATTAGGTCAAATATTCAGGAGGATATTCCAGCAGGCCATCCTAATACAATGGTAAAAGGGAAGGTTTCTCGGGCACCGCGAACTGGTTCAGTGATGGGGCTAGACTCATCTCCTAATGTTTACCATTCAACCGGAACTATTCAAGGCTGGGAACAGAGTACGGGTTTACATAAAGTTCCACTTGTGCGCGTGACAAATAACCAAAGGCGTACAATATCCAGTGGTTCATCAATACATCCTATGGCCCAGTGGGTTGGTCAGAGACCACATAAAAACTCACGCACGAGGAGAGCAAATTTAGTTTCTCCCATCTCAAACCATGCTGAAGCTCAGATTTCATCTCAAAGCCTTACAAGTACTGATTTTAGTGCAAAAACTTCGTCTCTTGGGACCAATGCATCTCTCTTGGCTGGCAGTGTAGATAAAAATACCCAAAAAGTTAAGAGGGAACCTGAGAATGTTTCATCCCCATTCGAGCTTTCTGAAAGTGAAGAATCAGGTGCTGGCGAAACCAAATTGAGAGAGAAAGGGATACATAATGGCAATGTCCCTTTGGTTGCAACTCATAAAGTTGGCACATTTGTGTTGCCCAGGAAAAAAAATAAAATGCCAGGTAATGAAACTGGAGAAGGGGTTCAGAGACAAGGAAGGAGTGGAAGGGGTTCATCCTTAATAAAGCCAGGAATTCCTCCATCTGGGGAGAAGTTGGATAATCTATCAATGACAAAGCAACCGCAAACCATGAGGCCTAGTTCTGAAAAGAATAGAAGGTCTACACTACTTTTTTCCGCTTCTGTGCAATAAAGATTAGGGATGTGAACAGTCTATTTAGTTACTTATAGAAAAAGAATATTCTATTTAGTTTGTGAGAAATCTCATTGTTGATTCAACTTATGTTTTCTTGGATTTCAGTAAATCAGGTCGTCCACCCTCAAAGAAGTTGAAAGACCGGAAGGCTTCAATTCGTGTTGGGCCAATAATAAACAATGGTTCTTCGAATGTAACAGGTAACATTGAATTAGATCATGAATTTTCATTCATTCATCTGCAAAAGTTACTATTTCAGATAAGAAATTTTCTAATATTTGGAAGTGTTTTCTTGAGGCATCACAAATATTGAAGTTTGGAGGCAAGATCATAACTAAATATATCCTTTTGCCCATCTTTGATGTACTTCACATCATCATGTGACTGTCGTCATTGCATTTCAATGTAATTCGTTTGGGAGAAGCTTTCTTGCTGGCATTTTTGTTACATATTTCAATGTCTTCTAAGAGAAACCTCTTTTATTTTTCTCTTTTTTCCTTCCTTCTTGTTACTTATATATAGTCATGGTTTTTTGGGCTTATGTTTTGACTATATTGTTCTCTCCTTTTTTTCCCGAATCCATTTGAATTTGATTTCTTAAACGGATTACTAATTCAATGTTTAATTATTTCTTTCTTTCCTTTTGTACAAGAAAGGGACCTCGCCTATGAAGTAAATCATCACAGCTAAAACCACTAAGGGTGGTGGCTCAATAGTCCTAGTCCTTGGATTACTCCCAAGTGGTTTTGGATGTACTAGGTTTGAGGTTCGAATCCAAATATGAATTCACCTAGACTATTAGTATTAGCTACAATGATAAAAAAAAAAAGTTTTAGCAGCCTAAGGATTCATTGGATTTCCTAGTGAGGCTGGGTCCTAAGTTATGGCTCAAACCCGACTTGAGGGAGTGCTTGTGGCATCCTGCCATCTAGGCCCCTCCTGTCCGGTTCTCAGCAGGTAGGGTGCTATTATGTTCACTCCCAAATAGCCACCTTTGGTTGCCCCCTCCTACCCACCCTAGCAAAAAAAAAAAAAAAAAAAAAATCATCACAGCGAAAACTTCATCCTTGATTCTACAAGAATTTTATGAAAGCCTTTCATTTAATTATCTTTGATGGATGATCAAATAGGTAGAATACTACTTTCGCAAAAAACCATATTTTGATAAGTGAAATTATATATATTGCTATTTTTTGGTATTATAATTTTGCAGGTGAAACTGATGACGATCGTGAAGAACTATTTGCTGCTGCAAATGCTGCTTGTAATGCTAGCAGTATGGCTCGAATTTACGTATTTAATTATATTTCCTAATTCTAGGTATTTTCCAGAAAGCTTTACTTCTATATTATTTGTGCTTCTCACAAATATTTTCTATAGGTCTTGCATGTTCTGGGCCATTTTGGAATGAAATGGAATCTATATTTTCTTCTGTCAGCTCAGGGGATTTGTCCTACTTGAAGCAACAGGTAGTTACTGTGACCCTCGGATGAACTTTAGAGTTTGTAAATAGCTGAAGGACTGAGACTTACACTTTTTTTTTGTCTTTTGATATTGTATCAGCTAAGTTTTGCAGAGGAACTTGATGAGAATTTGTCTCAGATGTTTGGTGTTGTATATGATAATGTCTTGGTACGAAATTAGCATTAATTTCTTGAACATTCATTTTATATTTTTACATGTCGAAAAAACTCTCTTTTATCTTTTTCATTTTGCCTAAAATAGAAAGGCTTTATAGCTATTGAACATCTTGGTAATATTAAATTTATGTTGATTTCGAGTTTCACTTGTAAATAAAAGGTGTTGATTTTAAGTTTCAATCGACCTTAAAACAAAGTAATGGAGACAGTTTTTGGAGAAATTTGATGGATTTCCATTTTCTCCCATTCTCACAGGGTGTTGGTGTTTTTAAAGAAGCCAGTGATTGTTCTGGTATAAGACAAAGAAGCCACTCCCATCAAGAATCAGCTGAGACTGATTCTATACACGGAAGATTTGACACAAGAAAGTGGGACAGGGTTTGTCCATTGTACCAAAGAGTTCTTTCGGCTTTGATAGAAGAAGATGAAAGTGAAGAATTTTACCACCAAAATGAGGGGAAAACTTTGTCTCTGCAGTATGCTAGTGATGATTCTCATTGTGGTTCATGTAACCAGGTTGATATTGAACCCAAAGATTGTGACAGAATGGAATCTGAGGCTGAGTCAAAAGTGGATTCTCAGACTCACAGGAATTACTTGTTAGACCGACTCCCTTGTGATAAGAGTGTCACATCTAATTCATTCAGGAACCCAAGCATGTCCAGTTCCTTCCATAGTATTGAACAGTGGCGGGGCAATGATGACTTTTCACATTCTGATCTGGGACATACCAGTGAAATATATTCAAATGATCTTGGTCAGCTCCAACCTGGGGAGTTAAATGCTGGCAGCCTGTTTTCTAACTGCCAATATCAGCGGTTGTCTCTGGATGACAAGCTATTGTTGGAACTGCAGAGCATTGGCTTATATCCGGAGACATTGGTAGGTTTTTGATATCTTGAAATTAATTCATTTTGGAAGCGTCATGGAAGAAATCTGTGTCACTACATTTTAAAAAAATTCTCAATTTCATGGCAGAAATTGATTTCTGATGTCATATATGATTTATTCCTTATGTTTATTTCTTTCTATGTGGGTGGTTCTTTTGCCTTGATTGCAGCCTAATCTGGCAGAGGGAGAAGTGATTAATGAGGACATTATGGAACTTAAGGAAGGATTGTACCAACAGGTTCCCCTGCTTGAACTTTTTTGCTTCTTCAAGATATTGCATTATAACTATTTAACCACAAATTAGATTGTATATTTTAGAATAATGTTTTGAAGTTTCTGTGTTATCTATATTTTTCAGTTTCTATCTTGATTTAATTGATTTTTATCCAATTTCTAAATCCTTCTGGCCTCCGCTATCTAATATTTTTAATGCTCTTGACGGAATGGTAGATTGGGAGAAAGATGAAAAACTTGGTGCGAATTGATGAAGCCATTCAGAAGGGGGGAGATGTCAAAAGACGGTAAGATTCAGAGTGTTTTGGATGTTCAATTGATATTAAACTTATATTTTGGTCTCTATGGTGAGATACCCAAGACCCCTCCCTGATCAATTGCCATTGCTCCTGCGTTTCTCTCAGAGCTGGTGACTTAAGTAATATCTTTTATTCACAGGAAAATGGAGGAAGTTGCAATGGACCAACTCATTGAGATGGCATACCGAAAACGATTGGTAATGAGTTCTGTCCCTTTACACATTATCATCATTTTTTTTGCTGATAAAATTTTAAGTTCAGCAGCTATGAATTATTTTGAGTCCTGACATATAGACATTTAGGCCTTGTTTGGTTAACTGGTGAAATTTTTTTAACTTCAATCCAAACATTTTTCAACAATTAAAAAAAAAAAAATCAATTTTAACTTTTCATCTAATCATCTCTCCAGATTTCAGTGAAAAGTAAAAACACAAAAACTACAACAACTTTTACAAAAACCACCTCAAAGAAATTTGTTTATACAAATATGAAATAAATTTTAAACTCTACCTATCCAATTTCACAAACCCAATCAAAACATATTTCAAAAGAAACTTTTATTCAAATTTCCTTATCTATTTTCACAAAATTCCAATAAACAATACACCCAAAAAAACCACGTTTTTTAATTTCTCTTCACAAACGGCGGTATTGCTCCCTGACCCAGAGGTTGATTTGGCATGTGATGTTTTCTTGTGTAGTGGAACAAATGGTTGTTGTAATGGCATTCACTATGAGAACTGGCCTTGTTGTAATCTTTTTTTTTTACTGCCTCATGCAAGTGGAAAAGGAGAAAAAGGGGGTGGGTGGGGGGGGGGGGGGGGGGTGTTTCAAGAGATGGGCATGGTGGTTGAGCCATAAATCTCTGTTTTTTGTAGTTTTTATTTGTTAGTTTTAAACACTTGTTATTGCTTTCACTCCAAACCCAAATTTTGTGTTAAGAAAATAGAAATGTGGCAGATGTGTTCAATTTGTAGGTTCATGTGAATTCAACTTGGGTTTAAGAGCTAGAAATAGAGTAATATGAATAGTCACTTCTGCAATTTTGATTACTAGGCACTAATAATTATTGAGCCCTCTCCAACTGCCTCTCATATTAAATCCATTTATTAATAAATTGGTTGGCAATTTGATCTATCATGCTAAGTCCTAATTGATTGAAGTATCTTGGATGGACTTGGAGATATTTGTTTCGGTGTTAAACATTAAAGATTTAGTATTGACATCTCAGATTGTAATTTGTGATTTGCCTTTTGAACAAGTTAGTTCCTATACTCTAGATTTAAAGGATATTATTCTTGGATTGGATAGAGAACTGAAGAGTCTTTTTTTATTGGACAGAGAACTGAAACATCCGTTTTAATTGGATTTAATAGAGAACATGTGGGGTTTTCTGGGTAAATAAAGTAAAATTGGCCGATAATAAAACTATTACACTTTCAAAAAAAATTTATACAAAAATTAAAACTATTACACTTGAAACTTTTTTAAGTTAAAATTATAAAATTGTGAGAGAATATGCTTAGGTTCCCAATATCAGTAAAGCTTCATGCACCTATCAAAAAAGAAATATGGGTAAAGCCTCATGTTTCGAAAATTATGTTATAGATAGATAGTAGGTGATTATTCTGGTCAGATAAGTTATGTGATCAGGGGCATTTCATGAATTATGAACCATTAGTTCTGTGAAATTGATCTTTTCCAGGCTTGCCGTGGGAGTTGTGCTACCAAAAGTGCGGTCCGTAAGGTTTCAAAACAAGTTGCATTAGCTTTAATCAAGCGCACCCTTGTTAGATGTCGAAAATTTGAACACACTGGAACCAGTTGCTTTAGTGAGCGTGCACTGCAGGATGTACTATATTCTGTACCTCCAGGCAATAATGATGCAAAATCAATTGACTGTGTTGGCTCAGGAACGGCCAGTAATACATGCAATGAAGCTTCCCACCAAGCCGAAGCCAGGGGATTGGGTATGTCAAGTTAATTCTTTGCACGATCTTTTTATGATTCCTTGTCATCTTCTATTGTAGGTGTATATTTATAATCTCAGGCTTGGGGAGTGTTGCTTGCTTCGACTTTTCTCTTTCATTTTGAGCAAACTTTTTTGCCTCTTAAGAAAACCCTCTCTCAACTGTAGTGTCAGCAATTTTTTGGTTTATTTATTTCAGTTTTAACTGAAACTTGGGTTTCTGTCTGCTGCCACAGGTGCTGTTTCTAGTGCTTCTGAGAGATATGATTCCCTAAGTGATAATATTGACAGAGGTTCATCAGATGCTCTCCAGAGTCTCATTCAATCTTCCGAGCAAGCATCCTCCAAGCGTAGCTCTGTGTTCATTAAGGGAAAGAAGAGGGAAATGCTGATTGATGATGTTGTTGGAAGCGCTTCCTCGAGGGTGACATCAGCTCTTGACAGCGCTGTTCATGGTGGATTGAAGGGAAATAGTAGTGAGAGAGAGGGGGATCAGAAAGGAGATACTTTAAGAAGCAACTCCGTTTCTGGAGTCGGTCATTCATCATTGGGCACCTTCGGTAGTGAACATAAAACAAAAGCAAAGCCCAAGCAAAAGAATAATCATTTATTAGTAGAAGCTGCTTGTCCACCAGTTCGGGGATCTAATCAACCAGTGGCTTTAGTTGGTAACAAAGTGAGCAGAGAAGCAGGGTCATTCCAGCCAACTAATGCTACTCGGGAATCATCTAAAGAGGCAGATGAACCCGTTCCCTTAAACTTGCAACCTAATGAATTAGACTCGATGGAAGTACTAGGTGTAGATGGACATCAAGATTTCAGTTCATGGCTGGACTTTGATGAAGATGGCTTGCAAGACCATGATTCCATAGGTCTTGAAATACCGATGGATGATCTCTCCGACTTGAAGATGCTTATCTGACAAGAATCGGCTCATCCCTTTCCATTCCATCCCCATTAGAGTATGATTCTAGACCCAAATTTCAGATGAAGACCAAGACTAGTCTAGGTGAAGGAAGTAGATAGAAATTGTAATTGAGTTTGTTCTTCTGTATGAATCTCAAATCATTAAAAAAAATCGTTGTTCCTTTCCAGTACCAAAGTTTTTTCATTTCATTGTCATCCAGAGCCAGGGTATATGGCTCTACTTCCCCTGGGTTCTTGGTCATAGAAATCACATTTTCTTGTTCTCAGCTTTTGTCCAGAAAGGTCCAAGTATCTTACTTATCAAAGAAACGCAAACTTGCGTTGGTATTTAGCAGAAACGTCACAGCAGGTAAATCGAGTTTCAAAATAGTGTACATTGAAACAAATTGAAATGCTGCTGTTATTTCTTCTTTAACTTATTATTGTGTGCGCGCGCCCGTGCGGGGAAGCAGCCTTCTGAAGTGTTCATTAGGCTGTTTAACTTATTTGGCAACAAGGACCTCTCTCTCCACAAATTATCACAATAGCTGAATCTCTCGTATCAAGAAAATATAGAGTCATGGAAAGAAAATACCAACACTAAAGTGGAAAAAGAATGGCAAAAACCTCTCACAAATCAAATTTGCATATCTTTTGAAGCAGCAGTTAGAAACTCCTTTTCTTTGGCCTCAACAATGAGCAGAAACTCAAAAGGTGAAGTCATAGAAATCTGGACCGAGAAAATTTTTACTACAATCCCAGTGATTGCAAAGGCACTATCGGCAAAATTAGCTTTCAAAATGGCAGAACATCTCAACTATCCCTCAATCTCTTTAGCTGAAGACTCTTAGTTGGTGATTTCATCTCTTTATAAAGAGGAAGAGATCTGGCAAATAACACCAATCTCGGACGACATTGCAAACTCATTGAAATCTCACAATGACTGGAGATTTAACAAGATAGATCAATCCCAAAATCGATTTGCGCATTCAGTTACGCGATGGGCAACTACAAACTCTTTGTTTGGTAACATTCCGTTAGACATTATTCCTACTACTATTTTGTATATTGATAGTGGGAAAGACCTTCCTTAGATGTTTGTAACACACTTTTAATTTATAATATGCAAGCTTGCTTAGAAAAAAGAAAAAGAAAAAAAAGAGTTTATTTGGGATCTAATCAAGTAGTATTTGATTGCCTCGCCGCAGCGGTGTTTGAAGAATTGACGCATTCCTAAGAAGAAAATGAACTTGCTAATTGGAGCTTTGCTTCCCCTCAAGTAATCAAATCCTTTTTGTGCCTAATAGAGCAAACTATTTGCCTGGAAATTTCTTGTGGGATATATTAAGTTGATCAAATTTCTCGTTTTCTTTTGTTCTAAGGAGATGCAGTTTTGTTTCTTGCATGCACGATTTCCTTGCACTCTTCTTAATAATCAGATGCAGTATTTTGTTTCTTCGGGTCTCTACTGTATATATGGGTTACATGCGGGGGCAATGGTTGAACCATTGATAAATGTGACATTAGTATGGTAGATATTGTGCAAATTATATAAGCAAAGATAAACAAAGTAACAGTACTAATTTCCACATTGGGGATTCTCATGCACGAGTCAAAATTATTTGGTCCCCATGTAAGCTCAACTGACATTGGGGCTACAGGTCAGAATCAAAACTTACCAAACACATGGAATCTCAAATGCATTAGTTTTTCTTCCAACAGAAAGACAAGTTTTGAAGAGTTTGGACATATTCAGCCAAAAAAAATAGATAGAATGCCCCTCCATGCCGAGAAAGTAATGTAGCGGATGAAAGAATGGCGGAGGATATCTCTGTTTTGTGTAGTAATTTATCGCTGACTGATAAAGAAAAAAACTAGTGTTGAAATTATTGAGGGTGATGTTGTAGAAACTATCATGCGTGGTGCATGCTGTCTGGTTGGGAAAGTTCTTGCTAATAAATTCTTAAATCTGGATGCTTTTCGCAATACAATGAGTATTTGTATCTCGGAAGTGGAAACCAACATGTTTGTCCTTGAATTTCAATTTCAGACTGATTTACTAAAGGTGAAGAAGGGCTGTTCATGGATGTTTGATAGGCATCTAGTTATCCTTAAGGAATTTGATGGTTATACACCTATTAAGGAGATGCAGCTTGATTATGAATCATTTTGCGTTCAACTACACAACCTCCCTTGGGGGGCATGAATTGGATTGTGGGGGAGAAAGTGGGTTCTGTCCTTGTGTCTTTGGAACTGGTGGATGTGGATAGTCAAGGTATTGGTTTGAGTAAGTTTGTACATGTTCCTGTATTAATTGATCTAACCAAACCTTTGGTTAGAGGGTTGACTATTAAAATTGGTGCAAAGCCTACACAGGTTACTTGTAAATATGAGAGGCTGTCTAAGTTTTGCTTCTCTTGTGGTGTCATTTTACATGGCAATTCTGGTTGTGAAGTTAAATCCATTGATGATCACAATCCTCCAGAACAACGAAAGCAATATGGGGTATGGCTTAGAGCATCACAATTGTCAGTGTGAAAGTTTGTTGGATATACTCCTGGCTCTGTGTTTGGGTTATTGGAGGAGATGGCAAAGGGAAGTGGCAGATGATCAGTGACCCCATTGCTCGGAGTAGCATGAAACTCAGTGATAGTTATCTTGCTACTAGGGATAAGGAACAATTATTTTGTGACATTCAAAATGTGAATCATGGTCATCAGACAATAACTGTCATAACGGCTACCGATGTGGACAAACAGTTCTCAACACTGCCAAGTTCGTGTGATTCTCCTTTTAGCTTGAAGAAGAAAAGTGTGATAATGGATGAGATTCTAGAGAAAATTGGTACTGATTCTATGCCTCTTAAATCAATATTAGAATATGGTGGTGTCAGTGTTGCTAAAACTCAGACTATGGATAGTGCCCTCGATATTCCATTGAAGGTATCTCAAGTTTCTAAGCAAACAAGTGAGGTATCTATTGATACTATACTAGCACTCAATGTTTTTTCTGATAAACAGATTAGGTCTTGGAAGTGAAGAGTTAGACTACTGAATAATAATCAACGATTTGAGACATCTCAATCTAAATGTAGAAAAGAAAAGTCGGGGAAGTAAACACTCACTTGTCTAAGAAAATGGATGTAAGTATAGGTTGAGAAAATGGATCTCAAATATCTTTTTGATCAAACAGTGGATGCTGCTAGCTAGCCCCACTGAGCATTATGAATATCATAAGTTGGAACTGTCAATGGCTTAGGAACCCTCGCATAGTTCGTGCCCTTCATAAGTTGGTGAGAGATTATAATCTTGACATTCTATTTCTTATAGAAACAAAATCTCCAAGAAATAGGATGGCTAGGTTGTTGTTACATTTTAGTTTGACTAATTTTTTTACAATTTATATTGTGGGTAGTCGTGGAGGTCTAGCATTGTATTGGAAGTCTGAGATTGGTTTGTAAATACAAAATTATTCTCACATCATATAAATGCTACAGTTACTAATGTTGGCACTGATATGGTGTGGAGGCTTACTAGTTTTTATGGTTGTCCTGATGTCTCAAAGCGTGATGAGAGCTGGCAGCTGTTAAAGGTTCTAAAGGATGTACCTCCTCTTCCATGGTTATGTATTGGTGACCTTAACAAGATCCTTTGTCAATCTAAAAAGTTTGGGGCAGTGTGGAAATCTCCCTATCAAATAAAAAAATTTCAACAAGCCTTGAATGATTGTGAATTTAGTAGTCTTGATTATACCAGCCCGAGGTTTACATGATGCAATGATAGAAGGGATTCTACTTTTACTAAGGAGAGTATGGATGGTATGGTTACCAACAAGGAGTGGGTTAACAATCATTCTCATATGGATATTCTAGTGTTATCAACTTGTAGTTCAGATCATTGTCCACTTTTGATGAGACTGGGAGAACAAGATAAGGTGGAAAGAAAGGTGAAGCCTTTTAGATTTGAAGCAAGTTGGACTTTATCTAATGATTGTGGTCAAATTCTTCTGAATATCTGGTATGCTGATCAAACAAATACTTAACAGCTTCATGTTGTACAATAGAAATTAAGAAGTTGTTGAGCGCATTTTTGAAGTAGAAGATTGATACTAGAAACATAGTGAAGAAGGCAATTAAAGAAAAATTTGTACTTCTTTCTTAATACCAAGATTAGGGTGATGTTCTAAATGTGAAGGCCGTTAGACAACTTTGAAAAGATATTATTGATTTATTAGAAAATGAAGAAATAGCATGGAAACAAAGGGCCAAGCAATAGTGGCAAAAGCATGAGGATCAAAATTCTAAATTTTTTCATCATTGTGCAAATCAAGAAGAAAGGTGAACCATATAAACAATGTGGAAGATGAAAGTGGAAGATGTTTTCATAGCCAGAATGATCTTGGTAAGGCTTTTACTAATTATTTCAAATCTGTTTATGGTACTTCACATTCGACAGGAATTACAGACATACTTAATAGATTCACCACACAAGTTCCTAGAGAATTTATTGTTTTAATAGTGTTCACCCAAGGTTTCAAACCTCATATAATGATATATCTACATATGGATTTTGATGATAACAAATAAATTCAAGTATAAAGGAATCTCAAACTCAAGTTATCTACACAATGAAGCCAAATACATCAACAAATCAAGCATGAACAAGAAAGGGAACAAACTTATAAATAAAGCTGTTAGAGTATTTTTTTTTTTAAATCTCTTGATAAAATCTAAAATTGGATTAAGACTCAAAATTAATATTTTCTCATAAAACATCAAATTTTATTTTTCACATATGCATGATATATTTGATGATTAAAAGTTTAAATTTTGAAACTTTGAAATATGATTGATTGTCATCTTTCACAAGTGTATGTTTTGTTTGAAACTTTTCAAAAGTGAATAATAGTGTATTTGACAATTTCAAGAAGGAAAAACTTCAATTTGAATATTTTGAAAAGTGAATGATGTTATCTTTGACAATTGCGAAAAATAAAACTTTGATTTAAATATTTTAAAAAGTGAATGATGTTGTCTTTGACAATTTCAAGAATGAGAAATATTGATTTGAATATTTTGAAAAGTGAATGATGTTGTCTTTAACAATTGTGAAAAGTAAAACTTTGATTTAAAATTTTGAAAAGTGAATGATGTTGTCTTTAACAATTACAAAAAGTAAAATTTTGATTTGAAAATTTTGAAAAGTGAATGATGTTATTTTTGACATGCGAATCTTTTTAAGTTTGAAAATGAAGTCTCATATGTCTATAAATAGCTCATTTGAGATTTTCAAATTTAGAACATATTGTTGCAAGTTTTACAGCTTTCATTCAAAACTTTCAATCTCTCTTCTCTAAGCATTGAACCTTAACCCTTGTTCATTTTGAGAGGATAGTTTTGCATTGTATTGTTCTCATTCCACTCATTGAGGAGTGTTTTCTGATAACTTACTTACTATCAGCTCTTATATCAATAAAAGAGTGTGTATAACCATTGTGTGTGTAAAATATGTTCTACATAGGGAATAGACGTTGAATCACCAAATGTAAGGTGATTGCAAGTGTAAAGGGTGTTCTACACAAATTCTTTATAACGGTACTGCTCAAAAGTATAATAGGTTTCTATCTATACCTGAAGGAGATTGGATAGTGAATTTGAAAATTTTCAAGGAGAAGCTTGAGGTGAAAATGTAAGCAGTGAGGCTAAATCTCGTTAAAATACTGAGTTTGCTTCTCTCTTACCATTACTCCTAATATTTACTGTTATTTTGTGTTTTGTTCATATTTTATATTGTGCCTTTGGTTTATAATTGTTAACTTTTAAATATAATCGAATTCACCTCACTCTTGTGTTAGTCATTTGGGCAACAAGTGGTATCATAACAATGGCTCTTTTTATTAGATTAATTATATTTTGAGTTAAGATCTTATAGCTAACATTGCAACTACATTTAGTGAAAGCCAATCTAGTAGTTGGCATCCGCTATTTTGCGGAGAGAATTATACATTCTGGAAAGTTAAAATGAGAACTTTTCTTCAATCTTAAGGTCGATAAATTTGGAGATGCGTTATAAATAGACCTTATATTTCAACAAAAGTTGTTGATGGAGTAAAGGTAAAAAATGAAGAAAAAGAATTCGATCATGAAAATGATAGAATTACAACATTGAACTCAACGACTATAAATCTCCTATATAGTATTCTTGATGGGAATGAGTTCAATAGAATAATGACTTGCAAGACAGCAAAGGAAATTTGAAATAACTTGGAAGTTACTTATGAAGGAACTTCGCAAGTTAAGGAATCAAAAATTTATATTCTTTCTCATGAATATGAAATGTTGAAAATGAATGATGATGAATCTATTTCTATTATATACACTCTTTTTACTAACATTATAAACAGCTTGACAGCTCTCGGTAAGGTTTATTCCAGCTTGGAGATAGTAAGAAAAATTCTCAACTCTCTACCAAAATGCTGGGAATAAAAAATGACAGCGATTCTTGAAGCTAGAGACCTTAAGAAACTTGAAATAAATGAACTCATCGGGCTATTTACCACCCATGAGTACACATTGAAAAGATGAGAAGAATGAAAGCTAAAGAAGAGTTTGGTACTTAAAGTTGTTTCTTATGAAAGCAAAAGTGATGAAGATGAGGAAATTAATGACAAAGATGAAGAACTTACGATGATAACAAGGAGAATTAAGAGATTCTTAAAGAGAAATAAAGTTCCTTCAAGAAAATCCTCCAAAACGTTTTCCAAGAAAAATACAGGTAAATATGATTCTTTAACTTTTTACAAATGTAATAAGCCAGAACATATTAAGGAGGATTTTCATCTACCAAAAAAAGACCGAAACAATGGCAAAAAAGTAATGAAAACTACATGGGATGATGACTCAAGCAGCTTAGACAATGAAGCAAGTAATGGAGAATTTGCAAATCTTTGTCTTATGGCTAAAGTATACATTGAGGTAACAAATCTTGATAATATTGAAAATCCTTCATATAAAAAATTGCAAAATATCTTAGAAGAAGTATATGAAGAACTTGAGAAATTGGGTATCAAATATATTACTTTGAAAAAAAAAATCTTTAACAAACAAAATTGATGTTTTAAGAAAAGAAAATATCGTTACGAAAGATGAAAATTATGAGTTGAAAAAGAAAGTGACTGATTTAGAAGAAAAAGTCTACCCAACCTCCGGTTTGTGGGTCGCACACCATACTCCTAATGTGGCAAACCCAGTTCTTCACCTACGTCATGGTTCAGTCACCCACTTCTCTTAGACTTCTCTCACTCGCCTCCCTACTTCTCCCTTTTCTCATAACCAAGACAATGAGCCGATTGCCTTTCTCCCAAATCTCCCGCAGGCAGACGCCCACCCCAGCCAGCACCCCAGCAACAGATAACTCCCCCTCAACCCAGCCCCTTTCATGTCTCTCACCCATGAAACCTTAGAAGATTTCTTCTTCACCTTTCACCCCAACCCCTTCTTCACTTCTCCCACCCCTGAAACCCTTGATCTCGCTCTCAAACTCCATACAGTGTGTTGAGCTTCTATTGCAAACTCCATACGTCGAACAACAATGCTCAATCCGTACAGATCTACCTCCTCACATCACGGTAACACACATTAGGCATTTTTCCCAAAATAAATTACATGAATTGGAGGCGGTTTACTTTTATGTGACTATATAGGCTGAGTATCGCTTCTTTTCCTTTTCTTTTTTTTTTTTTCATGTTTTTATGGTTGTTGCGAAAAGGGGAAAATTTGGTTGTGGGTATTGTTGGAGCTAGGATTCATGGTTATTTGGATGTGGAAAATGGAAAAGGTTTACCTTTAGTAAAGTCTATCAATATATAGTTTGTAACACACCCTGTGGGTTGTTTGGTAGCTAAGAAACCAAAAAAAAAAAATTATGGTTACTGCAAGATGGAGCATATTAATTTTTTAATAAGTTAAGCCTTATTAACAATCAAAAGAGGGTTGCTTAGATTATCACCATCATCAATAACTTATTATTTGCATGTCATGAATGAAAAATATTTAATTTTAAGGTGGCCTGGATGTCTCTCTTCCTTTTGTTGGTTTAGGCGAGAAATGAGGAAAATTTTGGTAACCGGAGACTTAGAGCTTAAATTATATGTTGAAGGAGTTGATGGAAAGCTCACATTTTAGAGGTTGGTGCAATTGTTCGGTCTGAAGAGTTAAACTAATCTTTGGATGCTTTGGAAGTGATGATATATTTTATCAATTTTGTAAATTAAATTTAATGCCTGCTTTAAAGAGTTTGGTATGATAAGATTTCTACATTTTTCAAGAGTGTTCATGTGTTTTGGTGTCTTGTAAATGGACTTTAAAACTCTGAGTTGTGACTTTAAAACTCTACATTTTTCGTTTATATTCTTTTCATTGCATTCTTATTAATAAGTTTGGTCTATGAACAAGAGGGGAGGTGCGTTGTTGTGGATGTTCAGGTTTCTTATTGATTTATGCAGGAAATGCCAATTTTTTTGGTACTGATATATTATTGGCTTGAGTGTCCAGTTATAGGCAGAAGGATAAATTTTCAACCTTTATGTTTACCTTGTTCTTACCTTCTAGCGACATCTCGTCAAAGGGTGGTTCTTTTCCATTTGTTTGATACTTATTTCATTCTTTATATTGTTGAATACTGCTGCATGATCCACAGCCTGCTCAATTAATTGAGGCAATATAAAAAATTGCGAAACAAAGCAGTGAAATTACTTCAATTACCTCTTCTCATGCTACTATATATAGGATGCCATGGGTTATCTTATGAGGGGAAGGACTATTCTTGTCATAGTACACAAGCTTTCGACAATCAAAAGTGCAGACTGTGTTGCTGTTATATCAGATGGTTAGATAGCTAAAAGCGGCACCCACAAGGAGCTACTAAGCCAGGATGGAATATACACTGCATTAGTAAGGAGACAATTACAAGCCCCAATTACTGCACTATAGTTTAAAATTGTAGATAAAACTACAGGAAGTAAGAATGAATCAAAATAATAGGTGAGGTCAAATTGTTTGAAATTCCAATGTTGGCTTCTCCTGCATGCTTGTTGTGTAGATTGCGTAGATGAAGTTCTTGGTCTCAAATTATTATCAAGTCCTCTTCCTACCTATCTTGCTAGTTTGAAATGTAAAGAGATTGTATGGATCGTAACATGTATGCTATATGTTGTATGCGAAGAATTATGGCAACTTATTATGCTTAATCCATAGACACCATCATCTATTTACACATGATAGGTGGTTATTTAAATGGCAAAAGATTTACAAAGAAATTCCTATATTTAATCCGGTTTGAGATCTTTTTCTTATGAAAGCAAGTTTGCATTTGGAAAGATTTCTCCCATCCCAAATACTTGCAAATGGAAATTTGTATGGTCTAAGACGGCAAAAGCTGTCCTCGATAATTGAGCTAAATAAATAAATAACAGATGATTCAATTGCATTTATTTCGGGAAATGAGGCAATATAGAAAGATAATGCAAACTAGCAAGCCAAACTTACAACCAGTTAGTATGCAGGAATACAATTTTGCAGTGGAAGACTTCTTTCGTCATACAACTCTCTCTCTCTCTCTCTCTCTCTCTCCCTCTCTCCCTCTATATATATAAATAGTTTTTTTGTTTCTTTTTAAACTACGCTTTATTTAATAATTGGCCGAGATAGAGAGATGAATTAGCAACTCCACTGAACCAAACAAAATCACAAGGCACTTGCCGGCTGGTTTTAACTTACAAGTATTGGAATCTAGCACCTATGATTATTGCTCATAAAAAGAAAATTAATGAGCGACAACAAACGTGGAGTTCTAGCACTTGAATCATCTTGGTATGGTGGGAGAGGTAAAACAGAATGTATTCAATCACTTTTAGCACCTAGCATAAACAAACAAGAAAAATTACATTCATCAAATATGTAGAAGTAATCCAAAACGTGTATAAGAAAAATTACATCCATCAACTCTAACATTCAAAACTACATTCATCAACTGGAAAATAATTCTCCAACTAATATATAACCCATAACTCACCTAGGCATTCACATCCATCTATTCTTAAAATCAAAATAATTACACCAAGGTTGGATACAATAATTCTCAAACCACTACAAAAAGCAAAATACCAAGTTTGGATATAACTCAATGCCAAACAGATTATACTACAAATTCAAACATCTCACAATTCTTCAACTTCCAATTTGTCAGCTGCAGTGACCGAGTTCCATAAAATATGCATTATCAAGTGAGCATCAATCCTCTCGTTGGAAAGCATGCCTTTGAACTTCTAGTGTCTTTGCATGTTGAAGCTTCATCGTACATGTATCAACAAAGGAAAAAAAATCATGACAATAATACATACACTAACAACTACGTATATACCTGTAGCAACAATCCGCTAAAAAAAACTCATTTACTAAAATATAACACTAACAACTATGCAAATTCACGGGGACTAATTTGCACTAAGTTCCAAGTGGCACGTATGATATATGCTGAATGTATTAACAATAGAAAATTAAAACATCGAATTCGAAGAGCAGCCCATATTATTCTTTCACAAGTATCAATCAAATTTAACCATGTGTCTGTTCAACCACGTTATTAGTCATTCTTTCATAGTGGAATATTTTTCTTTGTTCCATATTTGCGATCATTGTTATAATTTTTAATACCTTTTGAATCAATGCTGAATTGGTCTTTAATTTTGTGACAAAAAACCAAAATAACATTCCAAGAATCTAATACCAAACATATCCAACAAATTTTTATCAAAAAAAAAAAAATTCATTCTCACCTACTCACTTTCACAAAATATAAAAGTACACCCATGAATTTTAGTTATAGAATTATACAGTGCTCTCTATTTTACACTACACAATATAATTCATCTCCCTTGCTAAGCGTTAAATCATATCCACAATTTCAAGCGAAATGAAAATGAAAATAATCATGTTCCTTGGTAATAATTTTATAAGAATTCATGTTTTTAATTTACTTAAAAGACAAAATCAGCAACCATTAAAAGACAAATTTCTTCAGAGGATGGAACCACACAAATAGGTAAATATGAGCAATAGGTAACTCAAAGGAGCTATATCTGCATTGGACATATATCAAACACCAACACTTCATGCAAGTTTAGACAGAAGCATTATACATGCCAAACACGTCCATATGCATTAAAAAAATGTTGAAGATAATTTGTAGTTTTGGGTTTCTAGCTTACATGGTGGAGGCACACCTACATACATACTGCGATTGGCTAAAATGCAAGTAATGATACACTTGAGAACCAAAATGCATAGATATACTACAAATAGAAAACGAGCTAGGCATGTGGGAGATCACATTGTACAAAAATTGAATTATTGATATTTTTTGTTGGGTCAAGTCTTTACTGGAGTACCTAATCTAACTCGCTTAAAAATTTTATTACCATCTCCAAGTAGAATGACTATAACACAAACACCGGATTCAAATTGTTCAATAACTTCTTTTTCTCCATTCCTTATTGTTGAAGAAACCACGAATCTCACCCAAAATTAGCAACTATTAAAAGATAAAAAAAAAAAAAACAAAGATCCAACAAACACAAAGCCACAGATTCAAGAAATACAAAAACACACAATATACAGGATGATGGGAAACGAAAAATGGAATGGAGAGAAAGACATAAAACCTTCGGCCAGAATAAACCAATGTTGGCAGCCCCAGACGATGTCGTTTGAAAGAAGAAAGCAACACCACGGCTTGTGCGACGAAGCTTTATGGAAAAGAACACTGGAGAGAGGGGGGAAGCTAGGGGGACTCTGGGGGGTTGACGATGGTGGGAGGGGTGGGACTCTTGGGGGGGGGGGGGGGGGGGGGGGGGGCCCAATGGGGGAGGGGGGTGGGGATGATGGGGGGAATGCAAAAATTAAAGCCCACTTTTTGTTTTATTAAAAAGAAAATTTTCCATGTAGGCGGTGTGCGGAGGTTGCAGGAGATGAGAGGTTGTATAGTAAATCTCAATTTAGAAAATATTGTTGAAAACTTTACAAATGGAAAAAAAAATTTTGAAAAGCTTCTTGGTAAGTCAAAGATGTGTTTTTGGTAAGGTGGGCTTGAGATATATGCCAAAACAAAAATACAAATCTTATAAAAACTTGTTTGATAATCATTCTAAATCAAAGTCCAATATTCAAAATTCTTTCCATAGAAGTAAATTTTTCAAAGAAATATACTTTTATAATCACTCAAGTTCTTAGTACATGTCACATGCAATTTGTAATTTTTATAATAGAAATAGTCATAATTATCATGTTTGTCTTATTAGAAAAAAACATACAATGACTATTAGGGCTATATGGGTACCTAAAACTCTTATTTCTTTTAATACTAATAAATGAAGGATCTAAAGAACATGGGTACCAAGAAAAACTATTTTAATTATTTTTGTTGGTATGCTTGAAGTCTTCCATAAGTAAAAGTAAATGATTTTTAGATAAGTAAATGTTCAAGACACGTGACATTTGGATCATCAGGCAAGATCATCAAAACTTAATGCAAGATGTAACCAAACAATGAAAACTTGTGAAAGATCATCCAGTAGAACAAATTTTATGAGAACCTTCACGAGGTGTAATACTCGATCATCTCTTAAAAATATTTACAATCATATTGCTTTTTTATCTTAGATTGAATGCAAAAATATTGATAAAATATTTCTTGATGAATCTTGGATTCTAGCTATGCAAGAAGAGCTAAATCAATTTGAAAGAAATGATATTTGGACACTTGTTCCTAAACCCAAAAATCATACTATTATTGGAACAAAATAGTGTTTTAAAAACAAGAAAGATGAGGTCAGAGTCATCAATAGAAACAAGGCTCGGCTTGTAGCCCAAGGTTTCAATCAAGAAGAAGGAATTGATTATGATAAGACATATGCACTAGTTGCAAGATTAGAAGTTATTCGAATGCTACTTGCTTAAGTTTGTTATAAATTTTTTTTTTTCAAATGAATGTTAAAAGTTCTTTCTTAAATGTTTTTATAAATGAAGAGGTATATGTTGAGCACCCTCAAGGTTTTAAAAATTATCTTTCTCCAAAGTCATGTTTTCAAGCTTGCCAAAGCACTATATGGACTGAAACAAGCTCCTAGAGCATGGTATGAGAGACTTTGTGGTTTCTTGATTGAATTTTTTTTTTCAAAAGTAGAAATCGACACAACCATTTTCATTAAACACGAAAAGAATGATATTCTTTTGATTCATATTTATGTGGATGATATAATATTTGATACTACTAATGAAAATATGTGCCAAGTTTTTGCTAAAAGTATATAGGAAGAATTTGAAATGAGCATGATGGGAGAACTTAATTTCTTACTCAGATTGCAAATCAAGTATGAAGGAAGTTGGAATACCAATGAGCTCATCCACCAAACTTGATAAAAACGAAAGTAGTAAGCCAGTTAACTCGAAGGTATATCGAGTTATGATTGATAGTCTATTATATTTGACAGCCAGTAGACCAGATATTATGTGCACATTTTCAATCATCTCTAAAAGAATCTCATTTGATTGCAGTTAAGCACATTCTTAGATATTTTGCTGGTATAATAGATCTAGGGTTATGGTATCCTAAGTACACTTCTTTCGATCTAATCAACTACTTAGATACAGATTAGATATCATTTTCTTTAAGATCATGTGCAAACCAGCGATATTGTACTAGAATTTACAAGCACACAAGATCAGTTGACAAACATTTTCACAAAACCTCTGGCGGAATATAGATTATGCATGATTAGAAGAAAAATTAGAATGATGCATGCATGAATATCTGTCAAACATTTTTATTTCATTATCTCAAATGACTTACAAAAACTTGAGACTTTTAGTCTTATTTTTCAAGCACTTTTGCTCTTCATACATCAACATATTATCCTTATCTACAGGAGTAGGAAGTCAAAATGATAAGGCAAGTAAGGATTTTAAATCCTTATTTTCCTATTTTAAATCTCTTATTTTTTTGTTAGACTCGTGAATAAGTTATTGAAATTCATAAATCTTCTCGCTAAACTTTTCAACCTCACGAGTTCTGGACTACAATCGCCTAGAAAATGCAACAATGGATGATGAGTATCGAGTACCGAGACTCACCAGTTCATAAATGGCGTCATCATCTGACTTGTTAGTCAGATCATTCTCATGCTGCATCATGACACTTATGGTGGATGTAGAAATAATTGATGGTCGAGATGCAAAATACCTCATATAATGAACAAGGAGATTGTTGGAAGAAAATTGCTGAGCCATTAAAGAAAAAGCTTAGAGAGCAACAATGCAGATGGATTTCAAAGAGCAAAGAAGAGTTGATGCAAATGAAATGAAACTCAAGACTGATTTTATAGGGATGAAAACAAGAACAAAATACGCTATCAGATTACAAGATATGTAGGGTGCATATTTTATTTAGCCAAACTAGCAAAATTAACTGCAGACTGTCCCTATGTTTCTCGTAAACGTTGAACCTCTGCTGTTAATCGTTGATGTTCATTTTGTATTTGTACTCCCTTTTGTTCCAACTCCTCTATGCGTGGTTGCAAGTCATGAGCATACTAGTCCACAAATTTCTTTAACTCTTTATTTTCTTGTTTTAATTTTTTATTCTTTCTCCTTTTATTGGTAAGCTTTTGTTACAACTCAGATATTTGATTTTTAAGCTGATCAACCTCACTCACCTGTAACAGTAACCTTCGAGATATGGTCGTAATAGCAGCAGCATATTGAACATTAAGCATTCTTGACCTTGCAACAACTTCAGCATTAGTCCTAATAGAAAAGTGTATCTCTGTTCCTATCATGGTGTTGACGGCCTCAAGAGAGAAAATTAGTGGTTGAGGCGTAAAGGGTTCATGATTTAAATCTAGAACATTATTAGAAGAATGTTGCTCGACCATACTTTCGTTCTAGATAAAAAACAAACTAGGTCAATAGGTAATGTGAGAATTTGTTATGTGGGTAATTGAAGGGTGAATATGGTCTTTTTATAGAAACTCAGAGCATTCAAATCTCTGTAAAATGTGTTAGAGTTAATTCAGGCAGGACCCGAGCAGGGATCGAGGCCTTATAGCTTGTGCCAGGGACTCAGGCGGCTCCATTATTTGCGGCACGTGTTGTGACCCAGGCGGCTCCGAGTTTTGCGGCACTTGTTTGGACACAGGCGGATCCAATTTTCAACTCTCCACAATTTCTACAAACGCACCATTTTCATCAGTCCATTGGTATTGTTTACTGCGATTCATTTTTAATGATGCCAAAAGGGAGATAAGTTTTAGACTAGAACATTAACATGTTCTTTCCAATGCTTTATTTATTAAGTTTGTTTATATTTGCTTGGAATTATATTTATCTATTGCTTGAACAATTAATGCACATTCTCAGGGGGCGTTTAAGTATTACTAGAGGATTCAGAGTTCTACTAAGTATTTGTCATCATCAAAAAGGGGGAGATTGTTGAATCCAAAATTTCAAGCCTCATATAATTACATATCTATATATGGATTTTGATGATAACAATAAATTCAAGTATGAAAGAATCTCAAACTCAAGTTATCTATACAATGAATCTCAAGCACATCAACAAATTAAGCATGAGCAAGAAAGGGAACAAGCTTACAAATAAAGTTGTTAGAGCAATTTTGTAAATTTCTTGATAAAATTTGAAATTGGATTAAAACTCAAAATTAATATTTTCTCAAAATATATCAAATTGTATTTTTCACATGTGCATGACATATTTGATGATTAAAAGTTTAAATTTTGAAATTTTGAAAGATGATTGATTGTCATCTTTCATATGTGCATGTTTTGTTTGAAACTTTTCAAAAGTGAATGATGTTATCTTTGACAATTACAAGAAGACGAAACTTTAATTTGAATATTTTGAAAAGTGAACGATGTTTTTTTTTTTACAATTACGAAAAGTAAAATTTTGATTTGAATATTTTGAAAAGTAAATGATATTGTCTTTGACAATTTCAAGAAGGAAAAACTTTGATTTGAATATTTTGAAAAGTGAATAATGTTATTTTTGACAATTGAGAAAAGTGAAACTTTAATTTGAATATTTTGAAAAGTGAATGATGTTATTTTTAACAATTTCAAGAAAGTAAAATTTTGATTTGAAAATCTTGAAAGGTGAATGATGTTGTCTGTGATATGTGAATCTTTTTAAATTTAAAAATGAAGTCTCATATACCTATAAATAGCTCATTTGAGATATTCAAATTTAGAATATATTATTGCAAGTTTTACAACATTCATTCAAAACTTCCAACCTCTCTTTTCTAAGTATTATGCTTTAACCCTTGTTCATTTTAAGAAAGATATAGTTTTGCATTGTATTGTTCTTATTCCACTCATTGATGAATGTTTCTAATAACCTACCCATTATCAACTCTTGTATCAGTAAAAGAGTGTGTATAACTCTTGTGTATCTAGAATGTGTTCTACATAGGGAATAAACGTTGAATCATCATGTGTAAGGTGATTGCAAGCGTAGAAGGTGTTATACACAGGGAATAAATGTTGAATCACCACGTGTAAAGTGATTGCAAGTGTAGAGGGTGTCCTATACAGATTCTTTGTAGTGGTACTGCTTAAAGGTGTAACAGATTTTTATCTCTACCTGAAAGAGATTGGATAGTGAATTTGGGAATTCTCAAAGGGTAGCTTGAGGTAAGGACGTAGGCAGTGGGGCTGAACCTCGTTAAAATACTAAATTTGCTTCTCTCTTACCCTTACTCCTTATATTTACTGTTATTTCGTATTTTGTTCATATTTTATATTCTGCATTTAGTTTATAATTATTAATTTTTAAATACAATCCAATTCACCACACTCTTGTGTTATTCATCTGGACAACAATTAGATATGCCATATACTGGAAAAAAAAAAGTTCAAAATGCATTATTTCAAATGGATCCATTGAAGTCTCCAGGGTCCGATGGTTTTTTAGCATGTTTTTATCACAAAATGCATTACTTGCTAATCGGCTCAAATCAATATTGCCTCATGTTATTAGTCAGTGTCAAAGTGCCTTTATTTCTAATAGGCTTATATATGATAATATATTAGTTGCTTATGAGACTCTTCATATTATGTCCACGAAGATGAAATGAAGGGGAGGGTATATGGCATGAGTAAAACATACAAAAGAATGGAGTGGCCGTTTATTGAAGTAGTATTGAAAAAAATGGGATTTCCTTTGAATTGGATCACTTGTGTTGTGCATTTTCTAAAATCTATATCCTAATCAGTTCTTGTTAATGAGATTCCTTGTGAAAAATTCTTTCCTTCAAGAGGGTTGAGGCAAGGGATCCTCTCTCCCCTTATCTTTTTATCCTATGTGCTTAAATGTTAAGTCATTCATTGTTGAAAGCAGAAAGGTAGGGTAGGATATGCGGGGTTCCAATTGGAAGAGGTAGTGTTCATATACAACATCTTCTCTTTGCTGATGATAGCTTATTATTTTGTAAAGCTAATATACATGAATGATGGACTATACAACAAATATTGGAGGCATATGAGCCTGCTTCTGGTTAGTTGTTAAATAAAGAAAAAACAACAATATATTTTAGTAAGAACATTAAGTTAGAGATTCAACTATACATTATAAATACCATTGGGGTAAAGGTTGTGTACTGTTATGAAAAGTATCTTGGTCTTCTTGTGCTGGTTGGGAGAAGTAGGGTTAAAATTTTTAAATATATTCTTGATAGAGTGTGGCAAAGAATAAGCAATTGGAAGCTCAAATTTCTTTCACAAGCTGGAAAAGAGGTGCTCATTAAAGTTGTTGTGTAGACCATTCCTACTTATTATATGACTGTATTTGCATTGCCATGAGGATTGTTGTGTGATCTAACAAAATTGGTTCAAAGATTTTGGTGGGGTCATCAACAACATGATCAAAATATTCAATGATTGAGCTGGTAAAAAATGTGCAAGTTCAAAGGTGTAGTTAGTTTGGGTTTTTGAGATTTTAAAAGCTTTAACAAGGCCCTACTCGCTAAGCAGGGGTGGAGACTTATTTAGCATCCTAACTCATTGATGTCTAGGGATTAACAAGCTAAGTATTATCCAAATGGAGATTTTAATAACTCACAGTTGGGTAATTAATCCTCTTATGCCTGGTGGAGTATTCATGGTGCTGGGCAGCTATTAAATGAAGGTCTAGTTTGGAGAATTTGTAATGGAAGGAAGGTCTCTATATGGTATGATAAATGGATCCCAAAACCTATCACATTTGCAATTCAAACTCCACCTGGTGGGTTATCAAGAACAACAAAGGTAAACGCCTTGATTGATTCTGAGAGCTAGAGATGGAAGACTGACATGGTGAATGGAAATTTTGCTCCTATAGATGCAGCTGCCATATTTTAAATTCCCTTAAGTACGTTGAATAGTGATGATAAACAGATATGGAACTACTCCAAATCTAGTACTTTTTCTGTAAAAAAGTACTTATCATTTACAAAACATTTTGCTAAATAGGGGAATGGGTGAATGTTCTAAAATTTTTGTAACTTCTCTTGATTGGAAAAGATTGTGGCATTTGAATATTCTTAATTTAGTCAAATTTTTTCTATGGAAAGCTTGTCATAATGGTCTCCCTACACTAGATAACTTATTGCAGAAGAAGGTTCTTGATTCTGATCTGTCTCATATGTGGTCTTCTAAGGAAGTTGTTCTACATGCTTTATGGACTTGTGTAGCTGCAGGGGATGTGCGGAGTGTTTTTAGTAGAAAATATAGAAAATGAATACCTGTTTCCTAGATTTTATGGACCATATTGAGTCTCTTTTGCATATATTAGATGATAATGAATTTGCTAAGGTGGTTGTTATAATGAGAAAGATCTGGTTTCGCAAGAATGTTATTGTTTATGGAGGGTTCTTTTTGCATCCTAATGTTTTAGTTGCACATGCTAAGGAACAACTGCAGGATTTTCAACAAGCCAAATGTGAATTGGTCGCTCCTTATTGTAGGAATCGAAATGTGTAGCAACACTGGAGTCCACTTGAATATAATTGGGTTAAACTAATTGGGATGTGGCAGTTGATCATTCATAGAATCGGATTGGCATTGGCATAATGGTAAGAGATGATCAAGGCCAAGTGTTACCAATCATGAGGGACTATCTGATGTTTTGTATAGACTCTACTACAACAGAGTCTCGAGCAGCTCTAACAGCATGTACATTTTGTAGAGATCTGGGACTATTGAATGTTGTGTTTGAGAGTGATGCACAAGTAGTGGTGAATGCAGTTAATAGCCTTGAAGTGAATTGTAGTATGTATATCACCTGGTTGAAGAAATCAAACTTTTTCTCAATTGTTCTGCCGCCTAGAAATTCCAACATGTGAAAAGGACAGCTAATCAAGTTGTTCATGCCTTAGCCAAGGATGCTTTATGATACTCTGATGTCCTTACAGATTTGGAATCAATTCCAACATGTATTAGTTCTATTGTAAACTTTGAAATATATCATTTCTTCTTAGATGAATGCAAGTTTGTCTTCTTTCAAAAAAAAAACCCACCAAAAGAAAACAAACTAAATTATGATTCATTGGTCTTTATGGTTATTGAGTTTGAGTAATATTTAAGATATAGTAGCTAGTAAACACAATATTTGTGCTCGCTTTTACTTACAATTTTACATACAAGATTCATTTCATTAGTTTTCGTTTTAAATTCAAATTTCAAATTTTAAATTTCATAATCTTCAGCTTATCAATAACTGACATATTAACACGTATTATTTTGTAAGTAAAAACTATAACTAGAAATAGCATTTTCCTATAACAAAATTCTTCAGTATTTAATAAGCTCAATACGTTTGAATTAATTTATATCAGCACATTAATCATGTATTCTCTTATTTAATTGCTTGCAGTCACTTATATTAATGAAGTATGAGTACTTTTGGATCATCTTGGCATGGACGATCATTTTCTTGTAAGAAAATAAAGAAAAAATGATGGTTCTTTTATCCATGGTATTGACATGAATCACGATCAACTAAGTAAGTAATTGAAACATATCCAGATAAAGGATTAATCCTTTATATTTGATTGTGAAGCTACTATCTAGTAGCTAGCCATGGAAAGCATGAAATTAATACTTTGAAATTAATACTTTCAACAAGCATATCTTAATTAAATTTGAAATTTGTTTCCTGTATGTAATTAGCGCTCTTATAAGTACTCATTGGAATTTTTATTTTTATTTTATATTTTTTTATTTTACGAAGTTGGAAAGTTTATTTGCAGCTTGTACACAAATACTAGCTAGAACTGAAAGTACTAATTAAGAGTGGCCAGAAAGGAAAATAGTTTGAAAATATTACAAATTCGAGTACTCTTATATGGTATATATGCATGGGTAATTAAGCTAATTATGATCTGTTTGCCAAAACCTTATGGGAATAATATATGAAACTCTGTCTCCTGCATGCATGCATGCATCACTACAACAACAAAAGAACCTTTTGGGACGATTTTGTTTTGGAACGAAATGCAAAATTGTCCCAAAAAGTGAGATTTAGGGACGAATTTCATATTTTGTACCAAAAAAATGACAGAAGATGTATACCATTCAAACGGTATAGTTAGGGACAAAATATTTTGTCCCTAATAATGAAACCATTTGAATGTAATGTTTTAATGGTCGAACGGTTAAATTTAACCGCTCGAACGTACATTTTGGTGCGTTAAGTAAAATTATTATAGAAGGAAATTGCTCTACCGTTCGAATGACGAATTAGCACTGCTCGAACGTAATTCGTAGGGTTTGAACGGTGATCATATGTTTTTTTTTAGAGAATTATATTTATATTAACTAGTAATTATAAGAAATTTATCAATTAAATAATATGAATAATATAAATCAATAATTAGTTCATAAAATATAAAATAATATTAATTCATAATTAAATACTAAATTTACAAAACACTAAATATTGTCCATTCTAAAAACAAAAAATAAATAAATAAAAGATAGAAAGTACTAAGACTCCAACTCTTTGCACACCTCCTCGACTACATCTAAGCGTTCCTTTATCTGTGTCAGTCAAGTACTGATGGTGACCTGAGTCGCAGATATAGCATCAAGCTCCGTACGTAACTTAGAGATGCTAGCAGTAATCTCTGTACGAAACTCAAACACAGCAGAACGGACCTCCATACGCACTGCATCGATCACCGCTGATGTTTGTCCACTGATCATTGTACGCACGATCTCGGCCATGTCCTCAAGAGTAGCACTGTGTACTGATGCCTTGGTCTATGCGGATGCCTCAGCAGTCGATACTCCATGATCTCCTAGCTGTGCATCTCTCTGAGGATCAACCGGGTCTGGAACATGTCCACGAAGACGCAATCTCAAGTGTTCCGTGCTGCGTGAGAGGTGGTGCTATTGATCGGTCCCATCAGCTCCCGTTTACGCTTGACAATATCAGGCACGACACTGGTAAATAGTAGAAATCGGGTGATCAGGATCCCGAATGGCAGTATATCCGTCGAAATGTACCAGGACTCTAATCGAATCCTATCAAATATATACCCCACCAGGTCGATAGGAACTCCACGAGTGACCCGTATCATAAATTTCGTCCAATCAATGCCAACCTCTGTCTTGTGCTACCGAGTGTCAATATTGTTAGCAATTATCAAATTCAAGATTTTGAAAAAAGAAGATAGATCTGCTTGCTTGATGCTCTTCGTCCTGTCATACATGGGAGCATATGGACTAACAACCAAATCTCTCACCTCATTATTAGTAAGGGCATCGACCTCATCTATATAAACTGGTGCCTCCTCCTCAGCTGAAGGATTAGACTCTCTAGGCACTATGTTCGGATATGCATCTGGCAGCCTAGGAATATCGAGATGCTCAGCGAATCTGTCTCGTGAAAATACAACTCGAACTACTCGGGCAGAGATCCTGTATGCCCCTCCGTCATCTGGGCTGGCACCACCGAGCTCTCTATAGAACTCAGCAACAATGTCAATATAGGAGACGGTCACCCATGATTCCTCCCGCTCATCTAAGATAGTTCTCCAACCACGATCGTTGAAAACCGATGGCAGGAAATGACCCTCCCAGACAAGACTCTGGAAGTCAGAAAACTTTACCTGTCGCTCTAGTAAAACAGTCATCTCCCTGCCTGGACTAATACTAGTTTCAGCTGGATTGCGTCGCTTACGTCCTGTCCTAGAAGAAGACATTATAACCAACCTGAAATTTACAATTAAAGAGCTTATCAATACAACACTAACAATAAAAATATAATAAATAACTAATCACTAAATTACATACAAATAGCAATTTAATAAAGTGAGACATTGTGAACAACATAATTTTATAAAAATAATATCACATTATTTAATATTAATTAGATTAATATTAATAGAAATTAAATATTTAACAAAATGTGATAAATTTCTATATTAATTTAATTATAATATAATATATATTCTCGTTAAGATTTAATAGAACTACAATATGGAATAAAAATAACGATTCACTAATATTACTAAATTTAATTATACCGTTCGAACGCCTAAAATAGTATTTGAACGGTATGCAAACCTGTTTGGCTCGTATAGTTCGAACGTATAAAACAATGTTGGAACAGTTAATTAATAAACCTGTTTGGTTTGTACCGTTCAAACGCCCTACCTAGCGTTCGTACGATATGCGAATGGAACTCAGCGACGATGCTGAGTTAGCTCAGTTATTGAAATCTATAGAATCCTTCGATTCCATAGATTTTTCAACAAAGTAATACAAAGAGACTTAAATAAACCTTCCTACAATGGATTTAAGCAAATCTACGGTAAGTATTGATGAATAAATTGTTTTATCCGAATTTAAACAAATAATCCATCAAAAACCTAAATTTAAACAGTAAAATGATTAGAAAAATAGCAAACCGGTGCTTAGATGAAGAGGCTTCAACTGGGTACTGTTCACAGTGGCGATGGCGACTTTAAACGGCATAGATGGACGGTTATGTTGGAGAAGACAACATTTTGTGAGTGGTTCCGCATCTGTAAAAATGACCGTCCGCAACAACTTATATATGCAAGACCGTTCGAACGGTTAGTTAATACGTTCGAACGATTTACTTCAATACATTTAAATACTATACCATATTATTTAATATATTATAATAATTTATTATATAGTAAATATTATATATTATAATATGTGTTATTATATATATAATATACTATATATATAGTTATTATATTTAATATACTATAAGTTATATGATGTATTATATACTAGTATATATTATATAACATATATAAATATTTTGGTGAACATATATATATATATAATTAGTATATATATGATACTATAATTAATATCTATAATTAGTATATATTAACGGTATATTAATATCTATACAATACTATATATTATAGTACTACTTATATGATATATATATAGTTGATAAGAAACTCCTTTATTCATTCCCCATGAAATCCCATCTCATCTAAAAATTATTTTTTCTAAAAACAAAAATGATTTATTAGAACAAATATCTAATAAATTAGAAAAATTAAGCCGTAAATCCGAGGTAATAAATTTATAAAGACAATTGTTTAATAATAATAATAAATGGTATAACTAGCCATATGCATGAGAGCAAATAAAACAGGCGGTATAACCAATCATATGCATGATAAAATAAATAAGATAAAAGATATATATAAAATAAACTTCATTAAAGACATAATACTTACAAGTAGATTAATTCCCAAAAGAGTTGATAGCAGAAGACATGAAGAAAGGAATGTTGATTTACAAAATATAGATTTTGGAGGATGAGGAAGATAGACTAGAGAGAGTTTTGGACGAGAAAAGAAGAGGCTTCAAATGAGAGTTTCTGAATGTCCTTCCTTCTTTTCAAACTCTTTTATATAGACACTAGAACAGTACAAAACAATAATTCTAATAATACATGAATAGTATCAACACGTGAAAGTAAACAATATGTACAAAGTCATTTGTCATTTTCTTGGACAATAATCTCTAACAACGACAATAATCTGACGTGAACAGTGTAGGCAATAATCTGAGTGAATAGTATAGACGAAATTTTTTGTCCTTATTCTTCTAATGAGATCATATTTCTGAAAACTTCTATCTGTCATGCTGACTAATTGATAAAGTAGTAATCTTTTGGACTCACATCATCTGAGGGTCATAAATTATTAATTCCAGATCAAACGGGTTTTTGGAATCCATCAGAGGTACTGGATGGTAGGGTAAGCAATCTTGAGAATGAAAGGCTTGTTGAGAAGGAGAGCCCTGATGGACCAATGATAATGCAGGTTACTGTAATGGAGATAATCTGACTGGATACTGTGCATTTTCTTCATCATCGCTATCTGAAACTTATGATATTGCTTCGGCTAATTTTTTCAAATCTTTCTTGCTGGTGACGGATGCTAATCGTGCTTGAAATTTACTCCGTTGGACTAGAACTTTTAGAGTTTTGGTAATTTTTGAAAACATTTTTAAGACATGATCATAATTGTATTCTTCCCACCATTTGACAGAAACTTGGTGGGCTAAAAACATAATGGTTTTAAGAGAGGAATGAGGTTTGATAACATATTCTCATTTCATAATCCAATTTAATTTTGTCTTGAAAAAGAAACAAGGACTGGGGAATTTTCAAATTAAAAGCATAAGATATCATTTAAGTATCCAATGCAACGCCGACCGAAATGTGTAAAAGGGGTGGAGCAACCGACAGTAATGGTCGATGGAGGGTGGTCAAATCGGCCTGTGTAGGTTCGACCAGTTGCAGTCGGTTCATCGGCGTGAATATCGATTCTAACACTCAACAAATTTCTCAACACTCAACAATACAGATTCAACAACAAACATCAACTATACAGATCCAAACAATAAACATCAAGTTGATTTCATCAACTATCCCATGAGAGAGAGACGAAAGGGAGATGAGAGACGAAGACCTGAGAGGCTGAGATAGAGGCTCTGAGAGCCCAAGAGAGAGATGAGAGGGAGAGGGAGATGGCATCACCGCATCGGAGAGGAGATGGCATCGCCGCATTGGAGAGGAAGTTGGCATCGCCGCATGGGAAAGGGAGCCTGGGGGGGTGGCTGCCATTGGGGAGAAACTGAGTGAGTGAGAAAAAAACTTTCGAAATGAAGAATGAGGAAGAAGAGCTCGTAAGGGTCCTTTACCCTAATTCAAAACGGCACCGTTTGGCGTGCCATTGCATTTTTATTTTTTTTACAACCTCCATCCCCAAAACGGCGTATTTTTGAAAAAATAAAGATAGTTGACTTCGGCCGGTTCACCGGTTTTGCCCTGGGTCGAACCAAAACCGAACCGACCTATGTCGGTTTTGCTTAATTCTTGCCACCAGCCGACCGGTTCTCTACCGGTTCCATCCTCCGACGGCCGGTCTGAGTCAGTCTAGGCCGGTTTCATGGTTTCTTGTACAGCCCTAAAGTATATTGGGAGACTTGTGTTGGTAAGCCATGAAAATCGATTGGTCAGCCCATTCGTGCTAGAAGGCTTTAAAGGTGGTCCCGGTAGTGTTCCCTCAAGTTCTTAATCTACTCATTTCTCTTTGAATATATGAAATCTTTGCTATAAACCTGTCTCAATGAACTCTTTATTTAAAATTGATGAATCCATTACTAATATTCCTATAAAACCTGATAACATCAACTAAGAAGGTTACAGTGTAGTAGATATAGAAAAAAATTTACAAGATTGGACAATTCCTAATGTTCCAAAAAATCAAATATTAGCTTAAATAATGATTATGAATCATTACAACTATTAACAAGAGAAGCTATCAAACATCACAAAGAACAGAAATATTTTTTCATACATATTGGATTAGTACAAGTAGCTATAAAATCACTCACTACAAATAGATTAAACACATCAGTATTACTCTGTCTAAGAGATGGAAGACATTATAATTTTCATGATTCATTACTTGGTATGGTAGAATCAAGCTTGTTCCAAGGTCCAGTCTATTTTAATTGCTATCTCAATTATTCTCTTTCATTATTCGATACTAATATCTTACATGCTTTAACACTAAATATTAAAACAAATGGTTATCGTATGATGAAAGGATCACATCCTTTAACAGTAGTATATAGGATCCATTATAAATTAATGAAAACAACATTAAAGCCACAAGCTCTTATTATTAGCCCAAAATGATATACTTTATTATTACAATCTAGTACACAAAATTTTAGTGTACAAATTCCTAAACAGATTAATTGGAATCAAATTACTCTCCCTAATGAATGGCAATTAGAAAATATTACTCCATTACTTAAGATAGAAAATAATTCTAAAGACGATCTTGAATACATAGATAAAAAAATAGACGGAACAGTCCAAATTCCTTTTCAACCTTTTTGTTTATCACATTATTCTTTTTTAGCACATTCTAATTATCATACACTCAGATCTATTGTTACATCAATTTCTCAAAATAAATTTCAAATTTTTGACAATAGATCCCAGAATCTAGACACACAGATTCAGAGAATTATTCCTAGAAATATTATTGATACATCAGTATATACTGTTAATTATCCGGATAAGGCATCCACCTCTCATAATCCTAAAATGGAACCTTCTCCTCCAACATATTCACAAGTGATTGGAGATGATGCCCAAATATACACTTTGAGTAAAGAAGAATTTAAAATTAACAAAAAATATCATAAACAAGATTATATGAAAGAAGAAAATAGTCACAAAAGATTAATATTTTTCTCGACTTTTACAAAAATAGAAAGAGATTATATTCATGAAAAATATTATGAATACTTAGAAGGAATACAAATTAATATACCTTTCTTTACATGGTTTGAAATTTATAAATCAAACCAATTATCAACTATAAACAAAAGTACAAATCAATGGATTAAAGAAAAAAATAATCAAATTGTTTATGAAAAATATCCTCATTTTGAAGCCATTAAATTCAATCAAAGAAATACTCAAATATTGGTCTCACCAATAAAAAAAAACATAATAATTTGGTAGAAGTTAAAAACACTGATAATATAATCCAACAGAACAATTATACCAATTTATATCTAAAAACTATAAGTAAACAATTAGAAAGAATTGAAATCCAAATATCTTCTATTAATCTTACTATTAAAGAAGCAAAAGAAACTCTTTTATTCATTTCCCGGCAGGTCCAACATTCCAGCAAGTAATTCTGCTCCAAGAGTAGTTCTTCTTGCAATTAGCAAGCTCGAACAAGTTAGATATGGGATACCTAACAGCAAGCCACGCTTAATTTGGTTTCTTGTCATGCCCCCTTTTGCTTTTTCTAGCTGCTCTCGTCTTGCAGGTGGGCCTCATCATCTTAATTAGCTATATGAAATTAAATTACTAAATCATAGTTATAATCAATATAAAACAGGAAATATAAGTTCAGGCTTGTTCTTTGCCGACCTTAAAGAAAAAAAATATGCACAATAATTTGGTCTGGTTCATAATCGAAAATGATTAGGAAGATTCAAATTACTCTTGTTCGAAGGTAATTAAGGCATTAATATATATGTTGCAATGCAGCTCCCGCATGTTGTTGTTCTCTCTTCCTCGAGCGATCGATATACGGCTGAATGAGTAAAATGATCCTAAAATCTCGAGTATATATGGTTGTTAGGATTAGCCGCTTAGGGGGCATGTGCTCGAGGACATCAGGTTGTGATCTATATATAAATGGAAGATTTTTAGAGCTTGGATCATGTGCTTAATTTACAAGAAACATCATAAATAATCAATGCATTTTTAAAGAATCGATCGAGTCGTGTAATTAATACATGTTAGGATATTAATAATCATGTTCGGTTCCAAAACAATCTAAGCAAATTATTTGGTGAATGAGGGATCACACATTCCATGTACGAACGCAAGGATCAGCGTCCACTTTTCCTACTTTCCCAACAAAAAAAGTACCCTTCTTGTAGCATGATAATTAGGGCTCCGTTTAGAAACTTATAAGAAGGAAGGCGACACCTCCATTTATTAATAGAAACATATATGTTCTCACACCTTCTTCTAAGATTACTTCACTTCTATTTATAAACAGTTTACTACTATTTATAAACTATTTTAAAGATTTAAGATTCTTAGAATCTAAATAGAGCAAAAAATTACACAGCTTTAACTTGTTGTCAGATGGTCAACAGAAAGTCCTTGTGTGTTTGTTGAAAGAGCGGTACTACTCTACCGCCTAAGTAGTACTGCTCATTGTTATCGCTAGTTATTTTTGTAACTTTTTTTTTTTATTTTTCTATTCACATTTTTTTAATATATTTAAATATTTTTAAAAAATAAAAAGAATATACCAATATACTTAAAATTACTTCCTTCAACATTAAGTAAAAAACAAAATCACTAAGGGGTCAAATGGAGCGGTAACTATTGAGTGGCATAGTAGTGTTTTACTTGTTGAAAAAAATGAAATTTTCCACAAGACGAACAACTCTTGCTTTTTTAGGGGCTTGGGACTTTTAACAACATAACTATCTTTCCTCCTCATGCAAACCATCTCAGTTAATTCAAGTTCTCTTTTTGTCTTTCGATACATGGGCGTCCAAAGGGCCTCACAAATCCAATAACTAGCTCAATCAAATCGAAGAGATGGCGATAGTCCAATGTATCGGAGACATGATAGCCATGTAACATCAAGGACTTGAACTTAAAGAAAAGAACCATAATCATGGGCCTGATCGAAGAGCTTCAGAGCCTGAATGCCCTGACCACCCGCCATTTGATTGGGCTAGAGGGCAGACTTTGCCGGTTAATAGGCCAATGAGGGTTTCAACTTCAAAGACTGTAGCTTGGGACCAACTTGAAAATATTTGAGGTATTTTAAAAATATTTTATTATTTTATTTTATTTTATTTTATTTTATTTTTATTTTTTATCTATTTTTTACTATTATTTAATATTTTATCATTATTTTTTTATTATTTTTTCACTACTATACACAGAATACTTAAAAATATCTCACTATCCATAAATACCATTAGGTACTGAGAGTACTTGAGGTACTCTTAAATACTCTCATTATTAATTTTTATTTTATTATTACTCTTTATTTTCTTTTTATTAATATTTATTATTATTTAATATATATTTGTTTTATTATTATTCATAAATATTTCACTATCCAAACGTATCCAGTTGACACGTCAATACACAGTTGACCGTTAAACGATCAGAGGGTTCCACACTACCCTGGAGAAATACACATATAAGCACTCGACCCCTCCAAATGACAAAGATCTTTCCAGACCCTTCAGGTGACCCTTTCGAACATTCCTACCTTTTTGCTTTCATCCATTTATAGCAATCCTCACATTTTCTCGGCAAACCATCTGCTGCTTAGACTTACTTTCTTCGTTGCGTAATCCTCTTCTTGCGCCAATACGTAAGCAACAGGGTTTTCTCATTTTCTCGAAAAACCAAACAGAGGACGGTTAATTCTTTTATTTCTCAATTGTATCTGGTTACTTACTGCCGAACTGCTAAACATGGGTCGACATTAATGAGATGCTCATACTCTTCACTCGTTGGCATGTTGCTTCACTTTCTCTAATCTCTACCTTTTCCCTTGGGAAAAACAGAGTCTGGGTATTAGCATAGATGTACATACTGCATTTAAAGCACCTTAATGTAATAGAGTAACCGTAGGCAATCTCATTCTGTTATTCTCTCCAATTATGTAACAAACTTTGATTCCTTCTTACTTGTATAAATACATAACAAATATCAATGAAAAGTACCGAATATTCATAGCACAATGGTACTCTGATATGGTATCAGAGCATTTGCAGACCTCAGTCTCACGATGGCCTCTGCTGCAAATGTCTCCTCTTCTCCATCCTCCTTCTCTCATGTCGTAACTAGTAAACTTACTACTGAAAACTTTCCCATTTGGAAAGTTCAAGTTAGTGCCTATCTCCATAGCCAAGAACTGTACCAATATGTTGATGGTACCTTCCCTTCTCCTCCTCAATTTATTCCTGACCAACCTACAGTTAATCCCAAGTTTTTCGCCTGGAAGAAAACAGACCAGCTTGTGCTGAGCATTTTGTTTTCTTCCATATCAGAATCTGTCCTGCGTCATGTCCTGTCATCTACAACCTCATATGAACTTTGGAGCTCTCTTGACTCACTTTTTACTTCTCAATCCCAAGCCAAACAGTTTCAAGTAAAATTTCAATTAGCAAACCTTACACAAGGGGAGCTCTCTATCACAGATTTCTTTTCCAAGGTACGAGCTCTAGCAGATACTTTAGCTTCAACTGGCAGCCCTCTTTCAGACCAAGATTTTGTAACCTACTTGCTCACTGGGCTTGGTCCCTCATATGAATCTTTCGTGACCTCCATTACTACAAGGTCCAGCCCCGTTTCCTCTCACGAACTCTTTCAGCTTCTACTTGTTCATGAGAGTCGGATGGCTCACTCACACAGGACTATCTCCTCCAATGAACCTTCGGTGAATGTCACAACAACAGGAAGCCGTGACCAACGTGGTCGAGGCTACTCAAGAGGTGGTAGATCCAGCAGAAATGGCACTACCAGAGGACGTTCAAACTCCTATAACAAAGGAGGTCGCAGTGGCACCCACCCCAACCCACCCTCATACAGCTACCCATCACCCTCAAACACTCGCCCAACCTGCCAAGTATGTAGTAAACCAGGCCATGTAGCCTTACAATGCAGACACCGTTTTAACCATTCTTACCAATATGAGGCTCCTCCCTCATTTTCAGCAAATTTCACAAACACTTATCAACCATTCCCCACCTACCCAGACACCACTTGGTACCTAGACTCAGCCGCCACCCACCATATCACAAACAATCTTGAAAACCTCAACCTCTCCTCCCAACCCTATACCGATGGTGATCAGGTTCGAGTAGGTGACGGGACTGCACTATCCATCCAGAATTTCGGTGACTCGACATTTCTCTCTTCTTCTTCCTCATTTACTCTAAACAAATTACTTCATGTTCCTTCTATTACTAAAAACCTTGTATCTGTTTGTAAATTCTGCTCCGATAATAACTGTTTTTTTGAATTTCATTCGTCTTCTTTCTCTGTGAAGGACAATACGACCGGGAAACTCCTCCTTACCGGTCCTAACATTAATGGCCTCTATGTTTTTCCACCTGCGTCGATGCTCTCAACTTCTCCTTCCACTCACGTTGGCGAAAAGACCTCCACTGCTCAATGGCATCGCCGTCTGGGTCACTCCTCTCTTCAGCTTGTGTCTCGCATCTTGCACCAACACCGCTTGATCTCTGGTCGCACAGACCACTCTTACGTCTGCTCAGACTGTCCTCTTGCCAAGAGTCACCAACAGCCTTTCTTCACAAATCGGGCCCAGGCCTCAAAACCTCTTGAACTCATATGTGCTGATGTTTGGGGCCCAGCCCCATATTTGTCCAGAAATGGTTTTCGCTTTTATTTATCTCTTGTTGATCAATATACTCGGTTTTGTTGGTTTTTCCCTCTAAAACTCAAATCTGATGTTTATCATGTCTTCACTAATTTCATACCATATGTTGAACGCCTTTTTAATTCCAAATTAATTTCCATTCAAACAGATGGTGGTGGTGAATTTAAACCACTCACTCCTTTTTGCCAAAAACTTGGTATCACACATCAACTCACATGTCCACATACCCATCAACAAAATGGTCTTGTGGAACGCAAACATAGACATATTGTTGAAACTGGGCTTGCCTTATTGGCACATGCAAAATTATCCTACCAATATTGGACCGATGCATTTGAAACTGCGGTTTATCTTATCAATCGACTTCCCTCTCCCACCTTAAACAATAAATCTCCTTTTTCCCTTGTTTTTGATAAAGAACCGGACTACAAATTTCTCAAAGTGTTTGGATGTGAATGTTGGCCTAACCTTCGGGCTTATAATAATCACAAAATGCATTTTCGGTCTAAATCCTGTCTTTTTCTGGGCTACAGCCCATCCCACAAAGAGTATAAATGTTTGGACCTCTCCACAAATAGACTTTATATCTCCAGGGACGTCCTCTTCAATGAGGCCTCATTTCCACATGCTCACAAATCGGCCCAGCCCACCTTCTCCTCCCTCCAACAATCTGAAGTTCCCCTTCCTCCTTCTATTTTAGGCCCTGGTCCGAGCCCACCTTCCCCTTCCTATCCAACCTTAACCCAACTCAATCCGGCCCATCCTCCCTCTACCACATCACCCATCTCTCCCACTCCTACGTCTTCTCCTTCGATTTCTTCCCCAAATTCATCCGATAACCCTAACCCTTCCACTTCAAATCACACTTCACGCCCCCATCTTATTCCTCCAAGGTCTCCGATCATCACCAGAGCTCACACCCACTCGTCTCGTCCCCGTATTCTCACCGATAGCACCATCTCGTATCCTACTCGGCACTGCTTCACCACCGAAATCACCTCTCCCGAAACCCCTCTAAGCTACTCTGCGGCCTCCAAGCTTCCCGAATGGTGTTCTGCCATGAATGAAGAGTACAATGCTCTCATTCAAAATCAGACTTGGACATTGGTTCCTCCTAACCCCTCTTGTAATATTCTTGGTTGCAGGTGGATCTATCGGACGAAATACAATCCCGATGGCTCAATTCAACGGCGGAAATCACGCCTCGTTGCAAAAGGATATCATCAAAGAGAAGGGGTCGATTATCATGACACCTTCAGTCCAATTATCAAAGCTCCCACCATAAGGTTGGTCCTTTCACTTGCTGTAGCTCAGAGATGGTCCATGAGGCAAATCGACATTCAAAACGCCTTCCTTCATGGCGATTTGAACGATACTGTCTATATGCATCAGCCTCAAGGCTTCATTGATCCCCTGCATCCGCAACATGTGTGCAAATTGGAGAAGGCACTCTACAGGCTTAAACAAGCCCCTCGAGCGTGGTTTGCTCAGTTGAGTTCATGGCTCCTTGGGTATGGTTTTACTGCTTCCATAGCTGATCCCTCCTCATTCATCCTTGCTCATGGTGCAATCAAAATCTATCTGTTGGTTTACGTAGACGATATTGTCATCACTTCATCACATGATCATGCTATTGATTCTTTAGTTGCTGCCTTAAGTCAAGTGTTTCCTGTCAAGGACCTAGGACCATTATCCTATTTTCTGGGTTTGGAGATAGATTATCTGAAGGATGGTGTTCTGCTCACTCAGCGTAAATACATTAAGGATTTACTACATCGTAGCAAAATGTGGACTGCCAAACCCATGACCTCGCCCGTGGCTGCCTCTTTAAAATTATCATCACATGATTCTCCTTCATTTGATGATCCATCTCTTTTCAGAAGCACTGTTGGAGCACTTCAATACTTATCACACACTAGGCCAGACATTAGTTACTCAGTTAATAAAGTGTGTCAATTCATGCATGATCCCAAAGTACCCCATTGGAGTGCTATAAAAAGAATTTTGAGGTACCTTAAGGGGACCATCAACTACGGCATCTTGTTTCCTTTCAAAACATCCTTGACTCTTCAAGCTTATTCCGATGAGGATTGGGCGGGCTACCCTGATGACAGAAAATCAACCGGAGGATATTGTATCTTCCTTGGCAACCATCTGATTTCTTGGAGTTCCAAGAAGCAGAAAACAGTGGCTAGATCAAGCACAGAAGCTGAGTACAACTCCATTGCCACTGCTGCAGCTGAGACAGTCTTGTTGCAAACAGTACTACATGAGCTCAAGATTCCTCTCACACATGCTCCAACACTATGGTGTGACAACATTGGAGCCACCTATCTTGCTGCCAACCCAGTCTATCATTCACGGACAAAACACATGAACATCAATTTTCACTTTGTACGTGACCGAGTAGCTGCAAAATCTCTGACAGTCTCCTTTCTCAGCTCCAAGGATCAAATAGCAGACATTTTCACCAAGCCTTTAGTCTCTGAAAAATTCTTTCATTTTCGGTCGAGTCTCAATGTTCTTGACACACCATTGGACTCGCGGGGGCGTATTAGCATAGATGTACATACTGCATGTAAAGCACCTTAATGTAATAGAGTAACCGTAGACAATCTCATTCTGTTATTCTCTCCAATTATGTAACAAACTGTGATTCCTTCTTACTTGTATAAATACATAACAAATATCAATGAAAAGTACCGAATATTCATAGCACAATGGTACTCTGATACTGGGCTCCTAATGTCATAGTACTGGTCTTCTCCATGGGCTGCTGTGGTTTCTTGCTGAAGGTTTATATTTTTTACAGGAACTAATGTGATAAATGTATTTGTCTAGGTTTTACAGGGCATCTGTGGGCTGTTGAGGAGTGAAAATGAGTCGTGTTGTTGCGGACTCAACTGGGTTTGTTGGGGACTGGACGTCGGCGGTGAGCCAGCTGTTCAATTTCCCGGAGAGCGGTGAGAAATTAATGTTTACTTCGCGGCCACCGCAGTCCAATGAGAACAAGGGCGTGTTGAGCATTCCGGCTAACATTTTAGAGACTCCCAAGGAGTACATTTTCTACATGGACGTGCCTGGCTTGTCCAAGTCTGATGTTCAGGTGCATCTTTCTATCCCAACTTCTCATATAGCCGTGTTTTATATATTTCGCGTAGCGAATGAGAGATGGGAGGCTGGTTTTTGAAGTAGTCTCCTCTTTGTATTATCCCGTGTTCATATTGTGTACTTCTCCATATCAGAATGGTTGCTGAAATCTCTTTGTTGGTATTGTTTGCTGTGCATCAATGAATCTGTTGCAGGTGACGGTCGAAGATGAGAACACTCTTGTGATTCGTAGTGGTGGTAAGAGAAAACGTGAAGATGGCGAGGAAGGCTGCAAGTCCCTTGGCTTGAGAGGAGGGTACCCCAAAAGCTCTTGAGGAAGTTCCGCTTGCCGGAAAATGCAAACGTTTCGGTCATCACAGCCAAATGCGAGAATGGGGTTGACTGTGATGGTTGAGAAGCTTCCTCCGCCAAACAAGCCGTTACTGTTTCCTAAAAGGATATGGGGGGGTTTCACAGAGGGGAAAGACAGTTTTGAGTTTCAAGTTGTAGGCCTCAGTTTGTTTTAGGTCTTGCTTTTGGATGGGATGAGGAAGCAATGTACAGTGTCTCAAAAACAATGTTCGTATTCATGAGTTTGTGATCGTCATGGACTTATGTGATTCATTTAATGGGAGTTTGATTAATCTTTGTAATCGCTGTTTGATGGGTTATCTTATGGTCCTCGCTGTGTTTGCCTGAAAGCAATATGGATTTCCAAGTCATACGGGGAGACAAACCAAAGCTAGGAAGTTGACTGTGGTGCTTGGCAGAGGCTCGTGGTCTCGGGGATATGAGAGTCAATTCTATATACATTCCACATAAACCATATTTTTATGCGAAATAATCATGAGAGCCCACATTTGTGCGCTCCAATTCTGATTAGCATGTGATAGCAGGCTTTAAACTAGTACTTTGTATGTATGGGGAACAACGTTCTACAGCCTTCGGTCATACAAACATCAGAGTAAAACTTTTAAGAGCTAGTCTGCTCAAAATTTTTAAGCCATGTTGCTTGATCATGAAAATAACAAAAACATTTCTAATAAACATGTTGTTGGGTACAAGAATAGGGAACTAAATTATGTTTCCTCGGAGACAGCTACACGGATTGTGAATGAGATGTCAAACAGGTTCGTCTTGGGAAGATGACCTCTTCTTCTTCCGTGATTTGGGCTTCTTTTTTGTAGATTGCTCATTAGAAGGACTATCCTTGTTTAACAAATGCTTATAGTCCTCTAGACTTGCAAATGGGGATGCCGTGGCCTTCCCACTGGACTTCCGTTTTCTTCTTCTCTGGTCAAAGACCTCATCTTCATCATCACTACCATCATCTGCATCCCCCATGTCAATGTCATCATCAGCAGTGGCGTCGAAATCTTCTCCCTCAGCAATATCCGAGGGGGCATCGTTTTCTGCATCACTAGCATTACCGACCAAGTCTTCATCATCTTCATTGGCAACTACGTCCAAATCGTCATAATCATAGTCACCATCTGCTTTCATGGAAATATTAGCCGAATCCAGCATGTTCTCAATTTCTTCATTATCACTCTCATCAGCTCCATCCACACCACCGTCCACATCAAACAAATCTTCCGCTGCCTCTTCATCTGCGGTTTTCTTCTTTTTCTTCTTTTGTTTCTTTGAAGAATTCATTTTATTCATATAAAACTTGTGGAAGACCAGATCTTCTGGAGGTACGTCAACTTCAGCCAATGAAAGAATCTCTTGCCCAATTAAAAGGTTGTTCATGTCAAGCTGAGGAAATAAACGTTAAATCAGAAAAATAATTAATTGGCTTGATAGTTTGTCAATGTCCACTGAAACTGATACAATCACTCGAGCAAGATGCAGGAACTCTACATCCTGAAGGGAAGATTTTTTTTTTTTTGTTAAAAAAAAAAAAAAAAAAAATAGATACTGGTCTAGAAATTCCAGTATGTAAGCCAACCTTCCTAGCAGGTTCAATTTGAGAACCACCATGCCATGCGCTTGGCTTTGGTTTCTTCTCCATGAACTTGTCCAGAAACGCGGTAAGTGATAAGTCATTCAGTGGGTTTCCATTGTAGACAATATTGGCCCCAGAAAGAAGAGTATTAACCATGGTAGCGACTGATGGATGCACATGAGAAGCAAGTACCACCAACTCCCACCAGCTTACTCGGTCCGCATTGCTGAAAGTGCATTAAAAGGACAGATAAAAAGAAGAACCAACATGTTCAAAAAAGAATATGACAACACAACCAAAAAGGTTGTTCCTGCAGCGGAGCTGTTCTATCTTCCTCAAAGTTCGAAATAACTTTATTATAATATATATATATATATATATATAGGTAACACTTGCATGGAACGAAGATATAGATTAGTTTCTGTCAAATCTATTGATGTTGTCTTTAATTGGCCACCTAAATGTGTTGCAAGCAATGGAAAGTGGGAACCATAAAAAATAAACTGGGAATATTAGATGACTGACCAGTAAGAGGGCTCTCTGTGCCGTGGATCGTACCCTCCAGGCAGCAAAGACTTCTTAGAAGATACTTGAGGTCGCTGTGCATTAAGAGGAGATACCGTTTTGGATTCCTCAATATCTTTTGAATCATTTCTCATAAGAAATTCCTCTGCTTCATCAGAAACATCATCTTCAGAATTAAAAGCTGGAGATTCATCTTCATCTTCTGAAGATTCACCATCTGAGTTGGTAGCATCAGTGCTGTGAACCAGCCCACCATCATTTTCCTCTTCCTTTGCTGCAGTGCTTGGTTCCTCGGCAGTTTCTTCAACAACATCTTCAAAATGTTCTAGTTCTTCATCAATTGACTCATTCTGAAGCACCGCGTTCCTGCATAGTGATGGAACTCTTAATTTAAGAGTAATGATAAGGGGACCAAGCCAGTTCACAAAAATCTTACTTACCACAAGGGTGGCCTAGCTTTAAAAACTTCAGAGAGGAGAAAAAGGCATCCACAGGCATATTGAGGGGGCTGCTGAAGTGCAACCTGTTGGTGTATTTGCATATGTAAATCTTTTTCAAAGTGCAGGACAAGCAAAGCCATAGATTATTTAATTGACGGAAACAATGCCCACAACCCTCAAGGATATTATAAAACTTACAAAATGCTAAAAGATAAGAAAAAAGAAAGACCAATTCCCCGCGATTTAAAAAATTCCTCTTTCTTCTAGGTAGTACCAAAACAGCATAGATGAATGCTATTTAAACATAACTTCTCAATTTAAATTAGCGGGGTGCATTACAACAGCGAATGCGTACAGAGCTATCCATGTAGATTGTTTCTGTCAGACATTGTGTGATAAACAAAGGTCTAACAAGAGCAAGAATGCATTTTGTTACTAACCTGAAGCACACGCTTTGCAAAAGCAGCTACACGCTTCAAATTCACATCACTTTTCATAGCTCTAAGAAGAAGTCCAATAAACATTTCTGCCTGTAGAACATTTTCTTCATTAAAGAACCACTTCCCTTTATGCACCCATATACTAAGGTGCAAGTCAAATTGGAAGAACAATAACATATTAAAAAGATTGATCTGGTAATGTTAACATCATTATCAGTTCATTCATGATAATTATTCATCTGATAAAATAAGAAACTGACTCCACATTCTCAACGGTCAAGTTGAGTCCCGCCAACCACCATGGAATTCAAACATCTAAACCATACAAGCTTATTTGAGAAAATAATAAATTCACAATAGGGACCTTAAATTTGCAAAAAATATGAAAGGTGATCTCATAATCTGAAAATTCAAACATCAGCAGCCAAAGAATCCAGATCCATGGACAGGTAGGCCAGCTGAAAAGTTTGAACAGCCTATACAGAAGTAATAATCAAATTTATCCAAACTTCTGTTCTAGTCTCCACCCAAGCCAGAAGATATCTTGGAAATTGTAAGGAACTAGTGAGCAGCAAGGCCACACAGGGCAAGGAGGAAAGTCTTCCCTTTTACAGATGGTATGATAAAGAGGAGCCCATTCACAATCTTTACTTATGTCAAGAACGTCTTACTACGCTTTTTTAATTAGGGTGCTTTCCTTCCTTACATTAAGGAAAAGCTGTAGACATCAATATACAGCAAAACCTCCACAACTACATTCCCAGCTATATATAGATGTCAACGAGGATCACAGTAGGTAAACTAGGAAACACATATCTGAATCAGTCTAAATGAGTAGTGGAATCAAAATAGCCTCAACCAATTCCATATCATAAGCTAGTTTAACCAAATGGCATCAAACAGGATAACAAGACACCCAAATAATGTGATAATAAAACCAAAAAAACATTAAAGATAATAATAATAACAAGAAAACGAAGAAATAATCCTGCATCACATTTATATAAGCTCATACTTATGAACACTCTTAGAAATTGAATTTGAATTTGGAGGACGTGCAATCAAACAAAACTACAACACATCAACCCATATTTACTTGCCTTCGAAGAATTCAAGGCAGTGGGAAGTAGAAGCTTTGCATATAAGGCTTGGTAAAACCGGTCACTAACAATTTGATTCTTAGAAGATATCTTATCAAGAAGCATTAATGCTTGAACTCCTACATTGAAATTCTTTGAATGAACCTGCAGGGTGAAAGGTTTACATGAACATCCAAACATCTGATACGGACACTGAATTTTTTTTAATGAATGTCCACATTACAGCACAAAAAATGAAGTTTCCTCTCAACGGATTGCAATAAATTGACATCAAGTATTACACCTACCAGTTGGAAGAGCATGGGCGTTTGGACCTCAATAATGTCATCAGCCTCATTGCTCAAGACATAAGGAAATGCTCTATTTACTCCCTGTGAGAATGGAAGAGAGGGAAACCGCAAGTAGTTAGAAACATTTCAGAATAAGCTTTTCCAAAAGCCCACAATTCGAGCATAACTATAGCAACTGGGAAGCAAACAAAAATATCCTATTCAGAGTAACATTGACATAGAATGAATAAGCATTTATACGGACTGTTAGAAGAGCTGACAGAAGTCTTGAATCCAATTCAACATGAGTTTCTGACGAACTTTTCACTCTACTACCCTTACTATCCTTATGGTACCCCTGAGCTTTTTTATCCAGAGCCTTGCCACTTTTATCTATCTTTTGATCAGCACCAGTACCAGCCTCAGTAATCAAGACCTGAAATTGTGAATTGTAACTATAAGTTTCTTCTATCATTCTCACCAAGTCAGAAGGATGGTGCATTGTTGAAGTAAAACAACAGTGTCCAACGAAAAAAATTGGAGTTAGTCAGAGAAATGGTCTCTTAATATACATATTTTTTTTTTGTAAGTATAGATATGAAACTGTATTTAATTCAAAACTACAATAATAAAGACGAAACTGTATAGAGAACATGTAAATTTAATTCAAACATGATAGGAAAGCCATGCACTATAAATGATACAAATTCAAAACAGGAGTGCAGCCATACCTTGAAAAGTGCAAAATACACGTCTATTAAACGTTTAGCCACTATTGGCCCATCTCCTTTACGACTAAGTCGAACTTGGCTTAAAAAGTTAACCTGCATTTGTATAAAACAGAACGAAAAACTTGCAGGTCAAAACAAATGAGCCTAAATTGGGTGCGCTATGGTAAGGAGAAAAGTTGAGCAAAAGAAATAGAGAGATTTGTGGTGCAATATAGAAGCTGAGGAACACAACCCTTTAGAAGTATAATCAAGGTTTTGGAACCAGTTCAGTAGTTTTAGAGAGGTGGTTTCAGTGAAGAAAAACAAACGGTTCCAAATAAGACAGACCCATACTAAATGTATATTATCGTGAAAAATTAATTAAGAACAAATAGAATCTAGTATATGGAAGTTCAAGCTCAAAAGTATCAAGGGGACTTGAATTAGTAAAACAAATGTAAAGAGGCATATCAGTACAGAAAAACACATGAACACTGGTTGACTTTTAATGGCAAACGCAGTTATTGCCATCAGAATACTTTGGTTGGCTAAGGACAGTGGCAAAAAACCATAAATATCCATGCCAGTCTAGTCATAGGATTCCCAATCAGTCTGGAAAAAAATGTGCCAACTAATCTGGCTCACAAGATCGAATGATACTTGACTCTTGAAAGCCAATCATAGCAACCATATAGTTGGTGCAAACGAATGCATAAATAGTTGGTGCAACCATATGGTAAATCTCTTACCACTCTGTGTGTACGCATTTTGTAAGCACAAGATCACCATTATTATACAAGCTACTGGCAAAATATACAGGGCAAACTAATATTCAAACTACGCAACAAGTTTCCTCCAAATTACATAGTAGAGACTAAAATTATCAGCAGTAAAAATGAAGAGCCATACAGCATGGTACTTCGCTCGTAACCCTAAATGCGGCCGAAAGAGGAAAGAATCCACCTCATCAATAACCACCACCTGTAAACGGTAGGTCAATAATTAGATCAAATCACCATCCACAATTGCAACCATGACTTTCAGTAAGTACATCCTAAAAGCCAGAAACTCGGCAGCAAATTTTCTTTTCCCTGTTTTTGGTGTGGGAGGGGGAGTGTGAGGAGGGAAGGGGATTCATAATGACAAAGGACCATGAGCATGAGAAATCTTACAATATTTGACATATGACCTGTGTACATACCCTTTCAATAAAAAAATGCAATGTTCTATGCCGTATACCCCAACTTTTATGAAGTTTAAACTTGAATGTGTCATTGGTTAAAATAAGCAGGCTAAACCAGTTAAGCAACACATAAGCCTTCACATTATACACAAAGCAAACTCTCATGTATACTCCCTGTGTACTGAGGTTTTGCCTATTTCTATGAATAAAACTTCTTGATTACCTATAGAAAAAAAAAAATTATACACAAAGCAAACAATTAGAATTAACTACACCAGATGGCCATACCTTCATATTGGGATGATCAGACAAAAGGTTTGCCAAGTGAAAATCAGCATTGGATGCACCCTTGTTTTCAGGATCTCCCAGCTGTAAGTAATACAATAATTGAAGTAGACAAGGAAACAACTTCAAAAGTTAAAGCAACTTCAATTAAAATCTTCAAGAAGGATTTTTTTTATAGCTAGTTTCCACATGAGGCAGACTTCAAGGTGAACTTACTTTGTTGACTAACGCAGAAAGCAATCTGCGCTCCTGCTCTGATTTACTCTTCAGCAGCGCATACATCGTCTGAAAAAAAAAAATCCATGAGATCACAATCACTTTGGCTAAACACCAACTTTATATAATTTAAGTTTTAATCCACAATACTCATTAGACTTTAATCTTTCTCACTTTCTAGTTACGTATTGAAACCTCTCACATTCGATTTCAATTCACATACAGTCAATCAAAATCCACTAACTTTGTAATTTATTCAATAACTCAATTAGCTGCATGATTCTTGAAAACACACTTCCGATCTACAAAAATACCTATGCAAAGTGCTTTGATCTGATAATAACGACCGGACTAACCTTCAATGCCTTATGTTTCAATGCATAAATAAAAAATAAACTGTTCATACCTAGAATAAAAAATTACTCATGCATAACTGGAACCAAAGCTCATTTAATGAAACAGAAATAATACCTACCTCTGCTTCAAGCATTCCTCCTGTTGGTATTTTTTAATAATATTTATTTTTTACTGTTGCCGGATTTTCTTTTTTGGTCTTTTACGTTGTGTTTAATGGGCTGGTAATAAGGTTGTCGGGAGAGTTTGGGTTTAATTTCAAGCGGTTTTATCTCTTTATGCCTTAGACGTTGTAAGTTTAATTGCTTTAATGTTCTGAAGGATTTATTTTCCTTTATTGTTCAGTTGCCCTTTTTTTTTTATCTGGGAAGAACGTTGGTTTTGAAGGCCGTAGAATCTTTTTATAGGCTTGTTATTAAGTAGCCGTTTGGTATCTTTTACATTGGGGGGGGGGGGGGGGGGGGGGGGGGGGCTGCTGTGTTTTAATTCTTTTTATTTGTTTATTGCCCGTTAGTTTCTTTACATCCTGGGGCGTTTATTATCCATTTGGTTATATATATACTCATTTGTTCTTGGTGTACGTACTGTACGTGTGAGTGTGAACATTAAGAGAAAGTGAGATAAAAAAAATAAGTTTAGTGTATATATTTTTCATGAGAGTATTTCCAGATTAAAGAAAGATGTTCTTTTGAGTGGAGCTTTAGACTCAACCACTTATGCAGAATAGGCTTGAGTCATACGACGATCAGTTGGGCTGTTGTATCCTGAAGGAGTCAGGTCAAGAGGATTTCTGCTGCATCGGTTAATTTGAGACGTTGTACACCGCAGAGGGCTTGAATCTCCTTAAAGAGAGCGATATATCCGTGCCTCAGTCCAAACTGGCTTCGTTTTAATTTTAATTTCATTGTAATTTTTATTATATTATTGTGAATTTCACCAACACCTCCCAATACCAGAAAAGAAGAAGGGAATAACCATCCTTAGTCTCAGGAAGACTATCTACTGGTCGCTGTAAGAGGCTCTTCAGCTTACGATCAGGTAGTAAACTGGTAAAATAAAATTATACAGGATAAACCAGTGCAGCAATGAAGCACAATTCACAAATATGAAAATAAGAAAAGTGTTGAATGAGAGTTATGATACAAGCAGAAGTGTTGAAGTAAATGTAATTCTACACTCAAAGTGGACCAGCTTCTTATTGCCAGATCATATAGCATAACACATGCCAAACTAGGAATTGAGCCTCTCATACACTAAATTGACCATTTTTTTTTTTTGATAGAAATCTAAAATTCATTCATCAAAGGAAACCAAATAGTTACAGACAATTATCAAGCCATAATGCTTGAGAAATACAGTCTGGAACAGAGTCCCACCATAATACAATGAAAAAATCTACTCAACCTCCTACTATTCACATCACACTCCACACTCCATCTTTTTTTTAAATTTTTTTTTAATTTTTTTTATCAAATATATTTTTATATGAATAGTGAATAAAAAATTATAAATAGTTTTAAAAAAATAAATTCAAAAAAAAATTTAAAAAAATATTAAAAAATATTAAAAAGTGTGGAGTGTGGAGTGTGAGGAGGTTGTGTAGCAAAACCCGTGTAAAAAAACAACTCTCAAAATGTGAAGAAAGCTGTCTAATTTCATAATATAATTCCCCAAGCAAAGAGTTAGACATGCTGCCATCATGTAAAGCCTCCACACAAATCAACCTGTCACTTTCTACTACAAGTTTTGAAATACCCATAGTTGCACACAACTGCAATCCTCTGAAAATGGCCATCAGTTCTATAGCTTCTATACCTTCCATCTCTATTTCCACTTTGCTTGCAGCCATTAAAACCCTGCCATGCTCATCCCTTAATACAACCCCAATTCCTGTTTTTCCCAACTCAGAAAAAACTGCACCATCAACATTCAGTTTCAACCATTCAGATTGCGGAGCCTGCCATTTATAATGTTGCAGTAACTGAACCGGGTCTTCTTTTGAACCTGGCCATAACTCTTCAGCATAGAGACAACACTATCTGCAACCTGTTTCAGTGTTAGCAACAGTTGATCATGTATATATTTATTTCTACAAAACTAGAAACTCCATGCCAAAGCAAAAAACACTGATAATTTCTAATGCATTTGCCTTTCACAAAGTTCCAATGCCATCTCGCTTACTGTTTAGCCTCTGTCAAACACCATACCAAGAATATAATTATCCATCAGTCCTTGCAAAGACTGACAAGTCACTACAGCATGTGCAATATCCTCCCTTTCAGAAAAACACAATCTACATGTGGCCTCTGGCAGAACATGTTTCTGCACTAAATTATCCCCAGTAGGAAGTCCATTTTTAAATGCACGCCATGCAAAAATTTTAACTTTCCTCGAGACCTTCATCTTCCACAAGTGCTTCCATAAAGCATTCTGAGTTTGTAAATTTGAGGGCTCTGCAAACTGAGAACCAAGCTCATAAAAAATTAAACGATAACAACTTTTAACACTAAACATGCCATTCCTTTCATAAGACCACAGCCTCTGATCCTCATCAACAGCAAAACATAACTGCACTTTGAGTATATCGGCCACTACATTTGGATTGAAGAGAGTCCTAAGTTTAATAATATCCCATTGTTTGACATCCTGCTGAAATAGAGCATCCACACAAAGCAGCCTAGTATCATCCCTCATCCCCACCCCTTCTGCCAGTAGAGCATTATGACCTGGAATCCACCTATCTTGCCATATATTAACATTTTTACCATCCCCTATACGCCACCTACATCCAGCCACAAACCATTTCCTTGCCTCCCAAATACCCCTCCATGAATAGGAGGGACATCTTCCTAAATCAGAATTCAAAAAACTGGAATGAGGGAAATATTTTGCCTTCGAAACTGTGCAACAGTGAACTCTCATCCTGAAATAATCGCCACCCTTGCTTAGCCAATAAAGCTAAATTAAAACTTTTCAAATCTTTAAATCCCATCCCTCCTTTTAATTTTTTTTGACACATTTTGTTCCAACTCACCTAGTGTATTGACCATTGAAATAATAGTCAATGCTACTTTTATGCTTTTATGAAATTCGAGAAAAGTATCAATGCTACTTTTATAGTTTTGATTCCTAAAAAGGTGGGGGCAGCATCTATGCGGGATTTTAGTTTGGATCACAGAATTAAAATGGGCGAATCTGGAGTTTTGGTTAATTTGGATATGAAAAAGGCATTTGATCATGTTTGCTCGGAATTTCTATTGTATTTACTTGGTCGATATGGTTTCAGTGAGAGGTGGTGTATGTGGATAAAGTATTGTATTTCTACACCAAGATTCTCCATTTTCTTGAAAGGTAACCCGGTTGGTTTCTTTAATAGTTCATGTGGTTTGAGACAAGGAGATCAGATATCTCATTTTCTCTTTATTCTTGTCATGGATGCATTGAGCAGAATGATTGAAGCAGCGGTGGGAGGTAGCTTCTTCTCAGGTTTTGAAGTGGGCTGTGATTCTCGGAGTTGTGTGATTATTTCTCATCTACTTTTCGCCGACAACACATTAATTTTCAGTGAAGCTAATCAAGATCAACTTCGGTCCTTAAGAGCTCTTTTGCTATGTTTTGAAGCTGTGTCGGGATTGAGAATTAACTTAACCAAGTCTGAAATTGTTCCGGTGGGCTCAATGTCAAATATTTCAGATCTGGCCAATATTTTGGGGTGTAAAATATCGTCACTGCCTGTGACGTATCTTGGTCTTCCCCTGGGTGCCTCACATAAATCGGTTTCGATTTGGGAATGAGTGATTGAGAAGATTGAGAGGAGGTTAGCCAGCTGGAAAAAATTATATTTGTCTAAAGGGGGTAGAATCACTTTAATCAAGAGTAAGTTGTCCAATCTTCCAACATATTTCCTTTCTCTCTTTCCTTTACAAGTGGGGGTTTCTATGAAAATTGAAAGGATCTATAGGAATTTCTTGTGGGAAGGTAAAGGGGAGGAAAAGAAATATCATTTGATAGGTTGGGACAAGGTATATCAACCGATTTCAAATGGTGGTTTGGGTGTGCATAACTTGAGGCTTTTTAATAAAGCTCTTTGTGGTTATGGAGATATCATTTAGAATGAGATGCATCATGGAAAAATGTGATAGATGTTAAATATGGTGGTATGTGGGGTAGTTGGTGTTCAAATGAAGTAAAAGGAGCTTATGGGATGGGATTATAGAAATCAATTCCAATGGGTTGGGGGGAGTTTGTTAAACATGTCAAATTTAAGGTGGGGAATGGATCAAGAATTCACTTCTGGCATAATAATTGGTGTGGAGAGTTAACTCTCAAAGATGAATTTCCTCCTCTTTTTCATATTGCAAGGTAGCAAGATGCTACTGTGGCTGATTCATTCTCTTTTTTGAATAATAGCATTCAATGGACTGTTGGCTTCGTGAGAAATGTAAATGATTGGGAAGTTAATGTAATTTCAGATTTTCTCAGCAGATTATATGAGTTGAAGATTGTCCAATGAAGTGTAGACAGATTGTTGTGGATTCATGAAAGAAATTTCAGATTCTCAGTACACTCCTATTATAATGCTTTAACCTTCCAAGGTGATGTGATTACCCCTGCAAAAGTATTTGGAAAGTTAAAGTGCCAAGTAAGGTAGCTTTCCTTTGTTGGCTGGGGTCACATGATAAAATTCTGACTACAGAAAATCTAAGAAAGCGTGGTCATTGTGTTGTTGATTGGTGCTTTATGTGCAAGAAACATGGCGAATCAGTTAATCATTTGTTTCTCCATTGTGAGGTGGCTAATAGTTTGTGGAATGTCATTTTTGGAAAGATGGGTATTACTTGGGTAATGCCAAAGCATGTGGTGAATTTACTAGCTTGTTGGAGTTATGCTAGGCGGAGTCTACCTATTGCAGCCATTTGGAAAATGATTCATTCGTGCTTGGTGTGGTGTATATGGCTAGAAAGGAATGCAAGATGTTTTGAAGACAATGAACGATTTGTAACATCCCAGATTTTAGTGTATTTTTAATGAAGGAATTATTTAATTTATTTGGTGATTGATTCTCTTGTTTTAAATTTATGGGAGTTTTAAATATTATTTTATAATATTTTAAGTTGTGAAAATTAATTTTTATGGTATTTTCTTAATGTTATTTACAGTTTTGGTGTTTAAAATAATCTTTAATTTTAATTGATTTATTTTTGGGTTTTAAATTTTTATTGTTGCATTTAAATTATTTCACTGCGTTTGGATTATTTTATTTAGCTTTCGGTTTTAAATTCATCTTCGTTGAATTTTTTCGGGACCCATGTTGAAAGACTGGATCTTTCCTTTTTTCCTTCCTCTTTTTCTTTTTCTTCCTTTTTCTTCTTTCTTTTTTTCGTTTTCCTCCTTCTCCCCCGCGTGCCCGAGCCCTCTCTCTCTCTCTTCTCTCTCTCCTCTCTCCACCGTGCTTTCGGACTTACCATTGCTGCGCCGCCTCCGGCCCGCCGTGCACGACACCGCCGGCACCATCAACTCCCCCGTGCGCCGACGAGTCTACCCACCAAATATCCAGCCGGTGAACGCCGCCGTTAGCCGCCACGAGCCGCTCGAACCCGCAGTGGTTTTCTCTCCATTTCGCCGCCGTCCGGCCACCTCCGGCCACCATTTCTTCACCACTTCTTCACCGGCCCATTACCAAGTTTTTCCACCCAAACCCGGCCCCGATCCGTCGCTGGAGCCGCCCGTGTGAGCTTCAAATCCGATTTGAATTTTTCAGCCTTAAACCGCCCATTTCCACCGCCATCCACGGCCAACCATCACCACCATTAGATTCCCCACCTTCCATAGGCCCTACCCTATCAATTTCAAGTCTTCATTTGAACCCATGTGAAATTTGAAATTCACTGTGTTTCAGCCAGTGTTTTTACACTGCGCAATTTTGCTGTTTTGGTGATTCCATGTGCCTCGGATCCTCCATAAAATATTTTTAAAGCGCTGTAAGTATTTCCTAAACAATTTTTTGAGATTTAAATATATTTTTGTACTAATTATTTTTACTGTGTTCTGGTTGGTTCCGGATTGAGTCCAAGGAGTTCAGAGGTGGATGGTTGAGTACGGAGTAATTGTTTGATTGGTTATTGTGTTGTGATTTGGGTGTTGAAAATTGTATTGTGATTTGGTTGGTCGTGATCTGGTTATTGTTGGGAATTGTATTGTGATCTAGTTGGTTGTGATCTAGTTATTGTTGGGAATTGTATTGTGATCTGGTTATTGTTGGGAATTATGTTGTGATCTGGTTGGTTGTGATATTGAGGTTATGTTTGGTTCATGGCATATGCACGCATGTTCATGTTTGTAAATTGAAAACGGGGTTTTCGTGTATTGCATTCATGATCATGTGGCTATTTTGAAAACTGGATTTTCATGTGTTGACTGGATTTGTGGGTGCGTGTGTATCACGACCCCAAGCCAAGATGGGGCATTATCTCGGTGGAGCTCCTCTGGTCACTCGGGAGCGGAATATACTGAGTGACGTCCCCTGAGTTGTCGCCGGGAGACAACTGTTAGGGACCCCGGTCAAGTCCCTAAACACTAAGTCCTCTTCGGCAATAGGTTCCTTTGGTTGACCGACTCCAAGTCCTTCACTTGCTTGGTTCACGCTCAAGGTTGGCTATGGTGGCACTTTGGGTAAGGTGAGGTTAGTGTTTAGGCTAATTGGAAGTGTATGGGAAGTGAAAAAATGGCTAAGTGTTGAGATCACAATAAGAGTGGTGCACGGCACTAGGGTGAGCTAGGGTTGGCGCCACTTGCATTAGGGTTTAGGGTTTGGATGAGTGATGATGGATGGCTAGGGTTTGTGGGATGAGATGATTAGGGTTTGGAGTTAGGGCAAATGTGGTGGGCGGTCTAGGCTTGGCCGAATGGGGTAGGTGAGTGTTTTTAGAAAAGTTTCCTAAAAACTTGGGATGTGTTTTGGATTAGGGTGATGGCCGGCCAAGGGGATCCAAGAGGGTCAACTAGGGTTTCCAATATGGAAACTCTAGTTTGGAAAGTGGTATGGGCGGCTAGACCAATTCAAATGAGGCAAGGAGCCAAAATTTGAATTTAAATCTTGTATGAAAGGTGTATCTCGGCTAGGGAGGGAATGGCTTGGATGAAGGGTGTTTTTGGTAGTGATGGCAAACAAGTGTTGGTCGAGTATATGGGTGGAAAGAAAATCAAATGGGCTATGGAACACACTTGTTGGCCGAATCACTCAAGAACACTTATGAACAAAGTATGAACAATGAACATAAATATCAAGATCAATATGCAATAAATGGAGAACAAGAGAATGAATGGAAAATACTCATATGATAGATAGAATGAATCACACTTATTCACGAATTGCAAAGTGTGATCCTCTCCTTAGGGATTCACGAATTGCACCCCAAAGAGCCCAAGTGCTATGCACCGATAGTGATCTCAAGAACAAAGTAGTCCACAAAGGCTATTGTCAAAAGATATGAAAGAAATGACTAAGGGTCCTATTTATAAGGTTACAATTTGGAAACCCCCAAAAGGCCCATTTGAAATAAAAAGAATTAAAATGAAATAAATAATTAAATGACATAAATGAAGATAGTGGCATGGACCACTAGGCCGTGGCATGCATGAGCCAAGGGTCAGCTAGGGTGGTGCGTGGTGGTCCTCGGTCTGGTCCATGGCTAAGTGGCTTGGCATGGCTGGCTATGGTGCATGGCATGGTGCCATGCATGGGCCGGCTGGTGGGCATGGCATGGTGCCATGTTCGGCCTGCTAGTGGTGGCTAGCCATGTGAGTCTGCTGCAAGGCATGGGCTGGAGCCATGCGCTGGATGGCATGGGTGCCGGGCCATGCGGCTTACCCGCATGCGCAGGGCCATGCGGCCTACGTGCAGGCGCATGGCCATGCGCTGGGCTGCGCATGGCCACTAACCTCGCTGGGGTCGAGGTGCCGCGTGCACACGGCTTGCATGCTGGGCGCCCCGTGCTTGTCAAGGCACGGGCCAAGACATGCATGTGGCCGATCCAAGAGCATGCTGGGAGCCCCGTGTGTGACAAGACACTGGCCAAGGCATGCTCGTGGCATCATCAAGGGGCATGTCCCGGACATGGCGACTCCGTGGCCCTTCTGCTGGCGGGGGCTAGAGGATGACCTGGCCACGAACGCACCGGGTGCGGAACTGGGCATCGCTCGTAAAGTAACCAGGACGTGCGGATGGTCCATAGGGGAGGCCATGGTGCATATGGATTAATTGGATAATGAAAAATGGTTGTTTTCTGAGAAAATAGCGTGAGTATGTTTTTGTGTATCATTTTCTGGGAAAATGATGGATATTGATTTTTAGGCCATTTTCTGGGAAAATGGTGAAAATGTTTTATCGGAAATATTTTCGGGCCAAAAGAGATTTTTGGCGTGTGTTGCATATTGCATCATATGGATGCATGGTTAGTTGCTTAGATATATTTTTATCTCAGATTTTGGTTAGGTTATAACTTACCTGTGGTACCATTTAATGGTACTGCAGACTTTGTTGTTGATGATGCAGATGCTGAGCCTAAGGATCTGGCTCCACCGGAGGAGTGATCTGGGATCACTCATGCTATGTTTATTTTTCAGTTTTGTATTATATTTTATTGGGACATTTGGTTATGTTTTTAAACGTTTTGTATTTGGATATTTGTATTAAACTAAAAATTCTGGTACTAGTTGACTTAATTACTATCCGCTGTGTATTTTATTTGTGCACTGTTTATTTGTTGCACACACTTGACACTTGTCGTTGGGATGCGTGACCGAGTTGTCATCATCCTGACGTCACGATTCCCGAGATTTTTTGTACGTGGGAGTTGGGGCGTCACACGATTGATGGAAGAAATTAGGGAATTTTTCTTTAAAAATCTGTGTCTATGGGCTAAGGCTAATGTAATGAATGGTGATGATATGTTGGAGTTATTCTAGTTTTTTTCTATCTTTTTAGTCGTTGTGTATAGGTATTTCCTCTTGTATATTTGCTGTGTACTCGAACTATGCCTATTCATAGTAATAAAATTCTTATTCATTATCAAAAAAAAAATGGGAGTCTATAGGATATCAAGAGATAATAAACAGTGGCTACTACAGGTGGACAGCACCAATCTAGGACACCACATACAATTCCCTGTGCCTCAAAGAGGGCAATTAAGCAACTACGAAGGGGTCATTTTTCAGGTTGTTAGATGTCATGAAAATAGAAGAGAGCGAGAAAACCTTGTAATAAACAGTTCTTTCAGTGCTTCAAAACCTGTCAATGCATGGCGCTTTCCAACTTTTGATGCTACCATTCCTGCAACAAATAATCTGTTCCATTAAAAGCCAGTTCAAAGACCCAATATAACATGCACAACAACTGAACTAATGCAAATCTAATGTCCTTGGATGACAAGAGCACTCAGATGCATAGCATTTGACACAACTGGCTCACATTTTTCTGGCATGATCATAGTGTTTAAAGCCACAGTGAAATGCAATATATAGACAATTCCAGAAAAGCTTGGTTATTATTACCGCTCCCTTTGGCAAATATATCTAAAAGGATAAACAATGAAAGGTCAAGAATCCGTATCAAATTAGCATCTTGAGTAAGGTCATAAAAGAACCAAGATCTTAACATTCATTTTTTTCGTAATGCAATATCATTAAGACACGCAGTGGGTGTAACCCTAGTATATAGGAAGTATACAAAAGGAAACATCCAACTATCAGGAAGATGAAAGAGCAAATATAGTTGAAATATAAAAAGCTGCAAAGTTGGTAGCTGTTGTGAGAAGCCATCCAATTTATCTGTTGTCAGAATGTGCCTCTTTCTCAAGTTATCAGATGCAAGAACCTTTCCTAATCACCCAAAAACAGCTAACCTTAAAGATCTTAAGATTCAACAAACAGTGCTCAACAAACAAAGATTCCACAGAAAGAAGGATATATCTTTCAGGAGACGTTTTGCTGAAAGCTAATCAAAATGATTAACAGGATGAGAAACATATATGTAGAAAGATTTAGAAACCAGCAAAGACTATTGTCTGTGGCATCCCAATCCCACATTATATATAAGCCATCTTTATTACAAGTGCAAGGAGACAAAACGAAGTATGCATGCTGTATACAAGAGGAGTGCCTGAATAGAAAGGTGAGAGAAAACAAAAAGACAAAATCTTGATAACTAGCAAGGCTATAGCTATTCTGAGCTGACATCTAGACAAAGAATTTCTAGCTCTATAGATCTAAGGTCATCCGTCGCATTCTCAAAAAATCTTCAATTTCCACTCATTGCGTTCCTTTCAAATGCACCACATTACATTCAACAAATCCATCCACCAAGTTTCCGTGCTACATTGACATACATACTGGGGGTGGCAATTCGTGCTGTGTCATTCAGATTCGTGTCAGGTTATTAGGGTAGCGTCATTAAAGAGCCAACCTAACCAGACTCAAATAACAAAATGAGTCATTCAAGTACGTGTCATCCAAGTTCGTGTTGAGTCAGCTGGATTCATGTCAGATTAACCTATTTTTCTTAGTCTTCCTGCTCTTACATGCATTTTCCAATGAATCTATTTACAAACATAATTATCGTATGCTTTAAGTTGTTACAATATATGGAAAAAATATCTACTTTCTACATTAGCACTTATTGATTAATATACAACTGAAGGAAAATAATTAGTCCATAAACAGCTTCACAAAAAAACTCTCACAAAATGATGTGCCGAGATGTGGTACTTTGGATTATAAAGCTTTTGTTATTGTAAACCAAATCTAATGTATTACATCATGCCATATCACTCTATGAGGTATTTTTTATAAATCTCTTTGTAGACGTAGCAGTTCTCATAATTTAGATTACGACAAAACATAAACTTTTTATTTGAAACCTTACAACGTCCTCGTCTTTAATTGAATTAATTGAGAGGCCCATTGATCAACAAAGACCACTGGGCCTATAGCCTTGCTTGAGGTGTATATAATACGCAAGGAGGAATTGGAACATTTCTAATTTTTTCATGGATTCCTCAATCACCAGAATAGAAAATCATACTTACCTTGCCCATGTTCATACTCAATAAAATTATGTTTACCAATAAAAAAACAATACTTACCAAATCAACCCGAAAATAATAATAATAACTTAAGTTTCATGCCTAAATTGCATAACTTCTATAAACCTAATAAGCTTATTTAGAGTCCCTAGTTCAGAAGCATAACCAAACCTTCTTTAACGACAGTTGTAGAATTTCTCATTTTCTAATTTCAGAAAATAAATTATTTTCCAATTAAACAGAATATGGTTGTGGAAGAAACAAACTAAACAAAATACCCTTTTTCTGTACAACTCATGAAGTTCAAAGATTTCATTTCCAGAAGCATATTTACCCAAAAGCGCATCGAGTGACCGCAAATTGGCAATTGGATTGTCCCCCACCATAACCGAGAATGCCGAGACCTTATCGGCTGCAGTACCAGACCTTTGTGTGACTACCAACATCTTAATATCCCCGCTCTGCCCTCTCGAGGCCTCTTAATCCTTCGTATACCGTGCCATCAACTGTTCCCCGAGCTCCCTCTTCTTCTCCACCACAGTCTTCAATTGCTCCACATTCCTCACTTCCGATCTCTTCCCCTCTCCAACCACCTTTGCTTCTAGTTCCGCAGCATCCACGTACCACACTCCTACCACCTTTCCTAAGAGAAGCATCTGGAATTTCCTATTGAATTTGGAGGTGCTCCCCTCGAAGAGAGCTTATTTTCAGAGGTTTATATACATTTCCATTCCGATCTATCACTTTCCATTAATTCTACTAGTTGACTGTTACAAAGTGGTATCCAGAGCCTACGATTCTGCTATCAATGGCTGAAGGAACGCGTCTCAAAGATCTCCAGGAAAGCTTCCAGGCATTCAAGAAGCACACCGAGAATCACATACAAAATTCTGAGTCCCAATTTACTACCATCGGGGTTGAGATGCAGGCTATGAGGAGGCAAATGGAGTCCATAATGCAGCAGTTTACCTCTGTAGCAGCAGACCTGCACAATGTGAACAAAGTACTATCAGGAGGATCTAATCAGAATATGAATAACACTGGTTCACAGCAACTTATTCCTCATAATGGTGAGATCCACCCCAGGGCTATAAGGTTGGATTTCCCTATCTTTTTTTTTTATAAGTAATCACACTATTGTATTCATAAAATAGGCAGAACCCAGGTACACAGGAAGTATACATGAAAAAATACCTATCTAGAGGTTGCAATAGAAAGAAGAAGATCATGGACCCTAAGTCCATTACAAACTAAAACCCCCGCCCATAAAAACAAAGACTTGAAAAAGAAAGTTTTAATCTCTTCCACATTTCTCTCTTGACCGTCAAAACATCTGGTATTTCTTTTACTCCAAATACACCAACACACGCATATTGGTACCATTCTCCAAATTGCTGCTACCTGATTATCTCCATATAGTCCTCTCCAACTCAAGAGGAAATCCACCAGTCTACCAGGCATGACCCAAGATAGACCGACTCTTGAGAAAAGATCATCCCATATAGTCCTAGCCACCTCGCAGTGTAAAAGCAAATGATCTACTGACTCCCCATGCTTCTTACACATACAACACCAATTTAGGACTATCACCCGTCGTTTCCTCAGATTGTCTGCGGTAAGGATCTTGCCCAACGCTGCTGTCCATACAAAGAAAGCTGCTTTTGACGGAGCTTTTGTCTTCCATATGCTCTTCCACGGGAACTTAGACATTCTGGAGCTCAATAACTTATGGTAAAAGGAACTGACAGAGAAGATACCTTTCTTGGAATGATTCCAGTACATCTTGTCACAGGCACCCCCAGGAATAGTTGTGGCATATAACATCGTGAAGAATTCCGTAATGGACTCCAACTCCCAATCATGAACTGCCGTAATGAAATCAATATTCCATTGAGAGGTACCATTAGAAAAGACCAATAGATCAGCAATCGATGCCTCCTTTACTCTAGCAAGCGCAAAAATTGCTGGGAATGTATCTCGAAGACACATGCTGCCACACCATATATCAAACCAGAAACGAACTCGCGACCCATCGCCTACAATTAAATGTTCATGACCCCGAAAGGATCCCCAAAAGCTCCTAATGTGTTTCCACAAACCCACCCCATGAGTGCCACGTACCTCATTCGAGCACCATCCTCCCCAAGCTTCCCCAAACTGAAAATCTATGACAGACTTCCATAAAGCCTCCCTTTCCTTTTGGTATCTCCACAACCACTTACCCAACAGAGCTTGGTTGAAATTCATCAATTGTCGAATCCCCAAGCCTCCCCCAGATATTTGAGTACAAATAGTTGACCAATTAACCAAATGGAATTTAAACTCTTCCCCCAATCCCCTCCATAAGAAATCCCTCTGTAGCTTCTCAATGCGATTAGCCACCTTTAGTGGAAGTGGAAATAAAGACAAAAAATAGGTGGGTAAGTTAGAAAGAGTGCTTTTAATCAAAGTCAACCTACCACCTTTCGATAAGTATAGCCTTTTCCACGCAGCCAATCTGCACTCTACCCTTTCTATTACCTCATCCCAAATCCTTTCAGATTTAAAAGCAGCACCTAACGGCAGACCAAGATACTTCATGGGAAGCAAAGATATCTTACATGTCAGTGTAGTAGCTAAGAGCTCTATATCGGGGGCATCCCCCACAGGCACTATTTCTGACTTTGCAAGATTGATATTCAATCCTGAGACCACCGTAAAGCAAAGGAGAAGCGCCCTCAAATCTAGGACTTGTCTAAGGTGTGGCCCACAAAAAATAAGCGTGTCATCAGCAAATAACAAGTGAGATATATGGGAATTACCATTCCCCACCAAAAAGCCCTAGAGTAACCCACCCACCACCAGACCCTCAATCATCTTGTTGAGAGATTCCATAACAAATAAGAAGAGTAGAGGCGAAAGCGGATCTCCCTGTCTGTAGCCACAAGAGGAATTGAAGAAACCTACCGGATAACCATTTACCAAGATCGAAAAACGAGCTGAAGAGATACAAAATTCTATCCATTTCTGCCACTTCCCCCCAAAACCGCATCTCCCAAGTAAGTAGAGAAGGAACTTCCAGTTGACATGGTCATATGCTTTCTCCATGTCTAGCTTGCAAAGTAGCCCAGGTTCTCTAGACTTCAAACGACCATCCAAGACTTCATTAGCAATAAGAACTGAATCAAGAATTTGTCTTCCTTTAACAAACGCATTCTACAGCTTCAAAATTAATTTTTTCACCACTGAACTTAGTCTATTTGCTAACACATTAGACAAAATCTTGTACATCCCATTCACTAGACTAATGGGACGATAATCTCTTATATCCCAAGACGCCACCTTTTTAGGAATGAGGGTTAAAAAGGTGGCATTGAGGCTTTTTTCAAAGCAAGCGTTAGAGTGAAAATCATGAAAAACTTTCATAATATCTTCCTTGACCACCTCCCAGCAAACTTGAAAGAAGCCCAAAGTAAAGCCATCCAGGCCGGGAGCCTTGTCACTAGCCATACCTCTAATAACATCGCCCACTTCCTCTTCTGTGAATGGCCTTTCTAACCCCCTACACTCTATTGGTCTAATGTGGAAAACAACAAACCATCAACTCTCGGTCTCCAATTATGTTCTTCAGATAAAAGTTGTTGATAGTAGTGTTTGATGTGATTTCTGATAACCGACTGATCCGAATAAGCTTCCCCATCCACCATTAGGGTATGTATAGTATTGTACCTTTTGTGCGAATTAGCCATCCTATGGAAGAATTTCGTACATTTGTCTCCCTCCTTAAGCCAACGAACCCTTGATTTCTGTCTCCAAGAAATCTCTTCTATCAAAATAACCCTTTCAAGATCAGTCACTACTTGGCTCTTGCGGCTTTTCTCAAATTCAGAAAGTGTTCTAACCTCCTCCTTATTTTCCAAATCTTGTAATTCCTCCGTAAGGGATCGCTTCTGTTGAGACACATAGCCAAAAACTTGCTCATTCAATTATTTCAAATCCTGTTTCAACGCTTTCAACTTTTTAACCATTATGAAACTATGAGTGCCTTGGAAACTATATGAGGACCACCATTGTCTGACCCTGTCTACAAAACCCTCAGATTTAAGCCATATATGCTCAAATTTGAAATGCCTCTTACCCCCTTGAATGCCTCCACAATCTAAAATGATGGAGAAATGATCGGAGCATAAATGGGGTAATCTTCTTTGAACTACCTCCGGGAATTGAGACTCCCAGTTGGAGGTTAACAAAAATCTATCTATCCTCGACCAAGCTGGAAAATCTCGGTTATTAGACCATGTAAATGTGCCTCCTGATAGTGGAATATCCATGAGTTCCTATTCGGAAATGAAATCAGAGAAATCTCTCATCACAGAAGTGATGCGATGAGATCCCGACCTTTCGCTCGGAAATCGAGATATATTAAAGTACCCCCTATGCAACTTGGTAGCTCCCACAAACTAATAATACCTGCCAATTCTTCCCACAAAAATCTTCTCTCTGAATCAATATTTGGGCCATAAACGCCAATGAAAGCCCATTTGAAGCCATCTTCTAGATTAACAAAAGAGCAAGCAGCCGATAAATCACCCACACACTCCTCAACCCTTTCTACCACCCTTGTGTCAAACATAATGAGAACACCCCCAGAAGCACCTTTTGACAGTAGATAAGACCACCCAACATGTTGTCCCCTCCATAAGCTGTGAACTAGTTGTCTTGTAATCACTTCCAACTTAGTCTCTTGTAAGCATATAATGTCCCCTTTCCATTGGCGAAGTAAGTTTCTAACTTGGAGTCGCTTATTAAAATCATGTAACCCCCTCACATTCCAAGATATTATTTTTGGCTTCATTGGACCACCATTTTACCCCTCCCCTTACTACGGTCACGAGTAGAGCTTTTCTCACCTCCATCCTTTATCATTGTCCAATCTAATCTTCTGAGTTCTCTTTCCCTCTTTTTGGCCAACGCCAAGGACTGTTCGGAAATGGATTGGACATTCACAGCCTCTACAGCTGTAAGAAGGGCCATAAATTCAGTTTCAAAATCCCCATAAGTAATACATACCATCTGCTTAATGTCCATCGCTCTCTGAATGACCCAATCTGACACATTGGGATGAAAGGAGTAAATTGGAATGGGATCATCCACCCCCTCCCTATTCGGAGTGAACAACACCAAGGAACCAGGTTCCACTGCCATCTTCATTTCTGGAGCACCTAGCTGATCCAACTCCTTTGCTGCTACAAGGGCAGATGACAAACCATCTGAAAGTAATGTCCCAGGCAGTTTCACCCCAAGGCTCGAATGGTCAAAACACCTTTGTTGCATCTCTGTCTCCACTTCCATAGGGCTAGAGAACACCCCATCTGATACCGACAGTGCCACCACAAGGTCCGATGGGTCAAAAGACCCGTGCTGTGTCACTATATTCCCCTCCGGTGAGACCTTCACCCCTAGTGGGTTGGTACCGAGGCTAGAGCCCACCGGCGACTCTATCTGTGCCACCTCAACGGGTAGCAACCCAGCCAAACCCTCCCCGTGAACCATCGACACTTTCATAGGTCCGTGAGTTTCACAGATCATTTCAGTAGTTTGCTTTCCTGTTCCAACAGCCGCCTTCGAATGGGTCGCCGAGTCAAGATGGGTCGACTTTTTCTGTGTTACTGAATTTTCTAGCGGTTTCACTGGGCTACACAGAGACAACTCGGCAGTACAGAGCCCCTCAAACACCACTTCCGGCACCCCAACCATCTCCGACGGAACCACCTCCACCTCCGATGTCGATGCCCTCCCCGGCGTCGACCCCTGACCCACCACCACCACCGAAGGTGGCAGATGGGTAGCCGATGGTTGGAAACCATCGGGTTTGTCCATCGGGTTTGAACCCTGGGCCGGTCGTGGCCTGGGCTACCCAATTTCATCAACCAGGTCTAGTCCCTGGGCCACAAGAGTCGTGGGCTGCCCAACATCCCCCGGGTTTAGCCCCTGGGCCGCGAGAGGGCTGGCCTGCCCAACTTCCCCCAGGTTTAGCCCCTGGGCCACAAAGGACCTGGCCTGCCCAACTTCCACTAGGTTTGGTCCCTGGGCCGCACGAGAACTGGCCTGCCCAACTTCATATACCAGCCCATGAATACTGACACCCTTTCCCTTAAGCCCCAACTCCATTTCTGGCCTATGAATGAGCCCCTTCTCCCTCTGCTGAGCCATCTCAACACATCGTTTCATACTTTCCATATTAAGGACCAAAGCTCCCACTTGCTTCCCCATCTCTGTGAGTGCTTGCTGCAGATTTGCCAATGATGTCCCCGACATAAAGCTGCCCTCCCTTCCCTCCTCCCATAACCGCACCATCTCTATGGGGGCCATGGTACCTACTGGTTTTGCAGGTTTTGGAACTTGCTCAAGGACCTCCCTATACGTAGAGGATGCTTGAAGTCCCTACGATGGAGGCTGTGGCATCCAAATCTTATTCCCTTTGTTCTTCCTTCTCGGAACAGAGTGTTCAACAATATCCCTGAACTTTTCAACCATGTCCTTCAACAAATCACAAAAACTCCTCCATCCAGTCCCTACCCTCCCTTCCGGAATCACCAGAAATCCACGCCTTTTCTCATGGCCAAACTCTGATAAGGAGAAGAAACTCCCCTGAGCATTCCTTTTCCTCTGTAGAACCAGAACTTGCTCACCATTTCTACGTGATCTGATGAAAACAGCTTGCCCCTCATACACCATACCTTCCTCCACCATGACAGCCAACCATCCCAACGAATCTTGGTCAATGGAGATATAGTTAACCACTCGGCAGCTGCTTTCCGTGATTCTCCACCACCTTACATTCATCTTCTTAAAATCGAAACATTTTTGTTCAATAATAACATTCCTATTCGACCCCATCACAATCTAGTAACACAAGATAAACTGAAAAAAATCTGGGCTAAACAACGCTGGTCTCATCCACCGATTTCTCACCAAAGACTAGACTCATCATTTCTCACCAATTTCTCATATATAAAATTATTTGTTTTTTCAACAAGTTTTGTGTGTCATTTATGAGGATAGGGACTTGCGTAATTGATAAGGTACTAAGCTCTCCTAACTAATTTGAACAAGTAGAGAGGGCCGAGTATCATCATCTTCTCCCATTTCAACTAAGGAATCAAAAAGTTTGGAACTTAAATGGTAATGATCCACACGGCTGGCTTTATAAGGCCAACCAGTTTTTTTCATTTCACAACATATTGCCACAATATCATTTGAGATTGGTTTCATTTCATGTGGAGGGCAAGGCCCCTGTATGGTTCCAAGATCTAGATGAATCTGGTGTGTTAACAGGCTGGGATGACTTTGTTAAGGCCTTATTGATAAGGTTTGGCCCTAGTAGTTATGATGATCCTATGGAGCAACTAACTAGGTTAAGACAGCTGGGGACAGTGAAGGAATATAAGGCTAATTTTAAGGCCTTATCTAACAGATTGAGGGGCTTGTATGATACTTACAAATTAAGTTGTTTTCTGAGTGGACTTAGGGATGACATTGGTTTGAAAATCCGTATGTTCAACCCTGGCAATTTGATAGCTACCTATGGGCTGGCTAAGATCCAAAAAGAAAATGTTTCCCTCCATAAGAGACTCAACTACAGACCCACAAATCCCACATATACTGAACCAGCCTCACTTTCAACCCTAATTACCAGTCCCAAACACCAACCCAAAGTCATAGTACATGTCCAAAAAATCTCTCAAAACCAAATGAAGGAGCGTAGGGAGAAGGGCCTTTGTTATCATTGTGATTCCAAATGGAATCCAGGCCATAGATGCCAAAGTCCCAAGTTATATTTAATTGAAGAGGTGGAAGAGGATCAGGTTCTTATGGACCATGATACGGGTCAAGCACTTTCCAATGAAGAGTGGGTGGAACTTCCAGACGCTGTTAAGTGTCCAGAAATATCATTACATGCCATAGTAGGGTATTTAAACCCCAAGACAATGAGAGTTAAAGGTGAAATTGGTTCTCAAAGGATTATTATTTTAATTGATTCTGAAAGCACACATAACTTCATTGACCATGCAGTTTTGTCTAGAGTGCCCTTAACTGTTAATGAGGATGGAAGGGTGAAAGTTAAGGTGGCTAATGGGATCAAGTCCACAATGAAGGTAAAGCCGTAGGTGTTACTATTGGTGTTCAAGAGGTGGTTTTTAATGTGGATATATATGTCTTGGTGCTGGCTGGGTGTGACATTGTTCTGGGCGTTCAGTGGTTGCAAGGGTTGGGATCAATTCTTTGGAATTTCCAGCAACTTACAATGCAGTTTACACACAAGGCTACAACAGTTACCTTAAACGGACTCAGCAACAATACTTTAATTGAGGAAGGGAAGCTGACCAAGTCTAATAAATTAGAAGGAAAAGGGGTACATTGCAGTTCATTGAAGAAGTTACCAACAACAAAAACCCACCCATTCCTGAACCAATCCAGCAACTCCTAAAAAAATATCCTAACAATTTTGCTACAACCTCAGGCCTACCCCCAACCAAATCACACCACACCATTACCCTCCAACCCGATGCCAAACCAGTTTCAGTCAGGCCCTATAGATACCCCTACTTTCAGAAGGATGAAATTGAGAAAATAGTAAAAGAACTGCTGGAATCAGGAGTTATCAAACCCAGTCAAAGGCCTTATCCCCTGTGCTGTTGGTCCGGAAGGCAGATGGTTCATGGCGCTTATGTGTGGATTACAGGGCCTTGAACAGTGTAACTGTCAAGAAAAAATATCCAATCCCCGTTGTGGAGGAATTGATGGATGAGTTACATGGAGCTAGGGTGTTTTCCAAACTTGACTTAAGGTCGGGTCACCATCAGATTCGAGTTAAACCTGAAGACATCCCTAAGACTGCATTCAGAACACATGACGGCCACTATGAATTTTTGGTGATACCATTTGGCTTAACCAATGCCCCCTCTACATTCCAGAGTCTTATGATACAGGTTTTTAAACCCCATCTCAAACACTATTTTAGTTTTTTTTTATGATATTTTGATTTACAGCAAAGACTCAGCAACACACTTCACTCACCTTAAGGTGGCCTTTGACATTCTAAGGGAGAATCAACTATTTGCTAAGTTGAGCAAGTGCAGTTTTGGCTACTCAGAAATATCCTACTCGGGTCACTTAATCTCACGTAATGGTGTGAGAGCAGATCCAGAAAAGATAAAGACAATAGTAGACTTGCCAGTTCCGAGATCCAGCCCTAAGAGGGTTTCTAGGCCTCACTAGCTACTACAAAAGATTTGCGAGGGGATATGGCTCTATAGCTACTAAGTTGACCAATTTATTGAAGAAGGACAGCATTCAGTGGGATGAGGAAGCCCAAGCAGCCTTTGAGAATTTAAAGAGAGCCATGAAAGGACCACCTATCCTAGCCCTCCCAGATTTTCAGTCTCATTTTGTTATTCAATGTGATGCCTCGAGGGCAGCCCTTAGGGCAGTTTTAATCTAAGGGGGCAAACCCTTGGCCTTTTTTAGTCAAGCACTAAAAGGCAAGGCTTTGGAACTCTCTACTTATGAGAAGGAGTTACCGGCACTAGTATCTTCAGTGCAGAAATGGAGGCATTACCTCATGGGCCAGCCTTTTGTAGTCAAAATAGACCACCAAAGTCTGAAATTTCTTTTAGATCAGCGAGTGGGAACAATCATGCAACAGAAATGGATCTCTAAGCTAATGGGGTATGATTTTATAGTTGAGTACAAGAAGGGAAAGGAGAACTTGGTGGCTGAGGCTCTCTCTCGACAAGGGGTGAAAAGGAAATTATGGTGTCTATGCTATCTCTACCCACATGGGATTGGATGACTGAGATTAAAGCCCATAATTCTTCTGATCCGCAAGTCCAATCTCTATTAAAGAAACACCAGGAGGGTCTCTTACCATCACCATACTCAGTGAAGGATGGATCACTGTTTTACAAAAAAGAGGGTTTATATCCCTGCCCATAAACCCCTCCTCCTTAAACTGTTGGAGCTCGTGCACAGCAGCCCCATAGGAGAAGACATGGGATTTGACAAAACCATCCACAGGCTGAGGAGAGATTTCTACTGGCCAGGGCAGAAATCTGATGTCAGGGAGTTCTTAAGGAACTGTGAGATATGCCAAACTGTCAAGGTGGACAATACCTAACCTAGTGGCCTTCTTCAGCCTCTTACCTTACCCTCCATACCATGGTCTAATATTACCATGGACTTTGTTGATGGATTACCAAATTCAGGTGGGTTTAATGCCCTATGGGTTGTTGTGGACAGTAGGGGTGTAACCGGTTCGGTTCGGTCTGATTTTAGACAAAATTTAGGACTGAACAGGTATGACCGGTTTTGCATTTTTCAAAACGATTACGCACCAGTTACCCTCATAAACCGGTACTTCCGATTTTCGGTCCCCTTTTTTTAAAATGTAAGTTTGACATTTTGTCATTAAAATCTGTTTATAAAAAATAAAATAAAATAAAACTGTTTTAAAAAAATCTGTTATACTTTTATTAAAAAATTTGCTTTAGCTTTACTAAAAATTGCTTTACTAAAAAATCCGTTCTACTAAAAAAAATTTGATTTACTAAAAATAGCTTTCCAAAAATATGCTTTACTAAAAAAAATCTGTTACAAGCTTATAAATATACCTACCATAAAAATTGAAAAAAAAAATCTGCAATAAAAATAAATAAATAAATCTGCTATCGAATAAAATAAGTTCAAAAGTCTAAATTAGAAGTCTAAAAGTCCAACAAATTACAAGTCCAAATTCCAAAAGTCTAAATTACAAGTCCAAAAGTCTAAAATATTACAAGTCCAAACACTAAACTGAGTTCTAACTACACTGCAATAATGTAAGCCTTATTTTTATTTTTATTTATTTTTGTTAAGCCTATTCAAATCCTCAACCCCAATTGATAAACATTAAACAAGACACAAATGTTATTCAAGTAGAAAAATTCAAAATCCCATCAACGTAATTTCACAAACCCAATCAAAGTAAATTTCGGATTCAAAACACCCTAATATCACAAATATCATCCATCATAATTTCAAAGTAATTTCACAAACTTAATCACAAAGCCCTAGTATCACAAACACAATAATAAACACAATCACAAAAAATCCTAAATTTCGGATTCAAAAATCCTAATATCACAAAACTGAAAACCCAATCACAAAAATCTCAATATCACAAAATCCAATCACAAAAACCCTAATATCACAAAACCCAATCAAAAAATTCCTAGTGTAATTTCAAAAAAAAAAAAACTTACCGTTGAGGGGGCAGACTCGGCAGAGAGATAGGGGCCGAGAGAGTTGAGAGAAGAGAGAGTGAGAGCGAGAGAGTTGAGAGACAAGAGACTGAGCCAAGGCAGAGAGTTAGAGACGAGAGAGTGAGTGGACGAGAGAGTGAGAGCACTGAGAGTCTGAGAGGCAGAAGTTAGAAATGGCGCAACGAAATTTTTGAGATGACTTATAGGGAAAACGGCGCCGTTTGGCGTTTCCTATTGAATTAATATTGATTATTTTCAATGTGTGTTTTTTTTTTATGATAATTAAATTTTATAATACATATATGATATTATAGTCTAATATCAATGATACTATATATATTAGTTATAGTCTAATTAGATGACACTATATATGATACCATATATATGTTATAAATAGTCTAATATATTAACATAATATATTTTAGTTATAGTCCAATTAGATGACACTATATATGCTAGTACTATAGATGAGACAATATCTTGATACTATATATATGTTACTTATAATTTAATTAGTATGATATTATATATTCATATATACTTTACTATAATTTAATATATAATATGATGTCAAAAAATATATATATATATATAATATGTTCGATTATATATTATAATATGATATTACTATGTTTCTAAACTATAGTATCATCTAATATGTCTATATATATATTATTAATATTGTTCTTTTATTTAAAGGTATGGTGTAAAATAAAAATATTATTAAACATTTACCAAACCGTTCGAACTTTTAATAATAAGAGTTCAAATGTTTATGAACCAGAGCGGGAATGCATTCATTACTATTCGAACGTACTATTTATCCGTTCGAACAGAAAACTTTACGAGGTAAATTTTTGCCCATTCATAGTTTCATGTTCGAACGGTTAGTAAACGGGAAATGTTCTGTAAATACACAACAAAATCTTACAATCTCACTCTTCTCCTGCCATTCTCAGTCTCTCACGAACTAGAGCTCCTTCGCAAACCAGCTTCATTCTCCCTCAATCCAGCCTCTAAGTACTACTAGTTTTCATCTCACTCAATTATTCTCGGATTAATTCGTTATTTTTATTGCTTTTTGGGGAGCTCTTTTGCATTGGGTACACGTTATATAGTCTAATCTCCTTGCCTTTTCATGTCCTAAAACCCAAGTATGCTTTTTATATTCTCATTTTGGTTTGAATATGATATTTTACAATGTTGAAAATTTGTTTGTTCTTGATATTGTTGTTTGTGTTGCAGTGTGTTCGTGATTAATGGCGTTTTCTGTTGTTGAGACGACTGGAACGGGTATTATGTTCGAATATAGTTTAACATCGTTCGAACGGAAACTTATACATCAATGTATTTACAATTAGAAATTAGAATATATAAGGATAGTTGTCCACATTGATTATTCAAAAATAATTTAAAAATACTTAAACTAAATACAAATACAAATACTTAATAGTAAATCTTTAAATTAAAATACAAATATTTAAGACTTAATAATATTTAAATACTTAAAATTTAAATTAATAAAATGAAGTTTTTAATTAAAATACTACTAAATCTTTAAATTCAAATACAAATAGTTAAGATTTAATAATACTTAAATAGTTAATTCTAAATTAATAAAATAAAGTATTTAAATTAAAATACTACTAAATCTTTAAATAAAAATACAAATAGTTAAGATTTAATAATACTTAAATAATTAATTCTCAATTAATAAAATGATACTTTATGCTTTTAATTTCGTTTATTAAGAATTTACGATGTTCTTCCCAGTGTTCTAATAACTGTCTTCTGCTTTTATATAATTGGTAGTTAGTTATCATTGATTCTTTATTTTGCTTCATTAATGAAATTTTCTCCTTAAGATCTTTTATATCATCCATATGTATTTGTAATTCAAGTTTCAGATTATAATCCATACACTTTAAATCATACAGATCTTGATAACTAACACCAGGAGCAAAATAATATTCCATAAAATTAAATGTAAAATAAAATGACAGTAAAATAACAACAATAACAATAACAAAATATAAAATAATAATAACAATATAATATAATAGCCAATAGCTCTAATACCAAAGACGTAAATCCCAGGTAATATTAAGATAATATATAGATATAGAAAGCTAGTAATAAAAGCAGTAAAAATAGGCGGTATAACCAGCCATATGCCTGAGAGCAATTAAAGCAGGTGGTATAACCGACCATATGCATAACAAAATAAAACAGATAAAAGAGATATACAAAATTAACTTTATTAAAGACATAATACTTACAAGGAGACTAATTCTCAGAAGAGTTGAAGATAGAAGACATTAAGAAGGAAATGAGAGTTGGTTTACAAATGGTAGGCTTGGGAGAGCTATGAGAGATTTGGACAATAGAGGAAAATGCTTCAGATGAGAGATTTTCCGAATGTCTTTCCTTTGTTACAGACTCCTATATATAGACACTAAAACAATGCAACACAGTACAACACAGTAACTCTAATAATACATGAACAGTACTATCACGTGAAAATCAATTTGTACAAACAGTAACTTAAACAGTAACTCTAATAATACATTAATGGTACCAACTTGTGAATAATATGTACAAAGTCTTTTGTCGTTTTCTTGGATAATAATCTTGAGCAGCAATAATAATCTAACTTGGACAGAGGAATGTTCAGCAACAATAATCTGACTTGATCAGAGGAAAGTAATAATCTTTTGGAATCACATAATCTGAGAGTCATAATTTGCCAATTCCAGTTCAAATGGATCTTGGAAATCCACTAGAAGTACTGGATGATAAGGCGAATAATTTTGAAAAGGAGAAGCGCCTGAGTGAGAGGCCTGTTGAGAAGGAGAGGCCTGAAGGGCTGCAGGTTGCTGTAATGGAGATAATCTGGCTGGATGTTGTGCGTCTTCTTCATCATCACTATTTAAAACTTGTGACATTGTTTCAACTAATTTTTTCAAATATTTCTTGCTGGTAATGGATGCTAATTGTGCCTGAAATCTACTCCATTCGGCAAGTACTCTGGAGCTTTGGTAATTTTTTAAAACATTTTTAAGATATGATCATAATTGTATTTTTCCCACCATTTGACAGAGATTTGGCAGGTCAAGAACATAATGGTTTTGAGAGAGGGATGAGGTTTGACAACATATTCTCATTTCATAATTCAATTTAATTTTTTTTTTAGAAAGAAAAGAAGAAGTGGTGAACAATGGTTCTATGCTAGTGGATTGCCATCTTGTGAAGTAAAAATTCAAAAACTTTCCTGGAGAGGGAGAGGAAGAAGAAGAGGTTCGGGTCCATAATAGTCCCACCAAAGTGAAAACCATTTAGGAAGTGTCTTGATTTTTTGAAATTTGTCAAAATGAATGAACCACGAATGGCGTAAATTTTTGTTTTGTTTTAAAAATATTTTTGTCCATGCCTGCTATAATCATAATAATCATAATAAGGCGAATCATAAGACTGAGAAAAATTTCTTGCCAAATAGGAATTTTTTCCCCATTGTTCCAATGTGAGAACTTGTTTAATGGTAATTTTATGAAAAGCAATAATTGAAGATACAGGTGGAGATGATTGAGTTTGAAGGGAACAAGGGATCTCAGAGAGAATAATTGAGTCGGAGTCTACTAATATAAATTCATAAAAATTTTGGGTCTTCTTAGATTATGTTTGGGGCAAAGATGAGATTTCTCATCTCTATCTCTATCTCATCTTATCATTATAACTTTTTCAAATTCTTATACAAAATATAATAAACAATTTAACTTTTTCAAATCTCAATTCAACTTTTTCAAATTTCAATATTTTAAATTTTTATCTTAACACTATTCACAAAATTTTTAAAAATTCTCATCTTATCTCACCTACCAAGCATAACTTTAATGTTTTGCGGGATATAATGCCAATATGATAAAAGAAAAGCATCAAGTAATTTTTGGGGGTCAGACAGGTGTTGAATTTCAGGTTCGATGGGGGAGACAAGATGCCAGTAAGATTTAATGATAATATGAGACGTAGAAGACTGAGATAGTAATGAAGGGCTAATAATCTGAGAATGAGAAAAGGAAGGGGAAACAACTTTGGAGTATGTGGGTAATTTTGAAGAAGATAATGGTGAGAATGGATTATATGATGGTCTAATATTTTGTGGTAATGACTCCAAAACCGTATATGATCTTGGAGTTGCAGAATGACAAGGTGAAGGATAGGGAGGAGATGGTGGCAATGCATAAGAAGATTTAGTTATTATTTTGGATTTTGAGGAAGACATAATTTTTCCTGTAAAAATTCTCGAGATAAAAAATAGGAAGAGAATTAGATTCTCCTTTAATATATTCGATATCAAAATTAAAAATACTTAATATAGCTTGCCATTTAACAAATATTTGTTTAGCAGTCAGGTTTTTCACATCTTTAATCAAAACTTCCTTGGTTGATTTACAATCTATCTTAAGTAAAAACTTTTGATTTAACAAATCATCTTGAAATTTAGAAATACATAATACAATAGCTAAAATCTCTTTTTTAATAGTGCTATAATTCTTTTGGGTAGGATTCCAACATCCTGAATGGAATCAAACAATCTATTCAGAATTATCTGATATTCTTTGTTTCATAATTCCTCCATAACCAAGATCAGAGGCATCTGTTTCTATAATTTTTAAAGTATGAGGGGATGGGAGTCCCAAACATGATAATTTCTTAACATGTATTTTAATCTGTTTTATAATATTTGTATGCTTTTTTGTTCATAGTGGTGGATTCTTTTTTAATCTTTTAAGAAATGGTTTGCATAATGGCCTTAGAGATTGATAAAAATCTGCAACATAATTGAGACTTCCCAAAAATCTTTGTAATTGTTGTTTATCTTTTATTTCATCTGAAAATTTATCAGCAAACTCTATTGCTCTACTAATTAGAGTAATAGTTCCTTGATAAATGTCATGTCCAAGAAACCTAATTTTGTTTTGAAATAGTTTTATTTTTTGTGATGAAACAACTAATCCATTCTGTTTAATAATTTGAACAAAAGTATTTAAGTGCTTCCAGTGTTGTTCAATAGATAAGGAGAATATTAATACATCATCTATATAAACTATTGAAAAATGAGTAAAAGGGGTAAATATTTCGTTCATAATATTTTGAAATTCACTATGAGCATTTTTTAATTCAAATGACATAACGTTCCATTCATAATGTCTAAATGGGACTGTAAAAGCTGTTTTATATCAATCTTTTTCAGCGATTTGAATTTGCCAGAACCCACTTTTCATATTAAAATTTGAAAATACTGTAGCATCATAAAGTCTAGATAATAAATCTTTCTTATTAGGGATTGGATATCTAATCCATTATAATACTTTATTTAAAGGTTTATAATTAATAACTAGCCGAGGAACTCCTCTTTCTAATTCTGCCTGTTTTTTAACATAAAAGGCAGTACAACTTCAAGGTGATTTACTTTTCCTAATTAATCTTTTTGTTAATAAATCATTAATTTCCTTTTTATAAAATTCTAATAATTCATTATTCATTTGAATTGGTCTGGTTTTAGTTGAAATATTTTTCTCAGAAAAGTCTTTCTCATAAAGTATTTAACTATATGTTGTTTTTTATTCCAAAAAGTATTAGGTAGGTTAGAGCATACTTATTTTTCAATCATAGTCTTAAAATTATCAATTTGTTTAGTTAATAATGGATCTTTTAATTATTCTTCAATTCTTTTATATTTTAATTCTTGTTTTAAAAAACATATTTGTTTTTCTTTTCTTTTAATTCTGTTTTTTGTTAAAAAATTAATCTTTTTGTTTAATGAAACTTCTTTTAAAGAGTTAATTTCCTTTGATACAGGAGAAAATATAAGTTTAAATTGGATTTCTTGTCCAAATATTTTAGTGGAAATTCATTCCTCTGTTACAGAAAAAGGGTAAAGTAATGTAAAGAATGGATTTCCTAATATTACTTTGGTGTTAATATTTTTTACTAGAATAAATGTTGTTTTAAAAAAAATTCCATTTTTACAAATATGTGCATTAGATAATTTATAATTTATGTTTAATTTTGTTCCATTAGCTTGAGATAATGTTTCCTTGATTGTTTCAAAATATTTAGAATGTATTAATCATTCTTGTATATAATTTAAATCTGCTCCTGTGTCTAATAGAGCAATTGTAGTAAAAGAAAATTCCTGATTAATTGAGACCGTCACTTCAGTATACCATTTTTGAAAATTTATCTTATTAAGGATATTAATGAAGTTGTTTGTTTCATCTTTAATAACAATTGTTGAACAATCTCCTTGTTCTTTATTTTGAGAATTATTTAAGTTGTTTTTATCTATTTTTAATAATATAATTTCTTGTAGTAATTGTTCATTTGAAACTTTTAATTTAAGATTGGATGTTTTTAAATTTTTAATTTCTTGTTTTATCTCATTAATTTCTTGTTGTAGGTCTTGTAATGTGATTTTTTATTTTTCTGTTTTAAATCTCACTACTATCTCTGAGAAATTATAGAGTTGAAGAGGCTACTAGATTGGTTTGATTATTAAAAGTATCTTTTAACTTTTCTAAATAATCTTTTCTTTCCTGTAGATCTTTGATCTTATCTATTAATTCTAATATAATATCCTCTTGTCTTGAAAGTACATTAATAGTTTTATTACAAAAACAACTATTTTTATCTAAACAATTACAAACTTGTATCTCATCTTCTTCGGATTCGCTTTCAGAAGATTGTTCCGAAAGACTTAATTCTTTTAATTGATAGATTTCTTCTTTTTCAGAAGAGCTTTTCTCTTCTTCACTTGAATGTATTATAAAAATATTTAATAATTTTTATTTTAATGTTTCAGGTACATCTAATTCATTAATTTTTTGTTTAACCTTATAATTTGATTTATAATGCCCAACTTTTCCACATTTATAGCAAACAATCAATTTTTTTCTTTTTATTGGTCTTTTTTTGAGGTTTTATCAGTTTGTTATATATTTGTTTATCTTTTATTCTTTTATAAGGTTTTTTATATTTTTATTTTTTGTTAGAATAATTCCTATAAATTCTTTTTCTCTTTTTGTGTCTTCTTGAAAGAGCTAATAATGGAGTATAACCAAACTGTTCACAAAAGGTACCTAATTCTTTTCTAGCAAATTTCTTTTCTTTATCCATTTACTTTTTAATCTTAAATCATTACACATAGTTAAACCAGTTCTATTAATAGTAATTATTATATCACCATATGTAAGACTATGAAAATCAATAGTACCATCTGATCTTACTAATGATTCTTGTACCTTTTGGGCGAAGTAATATAAAAGTCCGGTTATGAACTTTTCCTTCCAGTATGGTTGTTGGCAGTCATTTCTGATAATAACTTTAATTAGAAATTCATCTTTATATCAATGAAAATCAGATAATTGAGGACATTTTAAATTAATCAATAAATCACTGGTTCTTTATTTGAATTGGACAGAATCACCAACAAAGTGTTTGGTTAATACATATATTAATGTATTTACAACATCTTCTAATGGTAATCCATTTTCTGTTTTAATAACTTGCATATGTAAGCAGTTAATATTTGTGTCTTTTGATCATTTGAAAGGTAATGATCCCACCAGCCTTTTAGTTAGCCAGTAAACCCTGTGACAATAATATGTGCTACTTGGTGATCAGTTTTTCTATTACTTTTATAGACATTAGCTACCATAATCATTTCTTGGAAATGGTTTAATATTTTATACTCAGATAATCCATCTATATTCCATTCATACAATACATCTAGTGCAAAAGTAGATCTTAGTATATGTTTTCGTTCTTCGAATTGCATATCTAGAGGGGTAGGCCTCGGATATCAATTACGAGTAATAGAGATATGTTTTTTAGAATCTCTAGCTGAATAAGTATTAGCATGGTCTCCTCTAGTCTTATTTATTTGTAAGTCTAAATTTTTAAATTGATTTTCAATATTGCTTATTTCAAAATCAGATATTTCAGGAGAATCTGTTTTACTTAATACATTAATATGGGATTGTTTTGAAGTAGATGCAGTATTACTAATAGTTAATTGTTCTAATTTGTTAGAAATTTGTTCTAATAATCGTTTTTGTTTTTAGAAAAAATAGTTTTTACATGAGATGGGATCTCATAGGGAATGAATAAAGGGGTTTCTTTTGCTTCTTTAATAGTTGGATTAACATGAGATATTTGGGTTTCAATTCTTTCTAATTGTTTGCTCATGGTTTTTAAATATAAATTGGTGTAATTATTTTGTTGGATTATGTTATCAGTGTTTTTAGCTTCTACTGAACTATTATATTTTTTATTGGTGAGGCTAGTATTTAGGTATTTCTTTGATTGAATTTAATAGCTTCAAATGGAGGATATTCTTCATAAATAATTTGATTGTTTTCTTCTTTAATCCATTGGTTAGTAGTTCTGTTTATGGTTGATAATTGGTTTGATTTATAAATTTCAAACCATGTAAAGAAATGTATATTAATTTGTATTTCTTCCAAATACTGGTAATATTTTTCTTGAATATAATCTGTTTCTATTTTTGTAAAAGTCGAGAAAAATATTAATCTTTTATGACTATTGCAGAAGCATATATTGATAATGAGTGGTATACTTTCTGTTTCAAATATTTTCATAGAGTTAACACTAGGTTTGATCGGTTGAAAAGAAACTTTGACGTTGACCGAGCAAGACAACAGAATGTGTTTTTTGTATTTTTCCAACAAGTACGTTCAATTAGTGCAGTGCGTGGTTATGACTTGTGTGGAAGAGAGTTCGAGAAAGATCAGTGGTACGTGTTGAACAATTGCCCTAAGATAGAAAACCATTTGAAGTAAGTTATAACTTTTTCTTAATTTAAATTCGCTCATTTACTTTAGAAAAAATTCTAAGAATATAAAAGAGTTGTGGTAATCATCAATTTCAGTGATCATATTAACGTGCTCAAGGAACTGGGAGTAAATGATATAAACCAGAAACATGAATATGAGTTTCCGAGATGGTTTGAAGAACGAGCAATAACATTACATATGCTTTACTCAATAACCAATGAAAAAAATATTAATTTAAATTTTGATATAATATATATTTTACTCAATATGTAGGTTGTATAAATGCATGCGAATAATACAAATGATATATCGGATGAACTATATGCATTGTTGCGTGGCCATCGAGACGCGCTGCTCGATATTCTACATGTATTTATCGGGGAAGTAGGTATCACACAATGGATCGAGATTGTTATAGGAAAACTCAAAATAGTAGCATCTTAGTCGAAAGAAGTCATGATGGAAAAAACATTGATTTCTATGGGGTTATTGTCGATATAATTGTAATGAAATATTTGGGGGAGCTTGTGGGGTATCTGTTTAAGTGTGATTGGAGGGATTTAAGCAATTCTCGAACTGGAGTCCGTGATGATGAATATTTTTTGAGTGTTAATACATAAAAAAAATGGTATAAAAATAATCTTTTTATTTTGGCTTCTCAAGCATCTCAAGTATTCTATTTAGATGACCAGGAGTTAGGAAATCAATAGTGAGTAGTAAAAAAATATTCTCCAAAAAATATATATGATGTTATCCCTCAGGTGGAAGGACAAGATGAAGAAGAAGATGACCCCTCTACTCAAGAAGCATACCAAGAGAGTCAACTCGCCCTACATTTGTTTGTGGATTTGAGCCAGTATGAGATGATTCTATTAAATAAAGAAGATATTGAGGTTGAAATTGTTGATGCGACAATTGAGAAAAATGTTGAATCATCTGAAGTATCTACAGATGATGAGAGCGAATTGTCAAATGAAACTTATACAGATTATGATTGACCAATTATGTGTTAACATTACACTGGATGACAAATATTTTACTTATTGAATGTATCAAAGGTTTGAAATTATGCCACCAAAGAGGAAAGAAGTTCGCAACCCATCTCCACATGTTCCTAACTCTCCTTCAGACTCACCAATAGAGATTGACTTTATAGAATAAGGTAAAAATCTAATACCTATAAAAGTTATTAATTAAGGTCATATAATAGACATATAATAGAGATTGATTACAATGTTATATTTTATAGAGTCTACAGTACAATCTCGTCATGGTCGAGGCACCATTAGAGGCGTGACGTTGGAAAAATATCGTAAGGCAGGTAAGATCAAAGTTAAGATTCCTGACGAACATATCGGAGGCGAAGGACAACCAGCAGCTTGGCTTGTATCGCATGTGAGTGCTCTTACACGAACTTATGCACCTTTGGTAATGACTTCATGGAAGAAAGTTCCCCAAGATGTTAAAGAGCTTATCAAGAAGCAGTGTTTGGTCATGTTTAAAACATTGATTTAGTAGAATAAATTTATATATTTTACTTAAATTTAGAATATTATAAATGATAATATGATTGTGACTATTTTTTTCAAGAATGATTTTGAATTAAATTTTGGTAAGCGAGATGAGCGTAAGACTGTGGAAGAGCTTATGGGTAATGCATTCTGCAAATATAAGGCGGGATGTCATAAGCATTATAATAAGTTTGAGAAGAAGGAAGATGTACGTCAACATCCTTTTCAGGATGTCCGACCTTCTGAGTGGGAAAAATTTTGTGACATATTTGAGGATCCATCATATCAGGTATAATTAAATTAATTATTTTACTTGTCCTATTATTCATATCGCCTCATAATATTTTCAACTTTTTGCAAGAGCGAAGTTATATAAATAAAACAAATAGATCAAAATTAAAGATTAATCATCATGCAAGCTCAAGATCTTTCCATCACCTCTCTAAGAAATTGGTATTGCTATTTTTTTTTTATTGGATATAGTTGATTATTTGGATGAATCATAATGACTTTATATATTAACACAGATTTATTGTAGCAAGATTCATATACCAATTATGATCTGACAAAATTATATTTTGCATCGCATACTGATTGTAATGGAGAGTGGACTCATCCTGATGCCCGTGAAAATTATGTAAGTATTATAACCTGTTTTAATTAAATATATTAAAATATTTATGACGATATTAATTCTTTATCTTATATATGTTTAGGATAAAATGCTTGCTCTACGTGTTGAATCTGCGCCAGATTAAAATTCCTCAACAAGTGATATTGATATTTTTACACAAGTATTGGGTCAACATTCAGGATATTTGAGGGGTTTGAATGTTGTGTAAAGCCTTCTCCCGCTTACTCTTCTTCCGGATTTGCCTCTACGACTTCTATAGTACTAGAGAATGAGAATCGAAGAATTGACTATAAGACAGTACGAGTTAGAAGCTCAATTGGCAAAACAAGCAGACATGGAGATGCGCATCAAACAACATGAAGAACAACAAGAAGAGTTCAGGAGACATATGTAACTCCAAATGCAGCAGCTTATGCAAATAGGCCTCCAAGCAACTGATGGTTTTTTACATACAGATTTTGGGATTATCTATTTATGTAGGAACAATGCCAGTCTCACCGTTATTTATTTAGTTCACACTTATTATAAAACTTTTGTGAGTATTAAACAGTTTCTAATGTATTTTTTAAAATATTATGAATGTCTATTTAATTTTTTATTACTGAGTTTAAATAAAATAGTTATCATTCGAAAGACCACATAACTTTCAAACACCATTTATTTTCATAGCATTCGAAATAACTTTCTCCCCGTTCGAACGCTTATACCGTTGGATTTGTCCCTTTAACGTTCGAACAAAAAGCTATATTTATACCGTTCGAATGGTTATCTAATGTATTTTTGTTCGAACGTATTTTGCAATCATTCAAACAAATTAATCTAGTTCGAACATAAAATTGTAACCGTTTGAAAGATATTCTGGGACGAATTTCAACCATGACAAAAAAAATTCCTGATTCAAACGATTTCCTTCAAATTCGTCCTAAAAGATATATTTTGGGACGAAATGGTAATTTTCGTCCCAAAATATCTTCTGGGATAGTATTGTTGGAACGAGCTAAGGATCTCAAAATATATTTTGGGACAAAAAATTTCGTCCCTAAAGAGCATTTATGTTGTAGTGCATGAGTTGCTCAATCCAAATTAATATTCTTATAATTTCCATTGAATTTTATTCGGCCTGATCTATTGAGGTTATGATGTAGGAGGATCCGAGTCATATTGCACATTAATTACGCTGAAATATCTTGAGGTGGCAGATCAGTGCAAAAATTGTAGGAAATCGTGATCTTTCCTTGATTTGGGCACGTTTCAATATTTTAGTCATAACTTTGGTTACAGGTACCAGAATCATGCATATGACCCACTTTGGAAAGCTCTTTTCGGCACGCATATCATGGTCACCCAGCTATGCTCGGTGTACATCTTTTTCAAGGCTAAAATCTACTGTTTTTCTCTTTGAATCCCTATTTATAGTTATTTTTTACCTTTTATGCAATAAATTATTTATTTTATTAAGTATTTATTTTTAGTGTGATTATTGAGATTTTGTTATTTTTGATAGAATGCTGATATGGTCGATTTTAAGTTATTACAGCCCGGCTTGTGAGTTGATTTTGTGACTCTTGGATTTTGACAATTTTGAATTGGACATCAGAGTCATTTTCTCTGTATTTTAGGTGATTTTTTGTTTTTATTTCTTACAAATTATCTATTAAAACTAGCTGCAGAATAATCTTTATTCTGTTTGGTGTCAGGTTAGTGCCGTTGGCTAAGTACCGATCAATCTATTTGGGCAATATTGAGTCATGCGTTCTGAATTATTAGTTTTTGACATTTTGTAACCTAGAATTAATTCATGTCTTATTATATAATATTGTTCTTTTATTTTGATAAAATTAAAACGACGTAGCTAGCTATCAAACTTTCTCACTCTGACACACGCACTCATGACATGCATACACAAACAAAAACCACATGTACTATAGCTATATATAGCTAGCATGCAGCATGATAGATGCATCATGCATGCACGCATGCATATTGAATGCACGCATGCATTATCCCTCATATAAATTATAAATACATGCATGCGCTTATAAAAGAAGAAAAAACACGTACATGATCAAAGCAATATGCATGCTGACTAGCTAGCTACCTGAAAGAAAAGAAACAAAAGATCAGGATCCAAAAAAAACTTAAAACATATCATATTGTATTCTTGATCAAATTGGTTGATATAGTTTGTATCTAATGATCTTAAGGGGCATCATCTTAAATATTGAATAAATGTTAGAATGATGCAGCTTGAATCATGATGCCTGTATTGAAGCAGAAGTTTGAATGTTAGATCATAATATATAATAGTTTAGCATAATTAATGATAAAAAGACAACCATTAATTAATTCACAAATTTTAAATAGCAATTTATTAAAATCTTTTTTTTTTTTTTTAAATTCTTTGAGTGATTTTGTTTTACAGCTTGCAGCACCAGTACTTCTCATAGTGCTTGGTAATGTTTTCTTGTAATTGCGTGAAAAATTAGTGACAGTACTTGCATGATCATATATATCTTAACTAATTTATTAGACTAATTGTACGTACGCTAGCTTAATTACCAATTAAATCCTTAATGTAATTGACTATATGAATTAAATTTCCTCTAATCGCAGGTATCATTGAAATGTTGATCAATTTCCATATTGTATATATAATAGGCAGCCACAGGCTTTTTAGTGTTATTTGGGGGAAAATGTAATTGACCCATTTGTTTCTTTTTTCTTATTTTTGATTGTTAGCGTCTTGACATGCATGCATGGCATGGATATTTTATATTATATATATATATATATATAAATATTATATATAATATTCTTAATTAATGTCATATATATCAACTAATTACAGAAGGGTTTCAATTGTCACTACAACATATTATGGTTTTTGCGGCTGAAACTTTTTCGGTGTTATTGTGTTAGACGCAATAAGCATGTGGAGTCCATTTTATTACGGCGACCAATTATCCGACGCTATAGATAATATTTTGCGGTGAAGATGGAGACGCAGCAAAATTTGACCTCCAAATTCTTTTAACGGCGGCTCTTCTACTTATTACGACTATGTTTATGCGTCGCAAAAAGTGTCGCGGCACCACTTTTCGTTGCAGCAGTTGTTCTCGCCATAAAAACATGGGAACTATATAATCCCCTGTTTTCATTCTCTCCCAACCCGATGCCCTACACGTTTGTGTTTCAAAACACAAAGGTCCCCCACACCTTCCCACGCCGTTGCGTCACAGCCTCAGTTGGTAACTCTCGTTCTCTCTCTCTCTCTCTTGAAATCTTTTTACTTCTGTTTTACTTCTGTTGTCTTCGAGATGGTCATTGTGGGATGCCTTCAGTTGGCGAATTTCACCCCTCTCTCAATATCTCTTGCCCTACTCCTATCTTTGACGTGGTTCTTGCATAATGTTGTGCTATGTTTGGTTGAGTTATTTCCATTAGATGAATAAAAAAATTTCTTGCTATTGGTTTGTACAATTCGTTCGGTTGAAGCAGAAATACTTCTCTCGTTATTTTGCTCTCTATTTAATTTTTTGTTGCTGAAATTATTGAGCATTTTACTAAAAAAACAAGACAAGGTAAATCAGTGACCATGGCCAGTAGATTTAAGCCAACTATATTCACATGTGGCTTGGTGCACATTGAGACCGAACTGTTAATTATCAAATCTTTGTTCAAAGAACATCGAACTTGGGTTGTTGTTTGGTAGATGCTAATTTACATGTTATTGTTGGCTTTAGTAATTGTGTGTTCGATCGAATGTTACAACCAGGAATCCTCTTTCATTTTTTAAGGTAAATTATGCTCCTAAACATAGAGACATTCATGATATAAGGTGGTTACTTGAACCAGGGCTGATTTCTGTAGTTCCTTGATTTAAGAGTAATTTTGCGAAATTACTCACAACTGCATCCAAAGAAAATATTCCAGATCAAACTTTAAATATGTCTTTCAATCTTGGATACCAAGTAGGTGGCTGAAAAAGCATTCACTTTACCAGTGCACATGCGCATACTTCACGCTTACATACTTGAGTGAAGATTCTTCCCTGCCTTCACATTGTGTTTGGGCATGGTTTGACATTACCACTTTCATGAAAATGCTAGGCAAATTGTATAAGTGATGTACATAGTTCAAATGAGCTTCAAACATTATGGGAGATTTTGTATGCGTACATCCATTCATATATTTCCAAACCCTGTTGCCTTTTCCAGCAAATACATACCTTTCATATTTCTTCTATTACTTCATCCACCACTCAACTTGGATTCATGATCCCCTATATTTATTGTGCTCGTATCTATACACTTCTCAGTTATCTATAGAAACTTTAGATAATTATCTAAACAATAAAAAACAGGTATGCATGCATTTATAATTTGACATACATTTTCCCTTTTGACATTTGTAATGATGCAATATCTATTTTCTGCTGAACCAATCCATGTTCCTTTTGATTCGATGGATATCAAAGTAAATTGTAGTTTTGAAATAAACTTTTTCCAGATGGACAAAACTTGGATGCACCAAACCGATAAGTTTAGGTCAAGGGAATATGGCAATGGGGTTAGGCAATTCCTCGCAATGGCTCGAGCTCATGCCCAAAGAAATAATAGGGTGAAATGTCCATGCCATAAACGTCGTAATAATATCTTCCTACCCATAAGCAAGATAGAATGACATTTATTTATTATGGGAATAGATCCAAGCTATACCCATTGGATCTTTCATGGGGAGCCAGAACCCATGAATTTCATGGGCAAGGACGAAGATGATAATGATAATGGTGATGATAGTTATATTAATGACATCGACGATATGTTGGGTGACATTCGTGCGGTCACTACCGTTAGTGTTGATGAAGACATGGCCCCACATCCTGTTGATCAAAACACGGTTGATCCGGAGCCAACCACTTTTGAGAAGCTATTAAAAGATGCTCGACGTCCACTTTATGATGGATGCACATCATTTTCTAAACTATCATTCATAGTTAAGTTGCTTCACATCAAAATAATTGGTGGGTGGAGTGTAAAGTCCTTTGACATGCTCCTTAAACTATTGAAAACTGCTTTTCCTAAATCACTATTGCCTGATTCTTTCCATGAGTCAAGAGCATTGGAGCGAGGGTTGGAATTTAGATACATTAAAATTCATGCATGCCCAAACGATTACATATTGTTTTGGAAGGAAAATAGCCACAAGCAAGAGTGCCCTAAGTGCAAAGCCTCTAGGTGGTTGTCCTCCACGCCTTCTCAGCAACTAGTGCCCCAAAAGGTAGTGCGGTATTTTCCATTAAAGCCAAGGTTGCAAAGACTATTTATGTCCAAGAAAAATGCAAAATCCATGAGGTGGCATCAATTAGAAAGAGTACAAGATGAAAGCACATTGCGGCATCCTGTGGACTCTGAGGTGTGGACGTCCTTTGACAGCGAATATCGTTGGTTTTCTGAAGATGCTCGAAATGTGAGGCTCGGGCTTGCTACTGATGGATTCAACCCATTCAATAATATGAGTAAGCCATACAGCATATGGCCAGTGATTTTAGATCCATATAACTTGCCTCTATGGTTACGTATGAAAGATCCATTCTTCATGTTGTCTATGCTAATTCCTGTGCCAAAATCACTTGGGAATGAGATTCATGTGTACTAACGCCCTTTAGTTGATGAACTACTAGATTTGTGGGAGAATGAGGTTGATACGCATGATGCCATGGTTGGCCTACGATTTCGATTACGTGTGGCTTTATTGTGGACTATTAATGATTTCTCCGCATACGATAACATTTTTGGTTGGAGCACTAAAGGGAAGTTGGCATGCCCTTGTTGCAATTTAGATACCGAATCTATGTGGTTGAGACATGGGCGAAAATATTGTTACATGGGTCGTCGGTACTTCCTTCCAACAAGTCACATCTTGAGAACCAAGAAGAATATATTTAATGGAAAAGAAGATCACCGCATGTCACCTATGCATCTTTTGGCTGAAGATATAATGCACCAATTAAATAGCATTGGTCATGTGGATTTTGGGAAGGTTACAAAGAAGAGAAAGCGCACACTAGAGGAGTTAAATTGGACAAAACGGAGTATCTTCTTTGATCTACCCTATTGGCCATCCCTGAAACTACGACATAATCTCGACGTTATGCACATCGAGAAGAACATTTGTGATAGTGTTCTTGGTACATTGATGAATATTCCAGGTAAAACTAAAGATGATATCAATGCTCTACGAGACTTGGCCGAACTCGGTATAAGGAAAGAGTTACATTTAATAGAAGCTGGTGATCGAGTTATTATCTCTCATGCCTATTTCTGCTTGCAGGGAAATGAGAAGAAAGAGTTTTGTGCATGGCTGAAATCAGTGAAATTCCCTGATGATTTTGCATCTAACATCTCGAGTTGTGTTAATGTTAGTGAGTGTAAAGTATATGGTATGAAAAGTCACGATGCCCACATATTCATGCAAAGACTATTGCTAGCATCAATCGCAGGGTACTTAACACATGATATACAGTTGGCATTGATGGAACTTAGCACATTTTTTAAGGAATTATGTGCACGAACATGTCAGAAAAGCTTAGTGAAACGCCTTGAAACTTATATAGTCCTCATTCTTTGCAAGCTTGAAACAATATTTTCACCAAGTTTCTTTGACATAATGGTACACCTGGCTGTGCATTTGCCCCGAGAGTTGTTGCTCGGGAGACCAGTTCAATACAGGTGGATGTATCACTTCGAGAGGTATTTGGAAAAATTTAAATGATACGTGAAAAACAAAGCCTACCTAGAAGGATCCATTGCTAAGGCATATATTCAAATAGAATGCCTCACTTTCACATCCATATATCTGCATGATGTACCAACCAGGTTCACTCGAGAAGATCGAAACATTGATGTTGGTGTTCAAACATTCAAGATATCACCCTTATCAATATTTTCTCAAAAAGTCCACCCACTTGGTAATTTAATACCTGTCTAGTTAGATAACAAAGTATTTAAAACTGCACGATGGTACGCCCTCAACAACTGCACTGAGATTGCCCAATACTTGGAGTAAGCATCATTGTCTAATTCACAGTAACTTATCATGCATTAAACCATCATTGGACGTCATTTCTGCTAAAATCATTTCAAAGTAATACATTATATTTACTTTTTGTAAGGAGCACCACAACATCTTGAAGGAGCAGAGCTTATCTGACATTGACATGAGGCATGAAGCCGAATTTTCATCGTGGTTCAAGAAACGTGTAAGTTCAATTCACCAATAAAATAGATCCCCACCTTATTTCCATTATCATGTGCACGATTCTTTAACCTTGTCTTCCTTGTCTTGGGGTTATCATTTTAGATTCAAGCGCTGCATGCTAGGAATCCTGACAATGTGTGTGATGATCTGTATGAAATAGCTTGTGGGCCTGACCCTTGGGTGGGTTCATATTCAGGGTGTATAATGAACGATATACGATTTCATACAAAATTTTGAAAAAATAACCGTAGGACACAAAATAGTGGTGTCTTTGTTACAGTGAACACCAGTCAAATATGGTTGATTTCTATGGTGTTCTAAATGATATATTGGAGGTGAGGTACATGGGCTAGCGGCATGTATGGTTATTTAGTTGCAATTGGTTTGATGTTGGTGATTCAATTCGAGGGATTAGGATGTAGCGGCATGTATGGTTATTTAGTTGCAATTGGTTTGATGTTGGTGATTCAATTCGAGGGATTAGGATGGGTGACCATCTTACAAGTGTCAATCACAGTAGAACTTGGTACAAGGATGAGCCATTCATATTGGCTTGCCAAGCTTCACAAGTATTTTACCTCAAAGACACCATATTATCTGGTTCTTGGCCCGTTGTGCAGAAAATCACATATTGAAATGTTTATGATGTTCCACAATTGGATCGACATGATGATGGGGATGACTCTAGCGAGGCCAATGTCTTCCAGGAAGAGCATACTTCTGATGATTATGTGGAGGTTGACATCGACCACAATGTCCATCAGCCCGGATGGGTAAGGCCAAATATTCAACCGGACACGGTATCCACTACTGCATTAGTTGGGGCTTGTACTGGCATTCCTAAAAAATTACAAAATATGAATGACATTTTAGAGGAGTCAAAATATTTTTCCAGTGATACCATGTCCAATAGATCAAACAAGGAGGACCTACTTGGTGAGACCAATACAGAGACTGATGGTGCATCCTCTCCATCAGATGACATTGATTCAGGATGGGATTCAAACTAAAGTCTTACTTCCAACTCACCAATATTTATTAGTCACATAGCTTCCAATTGAGCTATGGTTATAGCATTTATTGGATGGCATCGACTGACATGGTAATTTTTTGTTTGGCTCAGATTGTGTAAATGGTTACGTAGGGTCAGAGGATAGAAAGAGATCACAAACTACCAGGTATATGTAACGGTGAATTTTCCTTCCTGAAATTATTAATCTTTTGCAGTAACTTATCATGTGATGGGCTTGGTTGAATTGATTCTTGTGTTTCTATATAGGAAAGGAGGAAAGTGTAAAAAGTTTAATACATCCAAGTAAACACGGTGGTATCCGCTTACAAAGTTATGTTTGCTACATGTCTAAGTTTAGAATAACTTATCAACAAACTTTTGGACGTTGTATGAATTTATCACCAAGTAAACTAGTAAACACAATAGCTCGCATATTTTATAGCATCATGGAATAGGTACTTTTAAACAGTGCATCACAGTTGAAAACATTTCCCCTATGCGTCATATGTGTTGTAGGGAAATCCTATCACATTCTAATATGCCATGCATACAGTTTACTTGGTGATAGGTATGAATAATAACTTTTTTCACCCTTTGCCTTAATGTAGAATATCCTGCTATAGGCAAAAGGTTACTGCAAAAAGTGGTTTCTCACATGGCTAGGAGGACTTCTGGATTGAGGGTTTTGATGAGATTAGGATGATGGAACTTCAGATGAACTTTTTGCTACAGTCGGAGGGCAAACCCAATACAAACTCTTTTGTTGCATTTTAGAGGGCCTGTCGAGCCCCTAATGTATAAGCATTTCAATGGCTGAGTCCTATCACATTTTGTGTAATTTGACACGGACACGAGACCATGTACTCTCCACCCTTAAACATCTTCACCAATCGATGTGGTGCCATGACATGTCTATGGCTGAATCCACCTATATATACTTTTTATGTTTCCATTACATATAATGATCACAAAATTATACATATCAAACTAATATAAAAAATAGATAATCCAAGATGTTTTTGGTACTTTTTATAGGTTAGAAGATGGGTAAACTAATTATTACACAAGGCTTAAATTTTATTAATTGTGCCAGGGTAAATATAACAGGCCAATGAGAGTTTTGAATTAATACTTATTGTACACTTATATTAAAATAAACTTAAATTGAATTCTCATCAATTTAAAAATAATGGTATGTGGCAATTTCTCAATTAAATGACATTATTTGTTTAGCCGACGTGTTTAATATGGAAATCATATTAAGTCGGCCATTAGGAATATACTTTAAAAGTTGGAGGAAAAAGTTGGAAACTAAAATATTCTGGGTACTGCTTGTTTAAGCTCAATGGAGCACGGAATTCATTGGCAGGACTTCATATTTTACTTGGCGAGATGGGAAAGTTTGTGTAAATGTGTAATCTTGTGCTCTGTGTTTTCTGGGAAAATGGGTTCCACTAGGCTTTAGATTGGCTAAGAAGTACACAGCAGATTTTTCATGCGTTCTAGAATCACAGAGCTCCTTGATGTGAGCAATGTTTTTGGAAAATACATGGTGCACACAGACCAACCATTCTATTACTATCATACATATATATGGTGCACACATGCATATATTTAATGGATTGGGGATGCAACTTGGGGGGAGTTAGTAGCACGGTTTTACTATTAATAGAATGGTTGGTCTGTTTATGTGGGGAAAGTATAGTCTCTTGGGTATCAAATCTGTGAACCTAACATTGATGGAATTCATTGAATGGGACTTGATCTGAAATGGTGTATATATAATGAGTATGTGGTTAGTACCATCAATTTTTGGAAAATTGATGAAAGGAATTGATTTCCACAAATCGACTAAATTGGCGAACTAAGTATCTTTCCTTCTACAAGGTGGACATTTCAGATAGGCTAATTTCATTGAACAAGTATTTTAACCATGTGATGTCTGTGTAGTAATGTACTATATATTTCCAATTAGGCAATTCCCTTGTATGTTCCAAATCAAAAAGCTATGTTCAATTCATAAATTGGGTGAAGCTATCCCTAAACTTAAAACATAATCATGCCATTAAACGAGCAATTGGTAGTTTACGTCTTATGTTTAATATGGGATTTTTACAACTTCCTGCTCCTGCCCGGGGAGAAAAGTAAGTTCTCATTGCCTTACTATGTTAGGGGAAGGGCGAAGTTCAGTCTTATTTGGCTCAAGCTAAAGCTAGCAAAGTCCAGAAAAAAGATAGAAGGCAGCACTTGCACTCAAAGACTCATTTGAATTTCCCTCTCGCGAGACTCGCTCCTAGCTTTTCGAAAGACAAGACATTTATACTCCTCGCAAGACAAGCCTAATCAATAAATAAGCTCTACCAAGGATTGCCAAGCATTTGGTACTAAGTTTCCTCCTCCGTTTTTAGTAACAAAATGAACTAGAAGTAGGACCAAACTGAGAGTTAGCAGCATAAACAAAGATGGATTTGTGAATGAGAAATACAAGTTTCCTATATTCATAGAAATCAATGGGAGAATGGAAAATTGCTCAAGTGGGTTGGGGATGGGGACCTGCCCCGCTAGATTCAGAGCATTCATATAGGCTTCACCTTGTACTCCGTTTATGTTCAAATCATTCAAAAGGAACTCCATAAAAGGGATATTGTCGCTTTCCCCATGTAAAGCTTCAGCCGCAGCCAGAACATCTTCGGGACTCCTATTAATCATCAACTCCACTAATTTAGCGTGTATATCAGATTAAAGCTCTACTATACGTTCACTTGAAGGGTTAAGACCAGGATGATCTTCGAAAACCCCATAAGAAGAACCCTGAGTGCCAAAAAAGCCAAATGATTGAAAACTAGAATCGTTAATAGTCGTCGTTGATTGAGATTGACTTGTAATAGTAGTAGAAGAAATAGTAGTAGACGATTGAGTACTATTAAGACTGTTTTCATCAAAGAGAAAGATGCATGGAAATCAAGGCATTCTTGATTGAGAAAAAAGGATTCCCTCCAGTTAACTCTAATTTCCAATTAAAAAAAAATCCATTGATTTTTAAATCAATATATTTGGAACTCTATTTTGATTTTCTTTCTAAAATAAAAAGAGTTCAAATATAAAATAGGAAATTACAAAAAAGAAAATCAAATAAAGATATAAAAAAATAAAAGTAAATAGATAATTAGTCTATCTATTATAGAAGAGGAGATTATATGAAAAATGTAACCGATTCTTTCCTTTCCTTGGGTTATTGGTCATCCTCCGGGAGTTTCGGATGATTAATTTTTATACTACTTGGATTATTTAACTGGCCAGCATATTTGGATGGATGCAGATTCAGCTGATATTCAATGAAAGCTAATGGGTGATTGTAAAATATCTGGTTCTGGGGCACAATCCTACCATGGATCGATTTAGAAAGGACAACACTTCATGTTGTCTGCCACATCACACAGTGTTCATAGCACATATTATAGTTGCCTTGTATTAAATGTCCAAAAAATATTACTTGAGTGAAGAACAGTACTAAATTGCTCATTATGGGAGATTTGATGATGTTATTATATGTAATAGAACTTCAGTACATCACTCAGGTGAATGAAGAAATACATGTTCTATGGTAGACAACCCATTCAACACCTATATGTGCATTAATGTTCTATGGATGGCATATTCAGGGTGTATATATAGTAGAGTATTGTTAGTTGAAATGCCTATTTCTGTTTCAGAAAGTAGGAATAACAAGCTGTTGTTACTCATGACTAACAACAAATCAGTTTATGCATTTGAGACTCAGGCCTTAACTAAAAGTAATATATATTGTGCCAGGTTTTTATTTAGGATGATGGCCATGACACATCTCTTAATGCATTAACTAATTTAATTGTTTTAAATTATTTAGGTATAATTTAACATATTTGAATTTACTGTTTGTAAAAATTAAAATTAATATTGCTAGCAATTAGCAATATTAATTGCCACCAATACATTATAGGCCAAAACATTAATTCAGTGCATCATCACCAGGACGAAATTCATTCATAACTAGCGGCCTATTTGTAACCCGCTAAAATATAGACACCATGGCCATGAAGTTTTTTTGTGGCAGGTGCGACACTATTTGCGACCAAAAGTGGGACTTTTTGCGTCAAAAGCCAGGAAGAATTTTGTGGATTGTTCATTTCCGTCGGGACTCTCTGATACATTTTCACCGTAAAATGTTTCAATTCTATCACTTATTTGCGTCCATCCAACAGGAATTCGTTGCAAATAAATTTCTTATTTCCAGCAAGGAAGAAAACATATTGCGACTGAAAACAAATGGTGGGAAATGCGGGATGATGTGAGCATTTGAGAGGAAAAAGTTGCGCCGGAAGTACACACATTTGTTTCGTCACTAATAAATTGTTACAGCGCCAAATCATGGACGTTAATGGTCAGATGTTTTTATTCGAACATGGTTTTAACGTCGATCACAACTATTCGGTTTGCGGTGATGAAAACCGACGTAATTAGAAACAATTATTGCGATGCGTGCTATTCTGCGGTTAAAGAGCTTTTGAGATGAATTTTTACCGGCCATCTAGCGGCAAAATGTGGCCGACGTACATAAAAACACTATAGATGCGCTTTTTTCTCTTTTGGCGGGGGATATTTTCGCCACTAATGGTGGAAAGTGTTGTAGTGTGTGACTTTTGATTAGTTAAGTTATTTATATATACACATAAGCTTATATTTTTATCCTCGAGTACTCTTCTTTCTATTAAATACTACTGCTCTTCCTCAATTCTTACAGAATGCAATGTGACAAAACAAAATGCAATCTAGTTTTGCATAAGGAAAGCAGCCAAAGCATACCTGAAATACACTACAGCACTCAAGAAATGAATAAAACTGATAAAGCATGCTGCAGTACAAGAAAAGAAAAAGATAGCAGTAGTAGCAAAAAGAAAAGAGATGGCACAGAAAAGAAGAACCTCAGCTAAGGAAATACATGGCTGCACACAAAGAAGCATGAGGGACATGATGCATAAAGCTGGCTCAACCATACTGCCTATAAAAGTTTTGAATTGATTGTGTAGATGATCAGAAACTAACTTTACAGTAGTTCTTTACTTTTCTGCTTTTCCTGAGATGTATATATATATGACCTTTGTATAATCGGAAGTTCCATCAATGAAAATCAATTTTCTTCTCATCTTCATTTGCTGTTCTCAACAGTTTTTAACATGGTAACAGAGCAGGAGTAATTTCCTGCAAATACCTTCTTTTTAATCACCTTTCATTGAACTATGGCCTCCTCATCTTCCTCCTCTTCTTCTCCAACAGAAGATCCAAATAGCCCTTATTTCTTGCATCACAGTGACAATGCAAACACTGTCATTGTTTCACAACCCTTGACTGGTCCCAATTACATTTCTTGGAGTAGATCTTTTCTTCTCTCCATTTCAATCAAGAATAAGTCAGGATTCTTGGATGGCACCATCCCCACTCCTGACCTTGCAGATGCTTCTTATGTATCTTGGTTACGATGAAACAATATCCTGCTTGCTTGGATTTTAAATTCAGTTTCCAAGGACATAGCCTCTAATGTGTTCTTTATAACTTCAGCTAAACAGGTATGGCATAAACTCAAGGAGCGTTTTGCACAGCCTGATGAAGCTAGGATATATCACCTTCAACACAAACTCAGTGGCATAGTTCAAGGGCATCTTTCTGTAAGTGACTACTTCACCCAACTTAATGCCATTTGGGAAGAGCTACACAACTATAGACCACTTCCCTGTTGCACTTGTGGTTTATGTACATGTGATGTTTTAAAGAATGTTGGTGAAGTTCAGCAAAGGGACTATGTTTTCAAATTTTTAATGGGTTTAAATGATAGCTATGATGTTGATAGAGGGAAAATTATCTTGTTGAGCCCTTTGCCTTCTTTAGATAAGACCTTCTCACTTATTTTACAAGAAGAAAAGTAAAGGCAAGCAAGAAACATAGTTGTTCCTGCTTCAGAACCATCTGCCTTACTTGCTTATGAAAATTTTTCGAAGAAAAAGGAGAACATAGATTTGGTTTGTGGACATTGTGGGAAAGTGGGACACACAAAGGAGAAATGCTACAAACTAATAGGATTTCCACCCACTTTCAAATTTACCAAATCTAAGTTTGGAAATGGTTTTGGAAAACCTGCTGCTCACTCTGCAAATCAGGTTGCTCTCGATGGTTCCATTGTGGATCAAGCTATTGCTGTAGGTCATGCATCTCCTGCACCAAGCACTTCTCAGTTGACCCTCTCTCAAACACAAGCATAGCACCTCGTGGCTCTTGTCAATGCTCAATTCCCTCAGCTGACATTAGGACACAATAAACCACATGTGCAACCCTCACTTGCTATCTCAGAACCTGCCCATTCAACAACATCTCACTCCAATCTAGCAGGTAATCATCATTATTTTTCCTATCCTAGCATCTCTCAAAACCCCTCTCTTTTCAATGTCACAAGTCATGATGAACTCACTACTCTTTCACAAGATCAGCATGATACCTTTCATAATACACCATGAATCATGGACACAGGAGCCACTGATCACATGGTGTGCTCCACCTCATTTTTTACTGACTCTTCCTGCTGCATTCAAGCTTTTGTACAACTTCCAAATGGTACAAAAGCTCAAGTCACACACATAGGCACTGTTAAACTTTTAGACTCTCTTCTTCTTGCTAATGTACTGTGTGTTCCCTCTTTTACTTTCAATCTCATCTCAGTCAGTGAGCTTACTCAAAAGCCAGACACTTGTCTGTTTTTCTTAAATAATCTCTGTTTCATTTAGGACCTCTCTTCATGGATGACGATTGAACTTGCTAAAATCCATGCTGGTCTCTATTACCTACTGTCTTCACCTTCAGACAATACCAATATTTCATCTTCAAGCCCATCTAGTCTAACTCGAGTCAACCAAGCTGCTGTACATCAAGATTTTGACTTATGGCACTGCAGATTAGGACATTTATCCTCTCAAAGAATGAATTTAATTCATTCTAATGTACCTAATGTAAAGTCCAAAGAAAAATCTCATTGTACAGTTTGTCATTTGGCTAAACAAAAACAACTTTCATTCCCTTCTAGTGTTTCAAGTAGTTCATTTCCTTTTGATTTAATCCATTGTGATATATGGGGTCCATGCTCCCCTTCAAGGATTTCATTATTTTTTAACCATTGTGGATGATTATTCTAGAGTTACTTGGGTTTTCCTAATGAGACTGAAATCAGACACAAGATCCCTCATATAATCTTTCTTCCATCTCATACAAACCCAATTCAACAAAAACATTAAGCAAATCAGAACTGACAATGGACTTGAATTTGCTATGACTGATTTTTACAAGAAATATGGCATCATTCACCAAACATCATGTGTGTATACCCCTCAACAAAATGGTGTTGTTGAGAGAAAACAGCAACATCTCTTGAATGTTGCCCGAGCCCTTCTCTTTCAAGCATCATTGCCAATCCAATTTTGGGGAAATGTTGTCTTGACAGCAGCCTATATTATTAATAGAATCTCCACACCTCTCCTCTCCAATAAATCTCCATATGAGATGCTTTTCTCATCACCACCTTACCCCCCAACAAGACTGCAATTGGCTGCAGATATGTTTATAAAACCAAACTGAAATTAGATGGATCTTTGGAAAGACATAAAGCAAGACTTGTGGCCAAAGGATACACTCAAAAAGAAGGTCTTGACTTCCAAGAGACCTTCAGTCTAGTTGCAAAATTCACCACAGTTCGAGTTTTCCTTGCCATAGCAGCCATTAAAAACTAGTCCCTCACTCAAATGGATGTTCACAATGCCTTTCTACATGGAGATCTCAATGAGGACATTTATATGTAATTACCTCCAGGCTATCACATCAAGGGTAAGCAGATTGAGGGGGAGAACTTGGTATGCAAATTAAATAAATCTCTCTATGGACTTAAGCAAGCATCTAGGCAATGGTTCTCAAAGTTTTCAAATTCACTCATTGCCATTGGATTTCATCAATCAAAATCTGATTACTCTTTGTTCACTAAGGTCAGTCCCAATGGATTTATAGCACTCTTAGTCTATGTGGATGACGTCATAGTTGGAAGTAACTCTCAAGAAGAAGTTGATTCACTCAAATCTTATCTTCACAGCAAGTTCAAGATTAAGGACCTTGGATCTCTCAAGTATTTCTTAGGATTGGAAGTTGCTAGATCCTCAATTGGAATTAACCTTTGTCAAAGGAAGTATACCCTCGAGATATTAGAAGATTCAGGTCTACTTGGCACAAAGACAATTTCCACACCCATTGAACTGAACCATAAATTAAGCCACACCACAGAAGAAATCCTCCAAGACCCTACAGCTTATAGAAGACTCATTGGAAGGTTAATTTACTTAACTATCACCAGACCCGACATCTCCTATGCTGTAAGTGTTCTAAGTCAGTTCATGGACAGACCCTCACAATCTCATTTGCACTCAGCCTCTAGGATTCTCAAGTACCTCAAAGGATCCATAGGTCAAGGCATTCTCTTGTCATCTAAATCAGCTTTACATCTAAGGGCCTATAGTGATTCTAATTGGGCTGCCTGCCCCGAGATAAGAAGATCTGTCACAGGGTTCTGCATATTCATTGGAGACTCACTAATAAGCTGGAAATCTAAGAAGCAAGCAACAGTTTCTAGATCTTCAGCTGAGGCAGAATATAAGGCACTAGCATCTACAAGTTGTGAGATCATGTGGCTTCTCGGTTTGCTAAAAGAATTTAATGTTGATCATGCCCAATCTGCTTCCCTCTTATGTGATAATCAGGCTACCATTCACATTACAAAGAATCCAATTTTTCATGAAAGGACCAAGCATATAGAACTAGATTGCCATTTTGTTAGAAAAAAAGTCATGGCTGGTATTATCACACCAATGCATATGTCTTCGAAATTTCAGTTGGCAGATATATTCACTAAAGCCTTGCCAACTTCTACATTTCAGTTCCTATTGTCCAAGATGGGTATTGCTAATATCTATGCCCATCTTAAGGGGGAGTCTTACAGAACGCAATGTGACAAAACAAAATGCAATCTAGTTCTGCATAAGGAAAGCAGCCAAAGCATACTTGAAATACACTGCAACACTCAAGAAATGAATAAAGCTGATAAAGCATGCTGCAGTACAAGAAAAGAAAAAGATAGCAACAGCAGCAAAAAGAAGAAAAGAAATGGCACAGAAAAGAGGAACCTCAGCTAAGGAAATACATGGTTGCACACAAAGAAGCATGAGGGACATGATGCATAAAGATGGCTCGACCATACTACCCATAAAAGTTTTGAATTGATTGTGTAGATGATCAAAAACTAACTTTACAGTAGTTCTTTACTTTTCTGCTTTTCCTGAGATGTATATATATATGACCTTTGTATAATCGAAAGTTCCATCAATGAGAATCAGTTTTCTTCTCATCTTCATTTGCTGTTCTCTACAGTTTTTAACATCAATATCCTCTCTCTCTCTCTCTCTCTCTCTCTCTCTCTCTCTCTCTCTCTCTATATATATATATATATATATATATATATATATACTTGCTAGAGCTATTAGTAAAGGAACATATATAACATGCTGAATTTACAGATATAATTAATAATACATGGAACTTTGATTTTCTAATTTTTCCTCATTCTTTAAGCAAGTAGAAAGCTTTCTCGATCGTACGTACTCATAAAATAAATTTACATGAAGAAGATGATCATAACATTTCTAGATCAAATAACACAAGTTAATTCAAAAGAAGAAATTATGTCCTATCTCCTCGAATATCTAAAGTATCTCGAAGAAATCCCATCAGCTAGCGCGGCCATGAAAGAAAAATCAGAGGATATATAAGCAGGATTTCTCCATTGGACAGAGCATCAAAAGTTTGCGAAATGATTCTGCGAAGGATGATGATGCACAATTTGCAAATCCGTGGTTGTTTGGCATGAGATATCTTCACTCATCAGGCTCCTGCATGCATGCATGCATGCAAAGGTACAGAAAATTAAGAGATCATATATAATGTAAGAGAAAATGTAGAAGAAAGATTAGTTAAAGTGCACCTTAAGTATTAATGTCATCTCGAATGAGTAAATATTGTAACACTTTTTTAAGAATATAATACAAATAATTAAATCTACTTATGTCATCAGTTTAAAGTTTTGGGACAAATGGTATTGATTTTACATGGTATTAGAATATAAGAGGTCTTAAGTTCGAATTGATCTGACTAATTTACACTGTACTTCATTTAATTAAATATTTTATGTATTGATCAGCATATTTATTAAGGTGGCCAGAGTGTTAAGAATATAATATAAATAATTAAATCAACATCTTCCCGTCATCTTAAATTTTTGGAACAAATTAATGGTACTGACTTCACACTCTTGATTTAAAAAGCACCAAGCAATATTCCCGGCTGATCAAATGATCATGATCATTTCACAAAATCAGTCACTGCCACCTAATTCATTATTATATGTATTGAAAAGCTATAGTCTATATATCAATTAATATTCTTTTGATCATTAATACAAGTAGACAAAGAAGAGTTTACTCTTTCAAACATAATAAAGAAATTAAGTATTCATCATGTATTATATATATATATAAATATATATATATATATATATATATATATTCATTAAATTAATGGGGTGTACGACGTTTGATCTTACGTACTCTCGAGGTCGAGATGCCCAAAGGGAACTAAGGGCTCGAAGTCGGCCATAGTACTCTGCAATTACAAGAAAACACCGAGCTGCCTGTCGGACTGTCAATATGTGACGCAATTGATGAAGGGTTTGCTGTCTCAAATTATCAGCCTGCAGATCAGTTTTCAAAAAAGAATGAACAAATAATTATTAGCTACGAGTTTATCGATCGATACATATATATATATATATATATATATATGAATTATGATTAATATGAATATCCAAGCAAACAAAATCCAACATTAACATCTATATATACATATATTATAATGCACAGTACACATTAAACGTCGACAACCAACGTAAGGCTTGTAGATCAGTACGTGAAATGTAAGTGGGGCTAGTCATGCAAGGGCACATAGACATGATGATAAACTATACATGCATAAGAATTTCAAATCAGGTTGAAACTGATCATGAATGCGTCTTTATCTGATCTGGATTTGGACTATTCCCTTTTATATATATATATATATATAAATAGAAATTTTATAATATTTTTTGTTAATTAATTAATATTGATAAAGATAACCGGCCACATGGATCATTATTTCTAAAGTTTTGTTGATAGGTCTGGCTAGGGTTTTTATTTCAACGGGCATCACTTTCAGACCAACTTTTGATAGAAACCTTTTATACAATAAGATGAAAATACCACATCAAAACCCTAGCAATCAACATCTTGCAGATGAACTTGATCTTATACTTCCTATGGAAGAAGTAGAAAATCCACCACATTATATACATGGCAGACATCATCACGTATAAGTACTACTGGAATTAGATGATCAACCCTGAATTACAAATTTACAATTATATATATAAATATATATATATATATATATATATATATATATATGTCATGAGGTGTAATTAACTTGGGAAGTTTGAATCGCGACGAAACAATTCTAGCTAGCTAGGATCGAGACTGCAAACAAGCTACATGCTAGCTACGTATAATAATAATAATAATAATAATAATAATATATGAACTTGAATATTTGAACAACGTAGTTAACCAACCAAATTAGCTTCACACATAAAAACAGCTAGGAATAATTATATAGATGTACGATTTAAGCAAAAGAGTAATGATACCCGGCCACACAACACATTTCACAGGCAATACATGTTGCAAAGCTAGCAGCTAATTAAGCTAGATCAAGTACTTGCCATCTCCATGCATCATGTCCATCGATCCATTGTGGGCACGCCAGCAGATGTTAGCTAGGCCGGCTGTGAGATCTAATACCTTAATTTTTCTCTTCTTATATAATTAGGAGCCGATATGTATTAACCAGGCAATCAAGAGGGTTTAGGGTTAATGGAGGTGGGCGGGTAATGCAGCTAACTAGCTAGGAAGATTGATCGTGAGTACTATCGATCGGATCTGTTTTGAGATGGGATTAATCATGCTACAAGAAAAATAAAAATTTATAACGGGTTATTTGCGACAAAAAGGATTATAAAATTTATAAAAAATATCGAATAAATAAATATTTTTCTTGTAATGATATATACACATATATAACAAGTACTTTAGTCCATGATGCATGCAGCGTCAACAATTTGAATATTTGCTGGCCATTTTATATATATAATTATAAGAATTAGCTAGCTAGCTATACTAGGACTTTGATCATCAAAGTTTTTGAAGGTTTGAGTCTTGAGAAGTTAGTATACGTATGTACCTAAACCGGGCCTATTTTCAACCTGGCCGCGCGGGCAGTGCATGGGCACCACGTCTATACGTATGAAATCATTTTCAGAGTCTCAACTAATTGTGAACAAAAAAAGTACATCTTTTTCTACAGCTTGCATGCATATATATTGGCACGTGTAGCTAGCCTAGCTATTTCTCTACGTATAATTATAAGGAATTAATTAAAGGTCCTGGATGCTGATTGTGACATGATATATATAATTAGTTTCTAAACTTTGGTTTTGTTTAGATAGATCGAGCAAATTTTAGTAGTACTATAGCCAGGAACTAGCCATGCATGCATGATTTTCTGATCAGTTTTAGTACTTTGGTATTCCTAATAATTTTATCAAATTAAAATCTACATCTTTTTATTAACTTAAATTTTTGAAACAAATGATGATTTTACAATATCTCTCAAAATCGTTTCAATTTTAGGAAAAATACGGTACTTAATTTATACTTCTTCGATTAATTATCACTATTTTTGCAATAATCTACTGAATTTCAAAATTGTTACATGCCCGCCCCCATTCTTCAAATCCCACCATCCATTTTGGTATTCCTAATAATTTTCCCAAATTTTAAAACAAGCAAGCATATATATATATACAAACAAACAAACATACATACATATATATAGATAATTACCATGAGATAGTCTTCATCGATCGTTAAAGGATGTGATCATGATGACTAGCTAGCTATGGGTAGTACTATTAATAACGTATTGAGAAGAGTAATTATATATAATATACGTCCTAACTAAATTCATGCACGTAATCTTGAATATATATATATATATATATATATATATATATATATAAGTAATAGATCCTCATCAAGAAATAAATTAATCAACAATAATAATGATCGAGCTGGTTTAATTATTAATATTTAATTACCTGCCGGATGAAGCCTTCAAGATTGGCAAGCTTGCCCAAGGCAACAGCCATCTGCTGCATGCCGTCGATGACCGGTCCGGCTGCAATGGTGTCGATCAGAGACTGCTGGAGCTGTTCCTGGCCCTGGGAGAGAGCCTCCTCAGCCTGTTGTGTGGAATGTTGCAGCCGGGAAATTCCCATCACTTGCTGTTCTGTTAGTGGGTCTAACTGACCTATCAACATCTGATTAACACCCCAAAATAAATATAAATCTATTTTAAGTTTATATATAATATAGTATATATAGATATGAATTAATTAAAAGTATGGACTGAAAATAGAAAAAATATATTATAAAACCGTGATGAGTTCAGAGGGCCTGAAACCGCCTATCCAGAGGAAGCAACGCTCAGCAGGAGACATCCACTGGCCAGTAATGAGGTGAAATACATCAGATTTGGCAGCCACTCCCTTGAGCTCGAAAATCTCATCGTAATGACAAACATATCCGTCAACTATTATTCTAAGATCACCATCTGGCAAATGTGCATGCAGCCCCGTCCGAAGCTCTGCCATCAGCCGGTGGTCGTCCTCTATCCATCTTGCATATTCCATGTCAAATATTGCAGCTCCTACAAGATATATATACATGATATATATAATATTTACTCAACATGTAGGATACAATATTGTGAAGTGATCACGGATTGAAATATGCATCAACATCCACGTGTTATAATTTCATTTTTAAGATTTAAATTTTAAAATTTATCTTTCAAATCAAACACGTAAATATTATTATCAATTGGTTTAGGTTGGACTGTTAAGATCAATTAAAATTAAAAAGCGATATAATCTTTGACCATTATAGCTTGACAAAAGATTTAGGGAAACAAAATGTAGCAAAATGTTGTTCTTTACACGCACTCCTTACCTAATCGCTAGCCACCACATGTTGTCTTCTTTACAATATATAAATATATATATATATATATTTTATACAACAAAGGGCATTGCTTCTTGGGATATAAAATACATTGATCATAAGCTAATTAATGTATCTTTAAGAAAACTCACCAGAGCTTAGATTTCCACAACCAGCCAAGAATAGCCCCTATTAGAGTCAGACAACCCAAAATATATAATAAGATTATTTAATATTAATTAATCTGTCTATAATTTGAAACACTCATTTTTTATTTTAAAAAAAAAACAAAAGAATATTTTTCAATTATTTGTAAATTAATATTGTAACAAAATAATTAAAGCAAGTATACAACCTGTGCGCGCGCTCTTTGTAGGTCTTGTTCCATCTGAGTAAGCTTTATTCTACTTGACTCTAGCTGTTGCACATAAGCCTAGAGAAAGAGAGAGAGAGAGAGAGAGAGAGAGAGAGAGAGAGTTATCAGATTCTAACGTTTGAACCCCAAAGTTGAAGAAGAAGTGTACAGTAAATAAGTTAACACTAATTACCTTTTTCCTGAGGCGGCTTTTCCTTGCAGCTTCTCTGTTTTGAGCTAAACGTCTCAGTGTCTGAAACCATTAATGCTCAAGATTTCAGCTCAAAACTTCAATGCCATAGAATATAAAAGTTTTGAAATTTAAAAAAAAAAAAATATCAAGGAAAAACTTTTTAGTGTATTGGAGGACCTTAGCATCAGGTTGTTTCTCAGAAGTTGAACCGGCTCCATTCCTCTGCAATGAATAACCAAAAATATAGAAAAATATAAAATAAGAAAAGATCATATAATATGACAAATGATCATTTTTTTAAGGAAAATTAATTGTAAGAGCAGAGATGATATCAAGACTATGGAAAGCGACTGAAATAGATATTTTTAGATTCTTTGCTAAGCTTGTTTCTGGGAGGGAGAAAGAAGAAAATATTTTCATATGTTTTTGTTTTATCTTCTTAAGTTTATTTATCAACTAGACTTAAGGGGGAAGGAAAAGAGATGTAAAAAATGGTTTGGCAATTATTTTATTATTCTTATTTTAGTCTTTAATCATAGGAGAGCTCACAGAATTTCTTGGAAGCATTTCTGATTTCTGATACAGATTTGAGCACTGGCCTTGAGGCAGCTGGTAATCATCAACATAATAAGGATAGCAGAAGACATCATTATCTGCCATTTGTGTTTGGTGTTTTTTTTGTGGTTTGTTCTAATCCCAAAACAGATGTTAGGCTAAAAGCAAGAAGGTTGCCGTCTGTGTTTTCAGATTGCTGTGATTTGGTTCCTATTTCCCAAACAGATCCAGGGATTAAAACAAGAAGTTTTTGTTCGAGTCAAAGGGGTTGGGTGAAGTGTGTCATATAATGAGAAAACAGTGGTAACTACTGTGAAGATTCTCTCTTTTCTGTCCTCAGTACTCTCTCTCTCTTCATGTCAGACATTCTTCAGAAAATCATTCAGAAATCAGGGAAACTCTGCACTTCTTTGATTTTCTGAGAGTTGTTGGGATCTGTGCTGTTGTATATGAAGATACGCCGTGAGAGAGAGAGAGAGAGGGAGAGATCAAAACAGTAATAATAACAATAAAGGTACGACCTTTTTCCAGAGTTTTGGGATATGGGATAAAGAGAGAACTGCAAGATTAACATTAAACTCAGCAGGTTAAAGAACCTTTTCTAGGGATGCTTTGACAGCTGATTGATTCTGCGATGGTCCTGTTCTTGATATATCATTTGACATCTCTTGGTGTAGTTGTTGTTGCTGTTGCTGTTGAAGCTGTAGATGCTTCTGATCAAAAGCCTGCTGATCTGAGGAATTAGATGCCTTTCTACTGATGGAGATTCTGGTTCGAACTGGGCATCAGCTTTGCTTGAAAGAGTGTTCACTGCTGAACCTGAATCAGTACTCTCACCGCCTGATTTTGAACTTCCCTGTTGTAAGAAACGCACCAAAAAAGAAATTTCTCACATAGGAATCGAGCCCAGAAAGAAGCATAGTCCCCACAACAGACTCTCTTTGCAGGCAGGCCTGTATCTAAGAATTCCATCCCAAACAACACATAATCAACTTAAAAAAACAAGTTTTCAAACGAGAATTTGAAAACTGTATCATGAAAGTGAAATGTTCAAATGGTCGATTGGGATGTTCTGGTGTGGTTGAACTTTTAAGCATGTTTATCTAGAATTCATACGACAATAGATGGTCAAAGACGGAGAAAGTAGACTATTACTCTTGGGGTGGTCTGGAATCTCATTGGCCATGAAGGGAACATTTCCAGTGTGGCTGCAGGCCTGCCTGTAAATAAAGCTGCAAGAATCACAAAAGCCAAATCTTCAGAGGATCACCAAAATTAAAAGAGTCCAAAGACTTGAAAATCTCAAAAGGTAGAGGAACCTAATCCCCCATCTTTTTTCTGAAGTTATGGAGTCAGTAAATCATGCTGGGGAGGTCAGGTTTCTAAGTTTGCAGCCTCACGCCACCCCAGTCTCTTCTCTAGGAATCATTACAGTATTGGAAATGGCAACCCCCCCCCCCCCCCCCTACTCTCTCTGCCTTCTGTAGACATATTCAAACCTCACTTTCTAGTCTCTATGCTTTTAGGAGTTGGTTATTCCCATCATACGTCACCAAAGGAGAAATGATAGATAGATAGAGAGAAGCCTACGTGCTTTAGCGTTAGCCTCATCATTTCTTGCCTTAACTCCTTGCAGCACAATTGCTTCTTCTAGCTCTCCAAAATCGAAAGCAGATCCTTCTTGATTGCTAAACAAGAAAACAATTAAATGACCCATGTCAGACATGATGAGCAGAGAAGCAAACAAAGCCAAATCAAGTTTTTGCTGAGAAAAGAAGGGAGTCTGTTTAGCAAATAATCTAGGATTTTGCATTACTAAATAAGATTTTGATGGAAAACAATGAAGAAAATTGTCCTGATACATGAAACTTGTGGAAGGAGCATTAAATCCATGAAAAACTGCATAAGGGACATGGTGATTTGAAGGTCTTGAGTCCGATAAACCAGTCTCCCCAACTCTATGGCTCGCCATGCAAAACCACCTCAGACTATTTTCATTTGGAAGGAACTGAAAGGGAACATGTTGCAGAAACAAATACCATAAGAAAAACAATAAAGAGGAGACTTGGAGAAATATTCCCAATATTTCATTTCTGTTTTACCTCAGTTTTGTGGAAGTTCAAAGAAGAATTATATTATGTGCAGCAAAAGCCAGCTGAGAGATAGAGAGGGAGAGGGAGAGGGAGAGGGAGCTAGCTAGAGAGAGAGGAAGAGAGAGCAGCAAAGGATCAAAGATATCTTGTCAAAGTATATTTAAGTAGCCTCAAGAGGGTCCAGTCTTTTTCTGAGATCTTTCTCTCTCTTTTTGCACCTTTTGATCTTTCATGCGGGTGTCTCCATCTGTTTCTTTCCTCCTCTGTGAAGAAACCTGAGTGATTAGTCTGTTCAGGCTGCTTTCTCATCCCAATGGTCATAAATATTTATGAGACTTTGAAACTCATCCCCACCGTACAGAAAATCTTGTCCTTAGCACTTAGCAGCCTGTCTCAGGTCCTCCCAAAGAAAAATTGTTAGCTGAAATATGAATGACATTATGCAACTAAAATTGTTTAGATAAATATGAAATTTTAATAAAATAGACATAATGTATCAGGACAAAAGTGACACATGTCTGTATACTTGATAATTAATTCCTCTTGGTGTGAAAAAAAAATGGAAAGAAAACAAAGGGTGGGGTCTTTGGCAGGAACCCACGAGAATCACTGACTCCTACTCCACTCTCTCTCTCTTCCAACCGCCTGTGTTTTGTGATTGGTTCCTTTACGGGGCTCTTCAGGGCTGCAAGCACTTGCAGAAGAAAAATAAACTTTCCAAATAAAGAACAATAAATCCAACATTGAATAGGAGATAGAGACAAGGTTCTCTTACACAAAAGATGGTAAAAGAAGAGCCAGCAAAAAGCTCTAAAGATGGTTTTCATGATCTTTTTACACCCCAAAGAGGGATTGAGTTTACTTTTGACAACAACTAGAGAGAGAGAGAGAGAGAGGTATTTTATTATTATTTGAAGCTTCTGCTCGTACCATTTCAACCATAACAATAGAATAATCATCCACAAGCAAAAATCTCCACTTTTTATAATATAATCCTTGCTATTTATCAGATGTATTTGATTGGAATTATCCCTTTTGTTGATGGGTCAACATCCATTTCCTGTCATCACCTAATACCATCCCATATTACTATTCCTTTCCGTTTGTAGAAGTTTTGGCATCCCTGTAGAGGCCTCAAGGTGCTGCAGTTTATTCATGGCAGACTACTAATGTTTTCATCTTTTTCCTTGTTATGCTCGAGGTTCTGCATCAGGTCTCGTTTCGATTGTTTTCCATGTCCCAAAACATTGTTTCCTTTCATGAGAAACCTGATTAATTATTGATCATTTAAATAGCATCCTTTTTTTTTTTTTTGTTATAAACTCTTAATAATTTGTTGTTTGAAAATCAAAGGGTATAGGCCAAAGTCCTGTAGCCTGATTGACATAAATCTCGAGCCTCTAAAATAGAGGTCTTGGTTCAAAACTCCCCCCTCCCCAAATGTATCAATTAAATAAATCAAAGGGTATAGAAAGAGATGGATGGATTAACTACATTATTTCCAGACTTGTTATATATTTTACATATCCATGGCCAGCATTATTGAGGAAAATATATATATATATAGAGAGAGAGAGAGAGAGAGAGAGAGAGAGAGAGAGAGAGAGAATTTAAAGTAATGGCCTATGGGAGTCATTATTTCTCATATTAATAGGTTGGATGGAAATATTTTATGTTGTGCTCATCTACTACCTTTGTAGGTAATATGCCTCCTACCAATTATTCTTTTTATGATGAATGATTGGCCTAAAAAAAAGTGTTTATTTCAAATAGAGAAGTGTTCATGGATTAGGTTACATTATTATTATTTTTTTTCTAGGTGCTGCCACTTTTGTTCCCAATAAACCTTACAGCATGTTCTTGTTATGGAAAATATGCTGAGGAGCCTTAGATTTCTGTATCCATGGAGTTCCTTCCCTACTCTATCTGCAGAAAGGTGATTGGTCAGGATCAAATCCAAGAATTAATTATTAATATTATTAAGATTTTGATTAAACTGGATTAAGTCATTGCTTGTCCTCTAAGGAAGGAACTAAAGCTTATAATATTACTTGTTTACCTCTTTTACACTTGCTTTAATCTAGAGCAACTTGCATTTTATGATTAATTTACGTCAATTTTTTTAGAGTGCCATCATTTCAGCTGCTAATAAAGGTAAATGGAAATTGCAAAATTGAGCTGAAATGCCATGAAGAAAAGCTGCTAGGATTGAAGATAAATCATGGTGTTGACCTTTCACCAATAAGAAAGATCTTGGAGGCCAATGATTAGCAATGGACCCCAGATGGTAGTGAGAAATTATGATTAGTCAAGAATGAAAAAAAAAAAAGAAAAAAAAAATATCTAGACAAAGCAGTCCAACTGTCAAATCTACATCCAAATCACTCACAAAATTTTCACCAAGTAATGGATGAAGATCAGTCAATTCCTTGAAATTGAGTCATTCTTGAATTATTCACATGTTTGATTAGGTTGGTTAAATGGTGAAGTTGCTGACTCAGAGCAGCCTTAAAATCAACAAATCAGTCACGGGGTGGTGCAACAATTCCTACTACTATATGGGATCGAAATGATAATGGGAGAGATGAGTCGTGATATTTTTCATGGAGAGAGACCAGCTAAGCATGATAGGAATACAATTTGCAGAAAAGCAGCAAAATTGGGAACTGGGAAGAGCATACCATATGTTAAGTATTTTTTACTTTGAGAAATTATGCTTGCAATTCCTTTGAAAAAAAGTAAGTAAACACGAGACCTACATTAAAAAAAAAAAAAAAACTAATATTTTAATAGTAAACTCTACTCTTTTTTAAAACGATTACGCAGCACTTACACTTCACGACTGTATATAGCATTACTTTTTTTTACTTATTTTGCCAGAATTTCAATTGTATTAGTGGATGAATTGGTGCTTAGTTCCATCACAGACTTCAAAAAAACAAAAAGACGGTATCTCAATTTTATTAATTTTTTTCGATATTTAACTTCAATAATTTGCAGTTGGTGTTCGTGTGGTAATGCATGTTCAAGCCCTGCCTACCATCTTGAATAGTGCAATGCATCTTCACCATGTTTTCCTGAGAAAGGGAACGGATTATTATAAAATAAGACACGAATATACATCTTTCCATCGCATGAGATGGGTTGTGTGCTTGCTGCTGCTGCCGCCTCCTGCTGGTGATGTATTAAACAAGTATAGTTTCTTAGTGGGGTTGGTTTCAGTATTTGATACCTCTTAACTACTATGTCTTGTACCTAAGGACCACTTACAAATGAAAAACTCAGACATTTGAGACCCTTTTTTAGTCAGATTCATCGGAACCGTTTATCTATTCACCAAAACTGATCTTGTCCGTCCAATCTCTAACAGAATATACCCAATGATTTTTCCAAAACTAAGATATATTTTCTGCACCTATTCTCATTCATCAAGCCTTGAGCATTGCTGTTCCTAGACCCCACAACAGCTACTACCCAGATTTCCTGCAGTTTAGCTTCCAAAAATCCTGCAACTTCAATTTGGTTTCAAGCTATCAATAAGGGCACTCGAGGTTCAATCTTTTCTTCAAAAATAGCTAATAAACCTTTTCCTTTATCATAACTGGCCAGCATTCCCCTAAATTTTTCTACCAGATTTCCTTAGAAAAACCATGTCAAGGCAGATTCAACAGCTCCACCATTGTTACTCATCTTCTGAACAGCTATAACTTTCTAGCAAGGTATCACACTGGACTTTTCAGTAGCAACTTATGGGACTACAGTATGTTGAATTATAAAAAATTCCTGGAAACAAATTTATGATAAATTTCTCAAAAGAAGTTGCTATCAAAATGAAATTGGAAATGAGGGGAAAAATAAGTTAATTATGAAGGCATAGCATAGAAGTATCCTAGTCAAGCAACTTTTAGAATAATGCATACTAGTTGTATTGGTGAGAGCATAAAAAATTTTAACTAATGTAAATGGATGAATGTAAATTCAAATCACCGAATACAAACAAGTCATGTCGAAAGTATGGAGGATTAATAAATATATTTTCACCATCATCATCATCACAATTTGACACATTAATAAATATGTTTTCACCTATTAGTTAAGATGAGCGAGACAAGAATCATAAATCCAAACTCATTTCAGTTATTTCCTGGTCCAAGCATCAATTGTGGCTCTCACTCTCCCAGACAAACTTGCATCTTAGTTATACATGTAAATATAAAGTAGAGATTCTCTATTCATGTAGGTATACATGTAATTTTTGTCAGCTGGTCTTGGTAGGGTTTAAGAGCCACCATCCACACAATGTTGTCCTAAATGCAATAGCAATGAACACACAGTAGTACTGACATTTTATCCTTCTACAATTTCCAGCCCCTTCAATAAATAACCTACAGATTTCCACAGGCTGAAATACTAAGGAAAAAAATTATCAACTATGTTCACCTTTGAATGAAATATCAAGTTGCTACTTTAGTAAAAGTGTTCTTTTTGTTTTCCAACAAGCAACAATTCTTTGGAGGATGAGTAGCTGACTAGCAATCTTGATATCAGCATGCCATAAAAGATCAAGGCCCTTAGAATTGATTGGTCATCTTGGCAATTGCCATGAGTTTTGGTGATTTATGTACGCATTCAACAAATCCTGAACCTAGAACCTCACTCTCTCCACTCCTTTCTCATGAGTTAAGTACCATTGAGCTAAAGCAACATAGGACCTCAAACAAGGCTGCAACAAACTTTGAATTGAGGAAAACCCGTTCAGGAACTGTGACATAGCAACACCGCCTCCTCCCCCCCCCCCCCCCCCGCAAAAAAAAAAACAAAAAACAGTATAATTGAGAGATTTGATGGCCGATGTAAAACAATGAATCTTTGCCACGGCAAGACACCATCAGAAGTGTTTTGTAAACATATCAATGGTCAATTTCAATTGCCCTGGCTAGTTTTAGTTCACTCAATTTTTTATTGGCACTATGTGAACAAAGTCCTGACTAGTCCCGAGGGTGCACAGGCCCTCCTCGACAAGGAATTTTCCACAAGTGCACTTCAGAATTCAAAGAAAAAATTGTCCCAGTCCAATGGCCCCTAGAATCCCATTCCAATGGCCCCTAGAAATTATTTGCAGCCAATAGGATTCGAACTTTAAACCTAGAGGGCGCAAAATATCACCAAAATCAAGGCCCTCGCCACTTGAACCAACCCCTAGGGGTTTCGTTCGTATTTTTTATAATGCAATTTTTAGCTTTTGCTTATTGAAAAATGAACAGAAAGCGCGCCTCAGCTGCACTTTAGTCATGGTACTTGGCTTGTGGTATCAGGGGCAGTACACTCTTACAGCTTCTCACTTCATGCATTAAGCATTTCTAGACTTTTAATAACACCCCTCAGTGCACATCTATTCTGATACCAAACTCAAAGATGACTGCACCTGATTTACTACAGCACATAAGCAGATGATTAATTTCTCTGCTAAGGAGCAATCAAAATAACACAAATTCTATCATTGTTACTCATAAACTCGACCTGCTTTTTATTATTATTTTTTTATAGGTAAAAAAAGTTTTATTGAGGCAAGTAACAAAGGCATAGCCGAAGTATATAAAGTATACAAACAAATGCGGAAACCTAATTACAAGTCAGGGAGTAGAACAAGACTTTTTATTATTTTATCATTGTTACTCATAAACTTGACATGCTTTTTATTAATTTTCCTTAAAACAACACTTCTAGCTATGCCTTTTACACATTTTTTAATTGTATGTAGTTACTTTGTGAGTAGCTTAAAGATACAAAAATAACCTGTCTTTCTATGTAGTCAAACAAATAACTTAATGAAAAATACATAATTAGATCAGCATTCTCAGTTGCATGAAGATTAGAAAACCTCATGATCAATCATTTAGAGAGATACCAATGAAACTCATGGAGCAACATCACAAATGACAAAGATTAAACAGGATCGAGTCAGCAAAGAATACCATGGGGAGAGAGAGAGAGAGAGAGTGTTGTCCATAGAAATTTAAGGAAAAGGAAAATAATCGAAAATATATTTACTTCATTGAAAAAATACTAAATTAGTCGAATAGAAGAGATTGGAATTATCATGTATCAATACAATGCCCTGTCTCCATATGATGCATAATGTACCTGCATATGTGCCTAAAGTCCTGTACACAACAGACCTGAACCAAAAATGGAGTTCCAATAATGGCATTTTGCATATTTCTACACAAACTCAAACCGCACCTCTAAATGCATGTATTTTCTCATGAGCTCAACAATGAAGGACGTAAAATTTGCCAGTATCTGGTAATCCTCACGTCTGGCCTCTGAAATAAGCCCATGAATGACCAACTTCTTCAGATTTGGGAGTCGTTTCAGCATCTCCTCCACCCAGAAGGAGAAAAATTCATCAATTACAGTCCAACTAAGCTCCAAGACAGTCACATTTACCAAGTCAGAAGACCCTTCCAGATACGAGAGAGCGATATTATCTCTATAGTCATACCCCATTGAAAGGTGAGTCAGCTGCGGGAAACAAACACCAATTCTTTCCAAACTCACAACCTCATCTTCTTCATCAAACACCACTTCACAAAGGCGAAGCCTTCGTAGTTTCGATGATCTCAAGACAATATCATAGAACTTCGGCCACAAAATTGAGAAGTTGCTGATATCTACAATCTCAAGATTTTTAAAAGTCTCGCCAATATCAAGATGTAGCACACTAACATCATCAATCTTGAAGTGCTTCAAGGTGCCCTTTCCGACAAGTTCAAAAACCTCAAGGGCACAACCTTTCAAGTGCAAACACTCAATGCTATCTGCCTCCAATACAAACTTGTCCAAACTGACTGCTTCAACATAAATACTTTTTAACGTGGGACTGCTCAGCTCAACTGTCACTTGTGCATCTGACATTGCAATCTCTGGATTGACAAGTTTCAAAGTTTCAATCTTCTGGCAGGAACTGAGCAGAAGACTCAGATCCATTGCTGAAATACTGACATTACTTAAAGATAGAGATGTCAAATAAGGAAATCTTTGAAAATTAGGTTCAACACCAGTAATTGAATTATGGGCCAGGACCAACATTTCCAATTTTTGCCTGCCACATATTTCAAGAATGTTAATGTTTGGAGTAGTTTGAACGTTATAAACCAATCGGCGCAATGTTTCCCTGGTATACATGAGCCAAGCAATGACAGTGGATGCCGAGAACTTATCAACACCATCCATTAGAATATATAGACCTTTTAATCCAGTGGTTTGAAATATCGTTTTAGTTATCAAGATTTGAAGTTGGCTAGTCTTCAAATCTCGATAAACAGGCCAATCGTTGGAATTGAATGAGAGTGTGTGAAGGTGTTTGCAGTAAGCTTCTCGCCATTTACAACAAGTTGCAGATGCTATCACCACATCTCGTGCAGCTCCGAGCCTGGATAGTATGTTTCCAACAACTTCAACAGGAAGATGCTCCATAACTCAAAACAATATTAATAAGTTATTATATAGATAATTAATCCACCCACGGGCTTCCCACAAAAGATCAAGCAAAAGAAAAACGCTTAACTTGCTAGAAGCAAACAATCAACTTCCTTACAACTTTCGATAAACCTGGAAAGCCACTGTATATATCTTCTTTGCACACTCATTGACACAGAAGGTTGGCCCAATTAGAAAACAGAACAGCTACAACGGGGGAAACAATCAATTGATCTACCGAACTTAATGGGATCCTGAAACAAAAATAAAAAAAGAAAAAGGAAAATAATAAGCACATAGGTGCTTAAGAGATTTAAGAGGTATACGCTCTAATAAAATTCAAACCAAATGAAACCCTCAAATATATCCACAAAACTCATCACAAACCCAAAACTCAGCATCTGGGTATTCAAAATAAATAAAAAACTAGCACCGACTACATTCAAATGAGTTGATCATAATCATCCAATAAAAATAAAGGTCGTAAATATCATTAAAACGTAATAAATTAAAAATGCCGAGATAAAAAATATAAACGAATCAAGGGGATTACCAGAAAAAATAAAAAAGATGGAATAGATCGGCTCCAATGGAACGGAATGGAAGATGGCTAGTAGACGGGTTACTTTTTTTTTTTTTTTTTGTGGGCAAAAGTACAAGTTGTAGAAGGGGATTGATTGAGGAAGAGAAGTCGAGAAGAGCTTGATCAAGGGTGATGCCAATGGGAGAGAGATCCACCACCCGGCAGTGCAGAAATAGAGGGGGCAAACAAAGAGGCCCAAAACGAAAAGTACAGGAAGCCGGTTTTGGATTTGGGGGATTCGAATTCGACTGTACCCAAGCCCCAGGAAGAACAGAATAGAGTCTCGAATTTATTTGTGGTGACGTTTCAGAAGCAGCTCACCTAACCGAGCTTGAGTAACGAGTCAGGGGTGTAAATGGGTCCGATCCTGTCCGATGGATCGAAAATGGTCCGGTCTCCTAAATGGTCCGATCTTAGGAGATCGAAATTTTCGATCCATCGGACCGGACCAGACTAAGGTTATGTTTGGAAAACATGTTTTATTTAAAATTCTCATCTTCATCTCATCTCATCTCTATACTTTTTCAAATCCCCATACAAAATATAATAAATAATTTAACTTTTTCAAATCCCAATATAACTTTTTCAAATCCCAATATAACTTTTTCAAATTCCAATTTAACTTTTTCAAATTTCAAAACTAAAAAATAATATTTTAAATTTTAAAACAAAACACAAAATTCTCATCTCACCCCCCAAGCATAACCTAAACATCTTTAGGAATTGGACCGGACCAATAGGTGGTCGGGTTCAGTCTATCTATTTGGTCTAGTCGAATTATTATTATAGATTATATAACTAACTCAATAAAAAATAATTTTATATAGCCAATGATAATAAATTAAATGAAAATTACATTCTTAACTTATATAATTACTATATAATTAGTTAATTGATATTATAACTTAGTTGATAGAATATTAATTTGTTGATAACATATTTAAAATTTTATATTTTTAAAGGTGATAGGTTAGATGAAAATTATATAATTAATTATACAATTATTATATAAATAATATATATAAATTTTTTTTTTAAATTCGGTCGATTTGGTCCGGTCCGAAATGGAAAAATCCCTAGACTGGGACTAGACCAAAAAGTCTCGGTCCTCTATTTCAAGGACCAAGACCGACCGATCTTGGTTTCGGGTCGGTCTGGTCTGGTCGGTTTCTTTGATCCGAACGGACCAACTTTCACTCTTGGTAATGACTAATGATAGAGAAAGAACCTTTAATTATTATTTTTTTTTACAATTATATTTTAAAAAGAGTTATTCTACTTATCATCCCTACATCACATACATGCTAGAGAGAAATAAAAAAAAAAAAAACAAGTATATAGTATATGTATGATAAATAGAATTGTTCTTTTAAAATGGAGATATTTTTATAAATAATAATAATATCTTGGAAAATGATACTATGCCTCATGAGTTTACCCCTTCAATTTGACCACTCATATATTTTATTTTATTTTATAATTTTTTTTACTTAATAGTTAAAGAAATGACTATTAGTATATTCATATTTTTTTATTTTTTAAAAATGTTTAAACATGTTTGAAATAAAAAGCAAAAAAAAAAAAGTGCAATTTGCACTAGGGACATACCGAGTGGGCAAACTTGAGTGGCATAGTAGCACTATCTTAATATCTTTCATTTAAAACATAATTTTTATAAAATAAAATAATTTTATTTATTATTCATTTTTATGGATGATATTCAAGCATCGTATCAATGCCTAAGCCACCATGATGGGCCATTCAATCGCATTACTAGGCTTTAGTCATGCCGAAAAAATGCACCAATAATTTGGCGTCGTCTATTGGATTCGATTTATCCCTCTCTACATAAAAAAAGAAAAAGAAAAGAGGAGACGACGATCTAGCACACAAAAGTACCTCCAAAAAAGCAGATAAGCTTCCTTGTTACTCCTCCTTTTATCATTCATGTAGATTTTAATTATGCAAGGACCATCTAAAAAAGAAAAATATGTATAAATGGCCAACCCCCAGCCCCATCCCCTGTGGACAGGTACCCCCCTCCCCCACCTCCTGGATGCTGAGGACGGATTGAGGCCATCCACCCACCACCCATTGTGGGTATCGCACGATGAGAAAAAGACTGGAAGAGAGAGAGAGAGAGAAGGAAGCCGGGGGCGGATATTCGCTCACCCACGGCAAAAACCAAAACCAACCTAGAGAGAGATACTCATTGGGGTGAGTCACGACGGCGAGAGAGAGAGAGAGAGAGAGAGAGAGAGACTGGGATGGCTACCAACTAGGGGTGACGGTGACAAGAAGTTTAAACGGAGAGGTGAGAGGAAAAATAAGAGACAAACAGATAAAGACGCGAAGGGATTGGTGGGTCTTAAAACAAAACTCTTTAATAAAATGACATCATTTTATTAAAGAAGATTTGTTTATATATATAATCTGGTGGATAGGGTAAATCTCGGGTGGGCTTGGGTACAGCCTGGGCCCCTCCCCCAAGCGCCCAAATGCATGCGGGCATCCACCCCCATGCCTCTCGTCTACAGACAAGGTCCAGGCAGGGGCTGAATCGAGGGAGGTAGGGCCCCACCTGCCAACTTACAACGCACAAGGGGGGTTTGTTTTAAAACTTAACCTAAGATAAAATGATGTTGTTTTATTAAAAAAATATATATCTTTTATATATATATATATATACATTGGGTCGACTAGACGGGTGAAAACCTAGGCATCTCATTAAGGCCAGCATCTGCCCATCCGCCAGCCATGTGTGGGTGGATGCCCTTGCTCGCCCTAAGTGGGGGCCAGATGGGTAGGCCGAATGCGGGGGCCCATTCAACTGGCCTAATGGCATGCACTGTGCACACCTAGAGTTGTATCAAGTGTGAGTTTTCCCAACCAAGGAACTCACGAGGGCGGGCAAGTATATATGCGACCTCCCTTGTAGGGTGCAGGCCAAGTCTGGCCATCCCATCGAATGGCCAGACAGAGACATCGAAGGTTTTACCCCTGATTCCTTCCCCAAGCATTCTAGAAGCTAGCAGGAAGAATTTCATCACCACTCATGACAGCACATGGCGTATCCCACCATGGGTGTCGGTGTGTGCATGGAGGCATGATGGACCCAGATGCCAGGCGCCAATTGCATCCCTTAGGCATAGTGAGCAAGAAGCGCACCGACTGCCACACTACTTTTGTTCACTACCAACCTCTTGGGTTGAGTGATAACTCCCTACTCATGAGCTTGTAAAGCCATAGACCCATCAGCACTTTTTATCGTTGCTGTGCACCTAGGATGAACATTAGCGAGTAAGCAACCCGCCAACCACAAGGGCCCCCTGTGGCAGGCAATAAGCATGCCACACAAAGAAAGCAATGTGCAAGCCTTGGGCTTGCCCAGCGTAACTCGCCCATTGCGACAAACAAGGCGGTCGAGCACAATGCTCACCCTCTTAGCTCCTGACCTGCCTTAAGGGTGTAGCTCGTCCATACCGCGAGCTCTCACCTTGCCAAGGCTTACAGGTTGAGCTCACTAAGCTCCATAGGGTGAATCTACCTTGGGCATGGCCGCATCTCGCCTAATCCAGGCAAGCCCCCCCACTGTCTCACGATTTTTTTGTCACATAGACAATCACCGCCTAAAACCTTCAAACCACTGGTGGGAACTACCTGAGTCATTACCTCACTCTGCCTTTCAGATCAGATTTGTGGCATAGGCTTGAGTATAACTCGTCACCATGGCAGTACCTCGCCCTTTCATGCCTAATGTGTTTGCTAGCCACGGGAGCTATGCCCGCCACCATTGCTCTCCACCAATATTGTGCACTTTTTTGTAGGTTAAGCCATTGTCATCTCGACAAGCCACGTGCACCACTACCTCTTGTACAGACCAATCCCCTTCTAGCAGTGCAACGTGCTCCAAGTTTCCAACTATCTCCCCTTTCTTTGGAGTAGTGGAGGCCAAGCAAGAGACCACGCACAACCACTGTGCGCATGTTGCTTGGCTAAAAAAAAAAAGAGAGAAAAAGAAGGCCAACGACTAAAGTGGCGTGAAGACTTGGACAAGTGTGAACTAATGTGATGTCCCCAACCTCCACTTAGGATGGAACGGAGACTCAGAGCGTTGGGACATGCAACACAAGGTTACATATTCTCGTTCATGATAATTAATATGCATTGCATTCTAAAATGCAACTAAATAAAACTTATGCCAGAATGAGCTAAAACATCTCAATATCATTAATAACCGTCATAAATTTAAACCATAAGATAGCATATCCTTAATACAAAGTACTTTCAATAATAAGTCTTCATGATTAGATCAATTCCTTCATACACTCTAAAGCACGAAAGGTTAGAGCTATGAACATCAAAATAAGATCCAATCTCCTATAGATGTCCGGCTCCTCTTCAATCAGTCGGGTCCACTGGTCCATCTTGTTCGTCCTCGTCGAGTCCTGGTACAACTTCTATCATTACAAGTAGAATGATAGTGGGTCCACAAGGGGTGAGATTTACTTAAAATCTCAGTAAGGTAAACAACCAACATGCACAAAGATAAATTATGCATGATAAATGATAAATATGAAATGCATGCTATGTAGAAAATCAGTATTCGTTTTCTATCCAGATTCCTGAACATTCTCAAAAAAACTATGATGCACATTTTCTTACAGAACATATTTTTCAATTAAACTTTAAAAAACATAGCATTTCATCATCGTTAAGCATCATCATTTACAATTCACATTAATATTAACCATAAAATCAACATCATAACGTATTGTATTATCACAATTCTCCATATGCATTGTGAGTACCTGCTGGTGACCGTAGTACAACTCATATTAAAACTACGTTGTCTGCAGACTCATTCTCAATGCATTGGTAACATAACATTATCATCATAACATCATAACATTATAACATATACACCCATCAGTTTTAGGTGTCATAACATTTGATTTCGCTCCATCATTCTTTAAAAAGAATCTATTCGAAACCCATTGACTGTTTTTCATCAACTTAGGGGTTACCACTCCATTTTTAATCACTCCAGAGTGGACAGCGGAGTTTCACTATGATAATTTATCATCCTAGCCTTTGGAGTCGTGACAAAAATTAAGTTTTCATGCTATACTTAAAAAAATATTTTTTATGACATGTGTTTGCATAAGTACGAAAATGACAGCTTCACATAATGTTCAAAAGAAAATTGCACACGCATTCCCATTGATGAATGGAGGTAAAAGGTAAAAAACATCATTTTAAAAATGATATTATTTTAATTTTAAATTTTTTTTAAATATAACTATATGGGCTTACATGAGCAGTCCCTATTTAGGGACTACATGTAGACTAACCCAATAACTTATCAATGTGTAAGTTAAGGCCCAACTTAGAAACTGTCTGAATTTGGAAAAATTGTAGCGGCTGTAAACAAGGTTATACTAGGTTAGGATCTAAGCTTCTAAAGAATATGTTCATAATCATAAGGGTTCAAAGATTGGTATTTACAAAAATACCCCTAAACTTTTCAAAATTGCCACTAAGGCCATTTTTATTATTTGTAAATGAACTCCAAAATTAATCAAACTTCATATACCTCATATTTTATATGTTCTAAAACCATTTGTGCCTTTAGAATTTTAATAATCAATGTGCAACTATCCTAATCACACCCAACCCGTGGCATGCATTCATAAATGCCTAGGTGTGATTTCAACTAATTATCCCTTATGTATGCATGTATACCTCATTTCATCAAGTGCCATGAATTCTAATAACCTAAATGACAATTTAAAAACTTAAGTTCAGGTCATACAAGTTCATCTCAACACTTAAACATGGCTCAAGACCTTAATCACCATTAAATCATTCATTAAGCATGCATGATGTTTCTAGCTTTATTCACCAAGAGATGTTTCCAAAACTTAATCAAATCATGCATTTTCATTATTATCTCAATCACAAGACTTTTCTTAATGCACATTATTCAAGCCTAAGTAAATTAATCAAAATTTCATAAGTTAAGCATAAATTAATCAAACTCGTGCATCTTTAGATGATCAACACAAGATAGAATTAAAGCCTATTATGGCATGTTTCCAACTTTGAAATAAACCATCAAAATTAATTCTAAGACATTTTTTAATCATGAAAATTAAATTAACACATGACATAGCTAAAATTTCAACCCAAAATAATTTATTTCCTCAAAACATCAAATATGTCTCGGTTTTTATCTAAGCATGGTAACTTCATCTAAACTCAATTAAAAATTATTCCCATGGCATAAATTAAAGTCTAACATGCTATGCTAATACTAAACAAAGATTAGGGCAAGGTCACTTACAAAAATTTCGTGGCCCTTAAAGCTCACAATACAAGAACACTCAATAACTCTCAAGAACTTCACTCGGTTTCACTCTATTGCTCACTAAGGGAAGAAAAGCTCCCAAGAACTCAAGAGGAGGCTTGGATGAAAGGCGTGGAGAAATGAGGAAGTGATGGAAGTATTTACAGGCTTTAAGAAGGGAGGGGACGTTGGCGTTGGCTGAAAGAGAGCTTGGTGATTGGTCAAGTGGCGGTGGAGTGTGGAGGTGAGGTTTCCAACTTGTGTCATCACTTGTGCAAGTGAATAGTACCCTAACCCTCATGATTTCTTCATTTCAGGTGTTGCAAGGTGCTAAGTGGGTGCAAGTGCTACCATAGTGTGAAAATAAAAAGGAAAAAAAAAAACAAGGCATGAAGTTATGCCATGATGCCATCGGGTAGTAGTAAGAAAATCTGGGTAAATTTTTATCTCTTGCTTGCATCACTTTTGTTTTATCTCTATGGATCATTTGTGCAGCTATCATGACACTCTTTAAATGATTTTTTAGGTGATGGTGGAGGACTGGCTGCCAAGTGCTCAAGCGTGTGCAGCTCAAGGAAGAGAGTAAAGTGAGGTTGCCGAGTGATGTCTAGTGCAAAAGCCAATTGGTTTGGCTCTCTTTGAGGGATGACTTGGGTCAAACTTCCCATGATAACTTGAGGGGCTCTCGGGGAACGGAGGAAAGGGTGGTGGCATGTGGGAATGGCATAAAAACAATAAATCCCAGATCAAAAATGGGGAAAATAATTAAAAGGAAAATTAAGCTTAAAACGTGATTTAGATATCACTGATCATGTTTAAGTTGATTAATGCCCTTAACTCAAGTTGAAAACTTACTTATAATCAAATGAAAACTCTAGGGTCGTGGGGTACTACATGGGCTTGAGGGAAACTAATGGTATATGTGGGCTTGAATTAGAAGTGTAAAAATGGAAGATAGGGCTTTTGGGCCATGTAGGGCTATTTGTGTAAGTCTCTTGGTTGTGGGCTCTTAGTGTGAGTCATTGAGTGGACCTTATGTCTAGATTTGAGGGCTCATCTAACGCTTCAAAGGCCAACTAATATTGGGTCCAAAATGCTTGTGTTTCTAAGGTTGTGCCAAAAGCATTTACTATCACTAAGTTAGACCCAAAGACTTCAAGTCTTTCTCATACTTTGGCCTAATTTCTAAGACTCTTTAAGAAAGGCCTATCACTCCATAAAATCTAATGGGTCTAGACTTATGGCACCTATTCTTGGCCCATCACTTCCTTAGTGACTAATGGTCCTTAATTAAACACTTTTGAGCTCATACATAAAACCATTCATACTTAACTTAGCCTTTGCTTAGCCCAATAATAATGCTAAGTGTCACTCCACTATTGGATTTATGGCAAATTAATCTAAAATATAATACTAGAACCCTTCCAATAATTCAAACTAAAATAAAAATTTCCAATAATAACAATCTCCTACCAACTAGTATTAAGGGAACAAATGGTTAAGTCTTAAGAACTTTTTAGGATGGGAGTTATAACTAATATACACCAACGGTTGAGTCGCCACATGCATGAATAAGTTGTAAATGGTCCGCATCATTGGAGCTCAGGTGAAGCATCACATAAAGCACATGGTTGTTTGCCCAACACAACCATTTTTGGGACAAAGTCAAGACTAGTAGAAGGTTAAGAGGAACCAAAAAGACACATGAATAGATCTTCAACAACCACTCTCTACCAGACAAAAAGTTGGAAAATTTTAAGGAAGAGCCCAATAGCTTGGGTTTGTATATCTAAACCTTACAATATAAATTTGTTCGAGCTAACAAATTTGGTTTTGGAGGTAAAAAAAACTCCTTAGGTCTCCACGAGACCCCTAAAGAATGAACATATGGGAGCATAGAGATGGGCAAGTGGGTTAGCAACATGCATCGCTTGCCAGTCTTAATCAACAATGCTCAGGTGTTCAAAGGTCAACCGTGTGTCCTAGTGCAAGCAAAACAAAAACCACTTAGAAATAGACAATCTCCATCACAAATAAAAAATACGCATGGATGAGCAACTTCCAACAAGCAAGAGTCACTCAGCAGTGAACAATATCAGTCAAGTAAAAGTTTTAGTAGTGGCTAAATGCCCCTTGTTTGCCCATCTCAGGCTCGTTGTTTCGATATTATTTTTACTAAGAAATTTTGATTTTGGAGGTCTCTCCCATAAAACTTCTCAAGATTTCAAGGAAATCTCGATGGCTAAATGCCCCTAGAATGCACTTCACTTGTTGGTCTTTACTAAAGGCAAGTTCAGAAAATTCGCATCCCAAACAAGAGCCTCAGGGTGAATAAGTAAAACAAAGGGAATTCACAATGGCAACCAACCCCTGCCAGACAAAAACTCAGAAACCAGCCTCCTCATCTAGAGAACCAGGTGTGGAGGCACCCTCGAGCACCACTTGAGCACCTCAGCTCTTTATCTCCGATAGAGCAAAGGCATAAGCAGAGCAACAACTCTCACCCTAATCTACAGCACTCACCTGGACCTATAACGCTCTTCCTAACTAATAAGGAAACTTTACAAGCAACAAGACTTCTCTGAGGAATGATGCTCTTCCTAAGCTACAAGGATATTTTGAGCAACAAAGTCTGGCCAGGAGCACTAGTTAGAGGGTAGCAGGCACCTCAACATCCTATTTTCATAGGAACAAACTGCCTTAGAGCACCTGCTCGAGCACATCGGGTCTTCATTATCATCAAGGTAGGTCACCTTCAAGCCTCACACGAGCATCTGAAGCCCTCATCACATTCTAGTAAAATGGCTCAAGTTTACAAATCTCAAACTTGTGATTCGGGTCATCTACACTAACCAGTTTGGTTTTTGGTGAAGACTTCTCAAAACAGTCGGATTATCCTAGAGTTCAGCACTCGGACCTCCCATCTACTTATAGAGTCGAGTGTTAGCAACATGCATACGATCAAGGTAACATTCGCACCTCAGGAAAGCGGTTGGGCAACACCTCCCGCTATAGAAATGCAATCGAGCAATGTCTCCTGCCACAACAACGAAGAGCAACGTCTCCCGCCATAGCAATGCGGTCGAGCACCGCCTCCTGCCCACTTACAAAGCCTAGTGTTAACAATGTGAATGTGATCGGTGATGACAATCTCGCCATAACCCTCGACCAGCGGGTTACCTCTAGGAATGGGCCTCCGAGCTCCATAACCGCCGCGTGAGTTGCCTTTGAGAACGAGTAAATGAGCTCAGAAACTGCCTGAGATAGACCCAGGGAGTCGACAAGCTCTCTAACCATTTAAGTGTGGGTTACAACAAAAAAACTCTAACCTTAGAGCCAAAATAATAAAACCAACACGAAATCGCTTGAAGAGGACAAAAAATCCACTAGTGCTAGCAAAACCGAAAATGTAAACAAGCGCATTCCATGCTGTTCTCTAAATAGTCACACACGACCATCAATATGTTGATTATCATATATATGCTTATGCAAACAAGAGTCATAAAGGCCCATCCTTAGCAACCCTTACCAGGATTCACAGTATCCTCAAGGTTCGCCTCGGAGATCTTCTTTGCATCACACAACAATGAGAAACCAAGGACAGGTTGCTAGTATTTATCTTTCTACAGCTTCTATAGACCATCTCTATTATGATTAACTCGAAGGTTCTCAATGCCTTCTTGTTGGGCAAGTCAACCTTAAGAATCATGGGCATCTATTAGGTATGAAATGAACCAAGTCCAGCCCATGCAAAGAAACAATTACCAAATGGTGAAGGAAGTGATAAAGCAAAGGAAGTTGACTCAGACACATAAAGGTAAAAGTGACATGAAGCAAATAGTGCTCAATTGCTCCAGAAAATAAGAAAATGACTATAGAAAAAAGAGATATTTGGCTACACATGGATTAAGGCTCCTGAGGTCTTCTCCCTCTAGACAAAGGCGTCTTCTTCAACCTCTATTATACTGAGATATATGTGATGCCATGAGGACTGTAAAAATATCAAGCATAGTGAATTTTCCCTAAAAAAACTTGTAGACGTAGGAATGAATTTGTGTCTCCCTTATTTATATTTTATTTATTACTCATTTCTATAGATGAATGTTCAAGCACCATACTAACACCCAAGCCGGCAGTTCAATCGCATTGTTGGGCTTTGGCCATGCCAAAAAAATGCACAAACAACAGGAATATATTAAGTACATTATTTCTATATTTTAAATTTGGATATATTAAAAAAATGAAATTTGTGTGAAAGATAAAGCGGGAATAATATAACCTTTGTTTTATATGAGTTGGATATGAAATGAACTAAGATCAAGTCCATTAGAAGCCCATTACTCGAAATAAAAGGAAGACAAGAAGACAAGAAAAGTTTACCAATGAAAGTGATATAAGGTAAGTAGGATTTAACCACTCCAAAACAGGAATAAGGCTCTATAAAAGGAAGGTAGCATTACAAACATGATATGGTTGGATAACTCTACAAGAAAAGGCTTCTCTACCATCTTGTGGGACTCTCTATCCAAAAGGGCGGCATTTTCTTCAACCTCTCTAGAACCCTAATTTCTCCATTGTATTGGGAGCTATGAGAGGCCATAAAAGATTGTAGAACCACTCAATATAGTGGATTTCACCCCCAAATGACCCGTGAATATAGACTTTTATGTTAAACCATATAAATCTCGATATCTATCACTTTATTTACAATTTCTATGCTTTATTTAATAGTTATTTAATGGATGAGTCTGCTATAATCGTATCAACGCCCAAACATCATTTTGGGCCATTCAACAAATTGTTTGGCTCTGACCCTGTTGGAAAAAAACATCATTAGTTTGGAGCTGTCTGTGGGATCTAACAAATCATTCTCAGAACAATAAGTCACATGACCCAACAAAAGTTAGTTCAATGCAAAGGAGGCGCAACCAATGTTTTGAATACCGTACCGAATGCTGTACCGGTCAAGGCACCAGAACGAAATATTTTGGTACTGGTACCGTTTCGGGATAGTCAATATATGAATAAATTATATAGATAAATGTATATATATAAATTATATTTCAAAATAATAGTCTATATATGAATAAATTATATATAAATACATAAATATATATATTATAAATTGTCTAGTTTGAATTGAGGGTCAAAAAATGAGCTTGTAGTACGAAAAATACCGGCTGTACGTGCTAGTACGGTACGGTATTTAAAACACTGGACGCAACACTCAACAGAACATCACAACAGGAAATGAGAAATAAAGTCCCTACCATTTCCAAACTCGTCCACTGGAGACTACTCCACACACACCTAGGAGCTAGGATCACTGTCAACAAACTTTGCTCACTGCCTAGAAGCTTCCCCGTGACCACCAGTAAAAGCTGCAGCAACCCTTGTTTTAAACACGCAAAATAGAGCAAGTCAAAACTATTAGAAGATTTTTTCTGCATGTCCACCTCCATGAACGTCGCTAGGTCCACACCGAGCACCTTTAGCCAGTAAGCTCCCAACACCTCAAAAGTAGACGCACTGCAGCCCTTGTTTTATACGATAGAAACAAATACATTTCATTGTTATTTCTCTTTATCTTTAATTCATTGGGAATATGGTGGAATCTCGGGCCATTGCTCGGAACATCCATGAGGCAGCTCGAAAAATCCTAGGTGAGTAATGAGCTAGCCCAAGACAGAAGCTTGGTGGGCACTTACCATGTCAGTGCTCGAAAAATCTTGGGCAAGCAATGGAGCTCGGATGGGACAAAAGCCTGGAAGGCATCAATCACATTAGCTCTCGGGCATCCCGGTCAAGCTCTTCAAATATCTTGTGTGAGCTCCATTGCTCGCTTGGGAGACAAGCCTAGCAAGCATTTAACCCTCCAACACTCAAGAAAGTCCCAGGCAAGCAGTAAAACTCACCCCAAGGTTGGGTATCAAGGCAGATACCTAACCTACACACGAAGGGAGCATTTTTGGGCCAACAATGAGCCTGCATCATGGAAGGCAATGAAACTCGCCCCGAGGCACATACCTAGCAAAGCCAAGAGTTCACATAGCTTGCCAAGCAACAAAGGCTCTCACCGAGCGACAATGATCTTCCCTAGCAACAAAGCTCTCCAAAGAAATAAAACTCTCCCCAAGCAACAAAGATGCTCATCAAGCAACAACCTTGCGCAGAGCAACAAAGGATCGAGCTGAGCAACGACGCTCACCCCAAGCTACAAAGGAACTATCCGAGCAATAATACGCACCCGAGCAACCAAGGAGCTTAACGAGCAACAAAATCTTTCCAAGCAACAAAGGATTGTGCCAAGTAACAATGCTCGCCTGTAACATCCCTTTCCCTAGGGTTAGGAATGTCACGTACATACATAATTAAAGCCAAGTAAGAGACTTGCATAATTTAAAAAAAAAACATTGTTCATTCCAAAAGAAAACTTAAGTTAAACCATTTTCCAAAGTATAGTCATATCCAAGTTTCCAAACCAACTAAATTAAAAAAAATCATAAATTTAGTCTAAGGTTCATTAGTCTGCTCCTTCTAAACTTGGCCCGCCTGCTCGTAGTCCTCATTCTTCTCACCTGGTGGTAAAAAAATAAAATAAAACTAAAATGAGTTAAAAACTCAGTAAAAACTCACCACAACGTGAACATAATAATTAAAAGGGTTTAATAAAATTTTCATACTAAATAAATTTTTGTCATATCATGCTAAATAAAATTCATGTCATATCATGCTAATGCTGATGCTCATGCTATGCATGACTGTCTTGACTTATCTGAATTAACTAACTAATTTGACTGGCCCACACACTTAACCCTGTGTGTAAGGTTATATACCGGCCCCACATCCCTCTGCAGCAAGGGGAGCCGTTGAGTAGTATTCTGACATACTACGGTGGATCACGCTTGAATCTGTGGTTTACACATCCACCTGAATACTGAACTGAAAGGCCATCTGATTAATTGATATGATCTTATCTTACATTTGAAATTAAGATAACTTACGTGTCTTATGCAACGTGATATGCATGACATTTATACTAATATAAATCATTATAAAATGCTAAACCTAAACATGATGCAGAAAATTAACATGATCATATGCTATGATGACTGATATGCTTACATAGATCGTAACATGCTTGGTACATAAAAAGAATAGTTATCAAAGAACTGGTTTTAATAGTAATAGTCTAACTATATGCTAATCCTAATTTATGATCAAATTACTTACCTCTTAGCGTTGTTTTCACAACCTCACTTTGTAGTTCGTTATCTATACGAAGAACTAGTCGTCACTAATTTTCTAGAAAAACATGTCATCGCATTCCACTAAATTAACCACATTCTAGGGAAAGCAATTTAAAATATTTGGTTATGTACACTAATATCATATAATTATTTAAACATTAATATCCTATTTAATCTTCCAATTATACTTAGTAACATAATTTAAAACTTACTACAAATTTCTTAGACAAGTCATAGAAAATTCACTTAATTACATAAGTTTAATTGCATTCAAAGTGATTAAGAAATAAAATCTGAATCCTCATAAAATACTACTGTAATCTAGTTTATACTATATGAAATAATTTAACTCCTACATATTTTCAAAAAAAAAAAAAAGTTTTCTGGGCCAGTTCTTTAAAATAATTTTCTGGGTTGACTTAAATAGATTACCCAACCTAAAAATAGTTCTGTGTTTTAACAACTAAATCAACCCAACATCAGAGTGCAGCCCATAAAAACTACTAAACTTAAGGATAAAATTATCATAAAAGTAGAGCCCACATAATAACACAACTCAAGCCCCTTTCACAAAAACTTTTCGTGAACTTAAAAACATGTGTTTAAAACTTTAAGGGTTGAATTGGAATTGCACCTAATTAAGGCTTTCAGAGACTTTATACGAAAGGTTAAAGAATTGTCTTAAGGGAAATTTTTGATAAATAAAAAAAAAAAAACAGGCAAGGGTTTTTTGTTTTTACCAATTTGAAAAGCAAATAAAGTCTGATGCACAATGTACAAAAGAATAAAGTTAAGAAACATAACACTTCAATGGAGAAGAAGATGTCGTGTGACAATGAGAAAATCCAACTCACCATGAGAGGAAACCGATGCGACAGATCTAGTGAAGATCAACGACGGTGTAGTTGAAAGTGGGCTCTAATTATAGTGGAGTTCAGAATAAGAAAAGGACTTAGTCTCGGTAATGCTCACTGAGAATCAAAAGAACATAGAGAGAGAGAGAGAGAGAGAGAGAGAAGAAAAGGCAAGTCAGTGAGGCTTACCGCCAGGGGAAAAAGACGTCGAGCATGGACAAAAGATACCTTTTTTTTATCTGTAGCACGTTGAATGAGATCAAGAGAAATTTTGCTTGATGCAAAAGGACGGAAACAGAGAATAAAAGAGGTAGGGTAGTTGCTGCACTGCTAAAATTATGGAGAATATGGAATATAAATTGAAAAAATCAGTTCTTACTATGTAACGTCTGAAAATCAAAGAGATCAATCGTCCAAGTAATGGAAACAGAAACAACGACTGAAAATCTGAAAGTTTTTAAGGAAAAATAAATTAAGAACTAAAATTAGTAATAATAATGGTATTAATAATATAAACATAAAAAATAAAATAATTTAAAATCCTTAACTTAAAAATCATGGTCGTTAAGTCACTCGAGCAACAAAGACCCCCATAAAACAAGTTTGGGCAATCCAGGTCCTAAACAAGAGCCCTATGGCCAAGAAATAGAACAAAGAAGATTCACAATGGTGATCAACTCCAACTAGACAAAAAGCTTGGAAACCTGACCAACTACAAAGTCACCCTCAAGTGCCGCTTGGGCACCTTAACTCCCTATCTTCACGAGAACAGACTTCCTTAGAGCACTTGTTCGAGCACGCCGGATCTTCATTATCACAAAGGTAGGGCCACCCACAAGCCTCACCTAGGCACCTGGAGCCCTTGCCACACTCCAACGAAAGAAGGGAAAATCCCAACAACGGGTCATCTTTGAGCCACAATTGAACACTCCAGAAATCGAACCTTCATCAAACATCAAGCCACTTGGCTCAGATTTACAAGTCTCAAACTCGTGATTTGGATTATTTACACTAACTAGCTTTGTTTTTGGTAAAAAATTCTCAGAACAACTAGGCCGCTCTAGAGTCAAGCACCTAGGACCCCTATAAAAAAGGTAACCAAGGCTCACATACGCCTTCGCCACGACTGCCAAGCCTACTAGCAACATGCAATATGAGCTCCAATTAACAAGGCACAAATATGTCGTTGCCATAAAAGCATGGTCGAGCAAGCCTTATGCCACAAAAAAGTGATAGAGCAAGCCTCTTGCCATCAAAGCATGATAGAGCAAACCTCCCACCACAACAGTTGTAGAGTGAGCCTCTTATTGCCTCACCAAGAAGTATCAACACAAGCGCATGTGACCATGGCTACCTCTCTAGCCATAACTGCCGCCGGCAGGTCACCTCTAGGAATGAGCTTCTAGCTCCATAATGGCCTTATGTAGGTTGACTTTCAAAACGAGTTGATGAGCTTGACAACTGCCTAAGGTGGACCTAGTAGGTTAATGGGCTAAATAACCACTTAGCGTAGGACAACCAACAAAGTTTGACTTTAACACCAAAATAGCAACACAACCTTGAAAGTATCTCAGAGGCAAGGAATACACTAGCATCAACGAAAACAAAACGATTACCAAGTACGTAATATGCACTCCTTGCTAATGATAAACAGCCAAACAAGTTACAACCATCAGTACACTTGGTTATCATATATATGCTCAAACAAACAAACGTCCTAAAGGATCATCCTTAGAGGCCCTTACAAGGATTTAAATGCCTCATCAAGGTCCACCCTCAAAGATATTCATTGCATCACAAACAAGTTTCCAAATTTTATTTTTCTACAGTTTTCGTATACTATCTCTATTATGCTTAACTCGAAGATTCTCAAGATCTTATTGTATGACAAGTCGGCCTTAAGAATCATGGGCATATGTTGGAAATGAAATGAACCATGGTCTATCCCATTAGGGTTGGGGGTCAGCTACTCGCACTTCGCCCCCCTTGGGCAGGGTAGCCTTCCCAGTCTGAAACATGGGGGCGAATGTCGAGTCGGGGCACTATCCTTGCCTGTGTTTATATATATATATATATATATATATATATATATATATATTATATTAAAAGAATGACATTTTTCATTTTAGGGTAAATTACCCCTTTCCCATGTCTCTGGCTCTATCTTTGTCTCAATTCTCCTATCCTTTTTGTCACCATCTTAGTTGCTGTAGCTCACACCATTGTTGTCACCTTCATTTTCCTATTCATCTCATGATCTTATAAGTAACTAAAAACCCTAAGTTTGTAATTTCTAATTGTTTATAGGTTCAATAGAAGATAGAATTGTCTTCAAAGGAGAATGGGGTTATGTTTTGGATGGTGTGGACTTGGTTGTGTGTTCAATTTTGGATTGATTTTGGGAGATGATTTAGGGTTTCAACTCAAAACCCTAAATTATTTTAGGGGTTCGGATTAAACACCTAGATGATTTTAGGGAGTCGGATCCGAGACCCTAAATAATTATTAGTTAGCAACTTTATTAAGTTTATTTATATTAGTGATAAGATTTAGTTTTATATATTTTAGATTTTCAGATTGTATTTATATATGAAACTTTGAAGTGAAAAACATCTTTGGGGCCAAAATTTGCCCAAAAATACTCCAAAAATGGATTTTGGGCTCGAAACTAACCCAATAAAAGGTTCAACATCCAGGCAGGGGTACCCACCCAAATGGGATGGGGCCAGGGCCAAGGGACTAATCTCATCCCTCGCCCATGTAGGACTAAAAGGAATAAAAAGAAGCCCCTTGGAAGCTCATTGCCAGGAATAAATGAAGAGATATGGAAAAAGAAAGTTGACCAACGAAAATGATATAAGGCAAATAGGGCCCAACAACTCCAAAGAATGAAGGAGACCTTTATAAAAAGGAAGGGACCATTGTGAACATGAGGGGAATCATATAACTCTACAAGAAAAGGCTTCTCTACCATCTCGGGGGATCTTTCTTCTGAAGGGAGGCATCTTCTACAACCTTCCTGAAACCCTATTTCCTTTATTGTATTGAGAGCTATGAGAGGCCATGAGATACTGTAAAATACTCAATATTGTGAATTCACCCCCAAACAACCCGTGGGCGTAAGCTTTTATGCTGAACCACGTAAATTTTTGTGTCTCTGTCTTTATTTACAGTTTATATGCTTTATTTGCTATTTATTTTATAAATGAGTATGCGAGAACCATATCAATGCTCAAACCATCATAGTAGGTCATTCAACATATTGTTATGCTTTGGCCCTGTTGAAAAATTCATCAACAATATGAATAAGAAATTTTTTGTTATTGTATGCATTTTCTTTATCTTATGCATTTGTTACATTAAAAGAAAACTATTGAATTTGGGTAATTGTAGATTTTTCTTTCTTTCTTAAAGAATAATTTTTTTGTATATGTATAGCTGAGATTGACATTTTTCTTTCGTTTTACACTTATTAACTATATTAGTGTTGAAGTGTGTTTTGTAGCTGCTAGGCAACAATACTCATGTACCTGTGAGCGGGAAAAAAGGGTGGTGCGGGGTGGCTGTGCCACCTCTGATGCCAAAGTTAGATCTTTATCCCTAGATCCAGGAAAGGTAAGCAAGGGGATGTGGAAAGTTAGAAAGAGATACTAAGTGTGTAACCCATTTCCCGTTATCAGCCTTCTTATATTTATAGCAAATTTTCCCATGGGATTCTTCTGTCGCTGCAATTATCTCCCTTGTCCCAAACGGCATAACGTCGCATTTAGTGGGGCCGCTCTTGTTAGCTACAGGGATATGACCTCGGGGCTGGCCACTCCGAGTCGCATTTAATGCGGCCAATCCTGCAAGGGATAGGATCCCGGCCTATCTTTTCCCCAATAATGTAAGGCAATTGGAGGAACCGTCAACTCCTTAGGTCCTTGGGTTCGTCTGGACCTCCCCCCGCTTCAGGCCATGGGCTTCGACACGATGGGTGTGGGCCTAGCCCGACTGAGTAAAAAAATTCCTCTTTTCCTTGGCAATTAGAAGGGGGTAATTATGCACCTAAGATAGAGGAGCCCACCATGCCAAGCATTTTGGGCGCTTTTAGTGCCTCCGCCCTTGGGCCTCTTAGAGGGTTGAGACCTCGGAGCGGGGATGGCGCTTCATCATCACGCATTGCAGACGGGGGTAACGACGCGGCAAGGGTGAAGGTGATACAAAGAGTGAACAATAAGCTTAACGTCATTTCCCCAGTAAGACTCTTCCCTTATCCATTTGGTGTGCAACTTTACTCACGGGTTCCAGCAATCTAACCATTTCTACTTTGATTGACAAGGGTTCGAGTTCTTAGCAACCTGGATCGTGGATGGGCAGGCTGAGATAGAAAGGGAGGTCGAGGTCCTGCACATGTTGGGTGGGCGAGCCTATCATGAGATGTTTAGGCTTCTAACTACCTTAGAGCGCGCTGAGGTGGCCCATGAAAAAATTGAACATGCACCTTAGTGAATTCCAATTAGGAAGGGATGCATTCACAGTACAGAATGCAGCACTTCAAAGGGACAGAAAGAAGGTCGAGGATTGTACGTGAAGCTATCAAAGTCCCATTTGCAGCTCCAGGACGAGTTGAGGTCCTGCGAGAAGAAGACAAAGAAGTTGAGAGGGTGAGAGGTCACCTTGTAGCAAACCCTCACGACTCCTTTGGGACTTTGGACTTGGTTCGCTTCACTCCCTTTCTAGAAGATCGTGAGTCCTTTGACTCCCTGGGGTGTGACCTGATACCCGATGTCTTTCACGATCCCGCCCATGACCACTAGGGATGACCCTCTCTCCTTTTTTTTTTTTTACCCGACATCCGATGTCGGGGGGCATTTTGCATCAACACGAGTCCCTGTAAACACAAGTATTATTAGGGAACGTGGCTTTTGGTGCTTTTTTCCCCTTATGATTGTGAGTTTATGATTTTTTGGTCTGCTCCTAACTTTCGACTTATCTGGGTCTACCCTGTCTAGAGCTAGGTCTGTGCCCGACCGAGGTGAGTGGTGGCCAGGGGTCACTCAGGCCTAAGCGTTATATTGGAAACTTGGGAGAGGTGCTCCCCCTACACTCATCGAGGTCGAGTGTAGAGCATTGACCTGAGTAACTAGATGAGATCTAAAATCATCTGCACTGAGTGGCAAGGGAGACTGGGACACTCGAGAAAGGTGTTCCCTCTAAGCCCATTGATGGTCAAGCACAACTCATTGACTCGAGCAACTAGGCAAGATCTGGAATCGATCGCACTGGGTGGCGTCTGGACGCTGAGGCGCGAGCCTGGAGCATCAACCTAAGTAACCAAGCGAGATCTACAATCGACCACACTAGGTGACGAGGAGGAATCGGGACACTTGGGAGAGGTGTTCCCCCTATGCCCCTTGAGGGTCAGCGCGAAGCATCGACTTAAGTGACTAGGTGGGATCTGGAAACAACCGCACTAGGTGGCGTCTGGATGCCAAGGCTCGAGCATGAAGCATTGACCCAAGTGACCAAGCGGGATTTGCAATCGACCGCATTGGGTGAGGAGGGGGACTAAGAAACTTGGGAGAGGTGTTCCACCTACGCCCGTCGAGGGTGGATAGATGACTCCCTCACAATCCTCATCGTCAAAGGAAACAGTGCGAGTCTTCTCGATTGGAGCTTGTTTGTGTGGTTTCCCAACGCTGAAGACCTCTTCATATCTCGCCCTCCGAGCGTAGGCCTTCTGTCCCAATGCAGAGGTGCCTTTGCTGGTGAGTCCCCCGATGATGGTGTAGATTTTGCCTAACAGGACGTCCATTTGGTCCCGCTTCGGCCGGCTTGCCTCTATTCTCCTCATGTTCCTGCTCCTAAGGCTATCACTCTACTGACCTCCCCATCTTGGCTCCTTTCTGTCTCTACCCGCTCGCCTGGGAGGCAACAAGCGGCAGGCGCCTGGTCCCCTACACATCTCCCCTCGGACTTCCTCCCACACATCCTCGCGGATCTCTTCCATGACTTTCCTTCTCAGGAGATGGAAATCTTTGGTCGGTGGCCCTCATCCTCATGGTAAGAGCAGTATGAGCAGGCCTTTCGATCATGATCTCCTACCTCTCACAGACGTCCTTCTTCCCGCACCTGCACATGCTTGCTCGTGTGTGCTTTCCTCAAGGAGTTGCCACTGTTGCTCCTCTTGCCGCCCGGCCCCTTTCTTACCCTGGTCTCCTCGTGGGATTTGGTGCCGATGCCCCCATTTGTACCTAGGGGTAGTAGGGGTGTCAAATCATGTTAACGGGTTGTATTCGTGTCGTGTCAAGGCATATATATTATACTATATGGGTTAAACCGAACACGACTCGTTAAGCCTATCATGTCAAAATCTCAAACCTAACACGATCCATTAACATAACGGGTTGAGACGACACAATCCGTTTTGACCCGTTAGTGAATACTACAAAATAGGTTAACACGACATGACTCAGCCCATTTCAACTTGTTTATATAAATGGGTTGAACATATACGAAATTAACCCGTTTGACATGATTAAATTTAGCATAATTTTATATAAATATTAAAATCACAATATCTATAAAAAAAAATATAAAACTAATTACAAATCTAAAATTACAATCCAAACAATAAAAATATCAAAATTAAAATCTCAACAATTTTACTTTAGGTATAAGGGTATAATTTTAATTTTAATTTTCTTAACGGGTCATAATGGGTTATAACAAGTTGACCTGTTATCAACCCGTAAAGTAATTGTGTCTTAATGGGTCAATCCTTTTTTACTTGAACCCGTTAAGGCTAAATCCAAACTCGTTATTATCGTGTGGTGTTCCTGTTAGGTTAATGAGTCGTGTCACATATTGACACCCCTAAGGAATGATCAAAGCTTGGAGGGTGTCCTCAGCATTGATAAAATCGTCGACCTGATCCAGGAAGTTCTTCCGCCATGAAAGGGCTCAGGGGCCAAATGCCACCCAAGAGCCCCACCAAGGTGATCTTCTTGTCTTGGACATTCGTAGCCACCTGCTCCTTATTGAAGTGGTACAAGTTTGCTTTTAAGCTCTCTTCCTCCCTCTACGTCACTGTGAGGAGGTAAATGGCTAGCCATCATCTTTTCCTGCTAGCCATGAACTGAGTCAAGAACTGGCAACATAACTTCTTGAAGCTATAGACGATGCCCAGTCAAAGGGCGTCGATCCATGCTTGGGCGGAACCTTTCAGCATCAAGGAGAAAGCCGGACACACTATCTCCCCCAGGAAGCCATGCAGTGTCATGTGAGTTTTGAGCGTCTCCAAGTGCTCCATTGGGTCCTTCGACTCATCGTACATCTCTATCTTTGGGGCCCTGAACTTTGGGGGAAGTGGGACTGCCATCACTTTGGCACCATAGGGTAGGTCATTGCCACTAAGTAGCAAGTCCATGGTGGATGATCCCCATATCTTCTTTGCCATCTCCACGTATGTGCCCATGAGACTGCACAGCTCATCGCCCATCTGCTTGTGTTCTTCGTCTTAGGGTAGTAGCCTGCCAATGTTCTATGACTTCAGTTCTGTTCGCTCGATCTTGCTAGGCCCGGCTCTTCCCTTAAATTCATCATTCCTCTACATTAGTGTCTCGTTCTCTTGCTAGAGGGCTTCTGCATCTGAGGTCAAATGCTTCACAAGTTCATCCAGTCCTTGAACCTCCCTTCCATGCTTGTAGATGTAGACTCTTGCTCGAGGGTTGCACGAGAGCGCGCCGTGGCCGGCATACAAAAGGCACGCTGACGCTATTAGGCCAAAATAATTTCAGATCCCACATAGGGCGCCAAATGTTGATGCATGTTTTGTAGCCGCTAGGCAACGACAATACTTTTATATTTCTAAGGGGGGAGAGAGGATGGCGTGAGGTGGCCGAGTACCTCCGATGCCAAAGTTAGATATTTATCCCTAGGTCCAAGAAAGGTAAGCAAGGGAATGTGGAAAGTTTGAAAGAGATACCAAGTGCATAACCCCTTTCCCATTGTCAGCCTTTTTCTATTTATAGTCAATTTTCCCGTGGGGTTCTTCTGTCTCTACAATTATTGCTCTTGTCCTAGATGGCAGGACATCACATTGAATGTTGTTGCTCCTATCAGTTACAGGGACCCGACCTCAGGGCTGGTCACTCTGAGTCGCATTTATTGCAGTCGATCCTGCGGGGGACAGGATCCCAACCTGCTTGTTCCCATTAATACAAGGTGACTAGAGGAACAATCGGCTCTTTTTATCGACTCCTCGGGTTCCTGAGTTCACCTGGGCCTCACCAAATAGTTTTAAACATCACTAGTTGAATTACTCATGAGAGTATCAAGTTTTTATTTTTGGAACAAGTATCAAGTTCAACTAGTATAATTAATTTTCTTAACATCTAAATTAAGACTTAAGAAAGAGGAAAAAAAACAAAAAAAAGGAAAAAAACTGTTCACAGAAAGAGAAAAGTACGAGAGGGAGAAATAACTTGGCCTGAAGAAGAATAGTGAGAGAGATAATATTATATATATACGTATATTGCCCAATCACTAGCCATCATATATCAATTTAGATCTTTTTCTAAAGAAATATCCTATTTGCAGTACCAGTTTGGGATTGCATATGCACGCCCTACGTAGCTAAATGGAACGAATCATTTCATTTTGCCTTTCACTGTCTCTCTTCCACTCAATCTCTTGCTAGCTTCATCCATATTGCCAACTGGTTCAGATAGTACATTTCCCCGTGGCCTCTTCTGATCTTCCTCTGTGTTGTTTAATCTTGAAGTCCAGCAGTAAGTTGAATCAGCAGAATTGGGTCCCCATGAAGAAAAAGAAAAGTCCCAATGCAGTTGACCCCCGCCGACAAAACTGTTGCTACTCGACGATTCTTGGTCCTCAATATCTTCTCCACCTAATCCACAGCCCCACCTCATTGTTACATACTTATGAAAGCTTGGCTCGATTACATTGTCTCTGAAGGCTATCTCAGATTCTATAAAAGGGTCTTTGGCCTCAGCTACCATTTCCCTAACAAGAGGATTGCCCAGTGAAATATTGTAGGCAGTCCTATTAGATTGATATGTTGGGGAGACTTTTTCTGTCATAAGAGAAAGCACAGGCTTGAACTTGTGGTGGAGTTCGGGTCAGCAACAGCTTCGAGAATAGAACAAGCCTTGGTGATGCAAGCTGGAAGTGAAATAGAAGCTGTATTCATGTTCTTTAGGTGAAAACCCTGGTTATCTTCTAGCAAAAATGTAGTATAGGATGGGTTAGGATTCAACAAAATTTTAGGATTGAGGTCTAGGTCTCGCGATGGTGGAGGACACGACAACAAAAAAATTGTGACTCCGTCGGATAGAGACTGAAGATAGAAGATAAGGTTTCGGTTTTGAATGGAATTAGAAAGAAAAAAATCGATGGAAGATGGCATCAGGGGCATACATGTAATTCAACGAAAATTTTAGAATAATGTACAGAAATATCCAGTTTGTGCGCAAGCAGTCTCCATTCGGAATTTCGGAGACCAACTCTTTTCTAACAACTCAAGTCCCATTGAGTAGAGAAGATCAGAAATTAGATTTTCTAGAGAGAGATTCTCTTACTTCTCTCTAAAAACCCCAAATACCCGAGACCTGCTTGAGGGGGTTGAGGGGAGGAGCCAACGCTCCTAACCCCTCACCCCCTCCCTGTTCGTGTTTTCCTATTTGTTTTTAGTCTTCCCCTTCTGTGTTCTAGTAGGACTATTTTTAAGAAGTTTTTTGAGGTCTCAGCATAATTTTCGTAGTTTCTCCTTTCGGTTTCGGCTTGATTCGGTTCCTTCTTCAACAACCCACACAGGCCTTGACCTTTACTCTCTGGTAATCCTCGCATGGAATCGCTTGGAATCGCCGATTATGAGCCATGGAAACCAGGTGCCATGGGTGTCGTGCGATGCGGCTGGAAGGTGCGTCTGCGCGAGGTGTTTGTGTCGTGTGGTGCGTCTGGGCCGTGCGAAGGTGCGAGGAAGCCGGGGATGGGTGAGAGGGACGGTGGGGGAGCTAAGCTTTCGAAGGCCAGAGGCTGCCACAGCTCGCGCGGATGGGAGGCGGATGGAGGAAGAACTTTCGGGCTACGAAGGTAGAAGAAAAGCAGAGGGCGGCGGCAATGAGCTTAGAGATGAAACCCTAAGCTGTCCCCACGTGTTTTTGGGCTGATTGTTTGGGCTGGGCCATTTGCTTCTTTAGTCCTTGTGTTTTAGTTAGTGTTGGTGTGTTTTTTCTTATTTTGCAGTTCACTTATTAGTGTTAGTGTTGGTGTACTTATTTGTCTTGTCTTCACTTTCTAAAATATAAAAATAAAAAAATGTAACGCCATTCAGACCTTGGTCTGAATGGAATTTGTGTCCCCGCTCCGCGTTGACGGAGAAGATGGGGTTTCCAACTCCATATTCCGGTTAGTCGGATATGGAGATTTGTTTTGTTGGATTACTGTTAGATAGAGGGGTGCTGTCTCTCAGGCTTTTGTCTGTAGAGATTGGCGTCTGGACTAGACCATGTCAGTCGCGGAAGCGTGCTGGGGAGCTTTTAACATGTGTAATTGACTTTTTAAGTCAACTTTGTATGTCCTTTTTTATGAATGGAACAAGTTCTGCTCTTATCAAAAAAAAAAAAAAAGTCCCATTGAGTACAAGCCCCGGAGATGCAAGCTGGGGGCACACGTGGCAAGCACTAATGTGAGTAATATATTTTAAACAAATAAATACATAAAAAGAAAGATGAGCACAGTTATCGTCTCAATTTGTGCAGAAAACAACTGCCTTTCATATTCACCAATTAAGTGATATAGAAATTATTTTATTTTATTTTATCTCATCTTATATTATTATTATAATTTTTTAAAATTTTTATATAAAATATAATAAATAATTTAATTTTTTTAAATTTTAAAATAATAATAATATTAAAAAATAATATTTTAATAATATATTTAACTCATCTAAATCATTTCATCTTATCTCATTTCATTTAATTATTTAAACTAGCCCTTAGATCTCCAGTATCCTAGAAATGCTAAGATGTCGTTGGGATAAATGAAGATAAGATGAATTAATTTGAAAGTTAGAAGTTTAATAAAATTTTATTAAAATTTTATTTTTTAATATTATTCTACGTACAATAAATATATTTTAGATAAAAAAAGGTAGAAACTTCAGCCTAGAATAGATTCCACCGTCAACCTCTCTATCTCTCTCGTTCCAGACACTCACAATTTCTCTTTGGTTGGTTCTGCACTTTCCAATGCCAGAAATCACAGCTTTACCTGTCATTCGAATTTTGTAAGCTTTCAATGATATCCAAAACACTCTTTCTCTAATAATTATTATCCATAATCTGATTGTTCCACTACGTCTCTCTTTCGACTATTGCTTTTCCATCTGGTTGTACATTTTTTGGGCATTTTTACCGTTTCCTCTCTTATTTTCTACCAAAAAGAAAACTTTCCCTATCCCTCGCCACTTTTATGGGAATTCCTCAATTGCTTAAAGTTTGCAACTCCTTGCCCGATCAGACCACGCCTGCAGTTTTAGCCACAAACCTACCTGCTATTTTCCCTGCAAAATCTTAGAATTGAAGATTCCGTCTCTATTTGCTACTCCAAACCCAGTTTTTTACTTTTCTTTTTCTTTTTCTCCTGCTTCACTTTTCTGGGCTCTTTTGTCTGGTCTTTGAACGTGTTTGTCTTTGAGGTTTACTTGTTTAAGTATAGGTCGTTAGAAAAAACAGCAAGGTGGAGTTCATCATGAAGGAGCGGAAAGAAGTAAGAGAACATCAACGGTGAACTATGCTTAATTCGTGGGAAGGGGATTTCAGATGAGCGGGCAACTTCAATGGGACGGGAGATTGTTGGCAAAAATCTTAATAGCGACTTGGAATAACCAAATCAATTACTAAACAACGGAAATAATTTTCTCCAACTTTGTGTAAATCTGTTAGAAAGTAATTTAATAGAGAATAATTTAAAGCAAAATCATACACACACAAGAGCCAAGAATTTTTATGTGGAAAACCCTTCTAAGCAAAGGGAAAAACTACGGGACCTAGTCTAAATAAACTTTTCACTATTAACAATAATGTGTACACAAATATTCTCTCTAGATAACACTAGAAGCATACAATCAACAATAATTTCAAGAAAACACTTTCTTGACAACCAAACAATGTGATAGAAGAGATTTCACCAAAAAATGCATTACTGTTCAAGATCTCGAACACCATAAATACTACTCCAAATCCGATCTCCACCGTTCAAATTATAAAGTCTTGAGTTGTAAACATATCTGTAAAGTTTCAGCTCAATCGGACCACAGATGACTCCGATCAAAGCACTTGATTGAAACTGGACGAAATCCTCTATTTTTTGGCTATTTCTTCCTCTCTCGAATCTCACACGTTTTCCCCTCTCATTTCTACTAATAAAGGCAGTTGCAATTAGGTTTTAGTATACGTAATTAGATTGGGCCTAAACCCTCTCTCCATGTGGGCTTAATGGACCCACATGAGCCATCCTCCATATAGGAGGGAACCCACACAACAAATCTCCCCCTTCTCAGCTATGTGGAGGGACTCACCATACCTGCTTTTGCTTTGCATACTTCGAGTTTTTGCATAGATAGTGGTTTTGTCATCATATCTAACCCATTCTCATTAGTATGGATTTTTTCAATCTGTAACAACTCCATATCCAATGCATTACGACTCCAGTGATACCTCACATCAATATGCTTGGATCTTGAATGAAAGGTTGAGTTCTTACTGAAATGGATGGCACTCTGACTGTCACAATAGAGAGTATACTTTTCTTTTTTCTGACCCATTTCTTCTAAGAACTTCTTCATCCATATCAACTCTTTGCTTGCTTCAGTTATGGCAATATACTCAGCTTCTGTGGTAGACAAAGCAATACATTTCTGTAGTTTGGATTGCCATGACATAACTCCTTCTGAATAAGTAATCAAGTACCCTGAAGTGGACTTTCTTGAATCAATGTCACCAGCCATATTTGCATCTGAAAAACCTTCAAGTATAGGTTTACCATTTTCGAAGCACAAACATACCTTGGAAGTACCTTTGAGGTATCTCAAGATCCACTTAATTGCATTCTAATGCTCTTTCCTTGGATTTGAGAGAAAACAACTTACTACTCCAACTGCATAAGCTATATCTGGCCTTGTGCATACCATTGCGTACATCAAACTACCCACTGCTGAGGCATACAGGACTCTTTCCATATCTTTCTTCTCTCTATTTGTGGAAGGATTTTGCTTCATGCTCAACTTAAAATGAGTAGCAAGAGGAGAGCTAATTGTCTTAGCTTTATTCATATTGAATTCGTTGAGTACTTTTTCAATATATCGCTCCTATGACATGTGCAACTTCTTCTCTTTTCTATCTCGGTAAATTTGAATACCAAGAATTTGCCTTGCTAGCCCCAAGTCCTTCATAGCGAAGGACTGATTTAACTGCTTCTTCAGATTTTCAATTCTTGAAGAATTCATGCCAACAATCAACATGTCATCAACATAAAGCAGCAGTATTATAAAGTCATCATCACAAAATTTCTGCACAAATATACAATGGTCAGAGGTGGTCTTCTTGTAGCCTTGCTCTTCCATAACTGACTCAAATTTCTTATACCATTGTCTGAATGCCTGCTTTAGACCATATAAACTTTTCCTTAGTCGACACACACAATCTTCTCTGCCTTTCACCCTGAAACCCTCTGGTTGCTCCATAGAAATCTCTTCCTCTAAATCACCATATAGGAAGGCAGTTTTCACATCCATCTGTTCAATTTCTAAGTCTATGATAGTTGCTAAACCAAGAACCACACGGATGGAGGACATTTTCACAACTGGAGAGAAGATCTCATCAAAGTCGAAACCTTTTCGTTGACTAAATCCCTTAACAACAAGTCTAGTTTTGTATCGTGGTCAAGAAGTGTGTTCATCTTGTTACAATTTATAAACCCACTTATTCTTCAAAGCTCTTTTGCCTTTGGGCAACTCTACCAGTTCAAAAGTGTGATTGTCATGCAATGACTACATCTCATCTTGCATGGCATCAACCTACTCAGCTTTATGTTCGTCTTCCATGGCTTCTGCATAACACTCGGGCTCTCCCCCATCAGTCAGTAACACATACTCGTCTGTAGAATACCAAGTGGAAGGATGTCCGTCTCTGGTAGACCTCCTGAGAGGAACATCTGGTGGCATCTTTGATTCTGGCAACTGATCAAGGGTCTCATTTTGTAAGGGAGCATTTGTATCACTTGGATTCTGTTGGTCATCTTGAGTAGCATGTTCAACCTACGCTGACAAATTTGTCAATGGCACCGGCACCAAGTCAATTGAACCATCATTGCACTGAATCACTACTTTATCTATCTTCTCAATATCTTGTATGGTTTGATCTTCAATAAACACAACATCTCGGCTTCTCACTAGTTTCTTATCAACTAGATCATATAATCTGTACCCAAACTCGTCCAGGCCATAACCTAGAAAGATACACTGTCGGGTCTTCACATTGAGCTTAGACCTCTCATCTTTTGGAATATGCACAAATGCTTTACAACCAAAGACACGTGAATGATCATAGATAACATTCTTACCAGTCCAAACTCTGTCTGGTACATCAAACTGAAGTGGAACGCATGGTGTCATATTAAGAACATGTACAGCTGTATTCAAAGCCTCACCCCAAAAAGATCCAGGCAATTGTGCTTGCGAAAGCAAACATCTCACTCTCTCAATCAGTGTTTTATTCATCCTCTCAACTAAACCATTCAACTGAGGAGTCTTCAGAGCTGTCTTTTGATGCCGAATACCTTGCTGTCTACAATAATCATCAAATGGGCCTAAATACTCTTCCCCGTTATCAGTTCGGATGCACTTCAGCTTCTTTCCAGTTTGCCTCTCAACTAAGGCCTGAAACTGTTTAAACATTTCCAATACTTGATCATTTCTTTTCAAGGTATAAACCCAAGACTTTCTTGAATGATCATCTATGAAGGTCACAAAATACAAAGAACTGCCAAGTGTTCTTGTCTTCATAGGACCACAAATATCTGAATGAATTAGATCAAGTATACCTGACTTTATTAAAGGAGGAAAACTTTTGAAGGAGACTCTATTGCTTCCCTGCCAAACAATGAGTACAGTTTTTCAGAGATGCACTCTTCATTCCAAAAAGAAAGTTATTTTTAGCTAGTATTGCCAAGCCTTTCTCACTAATGTGGGCAAGTCTTTTATGCCACAATTGTACTGTAAGCTCATTCACCATAACATTAATAATGCTACTGGAGAGTCTTGCTTGTAGCATGTATAGATTTGAAACCTTCTTGTCTCGAGCTATAACCATAGCACCGTTTGTAAGCTTCCATTGCCCATTACAAAAGGTGTTGCAATACCCTTCATCATCAAATTTACTTGTAGAAATAAAGTTCAAACGAATATTAAGAATGTGCTTAACATCTCTAAGAACAAGCACCATGCCGTTATTAGTTTCCAAGCGCACATCTCCAATGCCAATAATTTTAGCCAAGCCACCATTGCCCATCTTTACTATGCCAAAATCACCGGGTACATAGTTTGTGAAGAAATCCTTTCTAGATGTAGCATGAATTGAGACACCGCTATCAATCACCCAACTAGTTTCATGAGAAATAATATTTACAACATCATTATCATCATAAACAATGAAAGAGTCTCCAGTAGTAGTGGTGACAACTTGATCGTACTTCTTTTCATTAACATCTTTCTTCTCATTCCCTTTCTTCTTGTATTCTCTCTTCAATTTTCTATAATATTTCTTGATCTGTCATTTCATGCCACAATGATAGCACTCAATATTAGCAAACTTGTTTGACTTGCTTCTGTCTTTATCTCTGTTATTCGGACCTCTGCTTTTACTCCTCCCCATCTTTTTTGTAACCAAGACCTCTGACTGCGAAGAAGAACCATGTGATTTTCTTCTCATCTCTTCATTCAAAACACTGCTTTTAGCCAGATCCATATTGATTACACCATCTGGGGCTGAGTTAGATAATGAAATTCTAAATGTCTCCCAAGAGTTCGGCAATGTACCAAGCAAACATAAACCCTGTACCTCATCATCGAACTTGATACCCATTCCAGCCAACTAATTAATTATTTTTTGGAATGCGTTTAAGTGATCTGTCAACGGAGTTCCATCTTGATATCTCAAAGACATCAAATGCTTGATCAGATACATTTTATTGTTTCCAGTCTTTTGAGCATATAACTGTTCAAGTTTATTCCAGAGTGTACATATAGGTGTCTCTCCACTAATATGGTTCAAAACATTATCATCTACTCACTGTCTGATGTACCCACAAACTTGTCTATATTGCAAAGTCCATTCTTCATCAGATTTATTTTTAGGCTTCTCAGTAGCAAACACCAGTAGATGAAATTGTTTCACAAATAAAAGGTCTTCCATTTTTCATTTCCAAGTGTGATAATTAGAACCATTCAAAGTAACCATTCTACTCAAATTAGCTTCCATTGTTCAACACAAAGTATTAAACGGCTATAACCCTGCTCTGATACCACGTTGTTTGGAGAAATCTTAATAGCGACTTGGAATAACCAAATCAACTACCAAACAATGGAAATAATTTTCTTCCACTTTGTGTAAATCTGTTAGGAAGTAATTTAATAGAGAATAATCTAAAACAAAATCATACACACACAAGAGCCAAGAATTTTTACATGGAAAACCCTTCAAAGTAAAGGGAAAAATCACGGGACCTAGTCCAGTTAAACCTTCAACTATTAACAATAATGTGTACACAAATATTCTCTCAGGCATACAATCAACAATGATCTCAAGAAAACAATTTCTTGGCAACTAAACAATGTGATAGAAGAGATTTCACCAAAAAATGTGTTACTGTTTATGATCTCGAACACCTTAAATACTGCTCCAAATCTGATCTCCATCGTTCAGATTATAGAGTCTTATGTTATGAACGTACCTACAAAATTTCAGCTCAATTGGACCACAGAAGACTCCGATCAAAGCACTTGATTGAAACTGGACGAAATCCTTTGTTTTTTGGATATTTCTTCCTCTCTCTAATCTCACACGTTTTTCTCTCTCATTTCTACTAATGGAGGTAGCTGCAATTAGGTTTTAGTAAACCTAATTGATTGGGCCTAAACCCTCTCTCCATGTGGGTTTAATGGACCCACATGGGCCATCCTCCATATAGGAGGGAACCCACACAACAGAGATCTCCGTCTTATATACACGGCCTCTCAAAATGGATGAAGTAGATTCTATATCTGAGTGCTTGGGAAGGCGAAGAGATGAAGAAGGGAGTTGATGTAGAGCTCTGTGGGTTTTTGGGTTCGTAGGATTTCAGATGTGGGTGGAGAAGACGAAGGGGGAGTGGCTCTGGAGAACGAGTCAATATCATCCAAACTCGGCTCGAGCTTGACTAAAAATAGATGAACAAGTCAAGTTCAAGTAGCTCAAGCTTGCCGATTTTCTTTTTCTTGAAAAATCTGATTTTTCTCTTTTAGTTAATATAAAGAATTTTAAATTTTTCAAAGAGTTCTATCTATTTAACTATTTAACCAAATAATTTTGATCAGAAAACTCTTTTAGTTAATACATATATATATCATATCATTTAATATATAGATAGCATAATAAGTCAAGAATGTCGGTTATATAATATATTATTATCAAATATAAATTATAAATATATTGTAGCAACATTACTAGATATTATATATAATTGTATTACAAGCATATGATATAAGTATATAGTTATAATATATAAGTTATTTTACATATATTACACAATAAGATATTTTACAATATGTGTTATCATTACCTAATATAATGAAAATCATATTGTTTATATAGTTAATGATATGATTACTTAATTAAAAATTAATATTATCAAACTATGATATGCATTATTTAATAAATTTATCGTTAACAGTCAAAGTTAATTTGGTAGCTATTACAATTTTATAAAACGACTTGTATTACAAACATAAAATATTGCTTGATGTATCCTATAACTTGTAATAAAACACAACTAAATATAGATAACTAATTAGATAAAATATCTTGCATAAAAATAATTATATAAGCTATCATATCCACACTTTGGGATCATAATAAATATATTAATTAATTTAATTTTAAATAAATTAATATTATATAATTAGGTATATAAAATATAGCTAACATGTAATAAAAACATTATATACACATATAATACATATTACGACCTTCACAACGAGTTCAAACGAGCCAAGTCGAACTTATATGAATTTTGCTCAATAGCCTAAATCGAATTGAGTTAAGTTTATACAAGTTTTGCTTGTTCAATATTCGAACCGTAATATTTAGGAACGTCTCATTCATTAAATAAACCTAATATATACGAGTTAAGCTCAAGCTAACTGAGCATATATGAGTTGATCTCGAACTGTTAAGAGACTGTTTTGTTCATTTACAGCCCTACTCTTACATCTAGTTAACTAATATATAATTAAAAATAATAATAAGTAATTATTTATTATTTAACATCATATTGAAAAATTAGGAATATAAATCAGTTTTTTTAAATACTGTTTGTTCTAAATTTATTATTTCAAATCACACAAAGATGTAACATATTTAAAAGGTATTTCTGATGTATGATTTTTAACTACCACAGTCATTTAGGCCCCGTTTTCATTGCAAAATGTTCTTATTTCATTTTATTTCATCACACCTTATCTCAACATCCAAACACCACAAGCACAAACACAAACACGTTTAATTTCAAATTTTAATTTTTTCATCAAATTATTACTTAATCGTTACAACTTTTCAGAACTTTCAAACAAAATAGAAAAAATAATTTAAAATTTTCAAATCTTGAAACAAAAATAATATTAACAAATTATATTCTAATAATATTTTAACTACATAACATTTTTATTCAATTTTTTATCTCTCATTTTTCAAAACTTCATAAATATATCTTAATTCAAATCATTTCATTCTCATTTACAAATTTCTCATCTCATCTCATCAAAACATCTAAAAGGTTTCGTCAACTCCTTTTTTCTTTTGTTTTTTTCTAGGAAAATGCTTGGGGGACTAATATCTTGGACCCTTAAACGGGCCGATGCTTTTTTTCTTTTTTTGCTTAATGGTTAAGGAAGTGTTTATTAATGAATTGATGTATTCTTTTATATATATATATGTTTAAATATGTTAAAAAAATATGTAAAAGAAAAAGAAAAAGAAAACACAGTTATCAGTCCAGCTATCGGTACTTTTATGCCCACCAAATGTACCCACTCATATATTTTTATTTTTTTATTATTCTTTTCCTTGATGGTTAAGGAAGTGACTATTAGTAAATTTCTATTTCTATTTCATTTTTTCTTAATGATTAAGGATGTTTAAAAAATACTTAAAAAAAATAAAAGAAACAAAAAGCTCATTTGCACTAGTAGTGGTGAGCACCAACTTAGTCTTAGTCGGAGTGTGATTCCCCTAAATTCGATCTGCTTCGATTTTGTCGGAGTTCAAATCTAAATTCCAACTCTGACTTATCGGAGCAAGAGTCGTATTTTGGCTTTCAGTTTTAGGCTTCTTCTTTTTTAGCTTCATATTTAGCGCATTTAGAAAAGAATTTTTTGTGGGCTTTCAAATATCAGTTTTTTGAAAAAATTAAAACTAAATTATTCACTGCTAAATTATTTCTATACTAATATCTAACTTATTTTTATACTAGACATATAATATAGTGTCTAATTACATATTATCATACTATAATATTACATATTATTTTTTGTGTATAATTATATGTTATTATATTATAGTATTACATGCTATTATATTATACTAGTGTCTACTTATTTATAACTTATTTCTATACTAGACTTATATCTAGTGTCTAATTACATGTTACTATATTTTAGTAAATTAGTATTATGTGTTATTAATTTATTATACTAGACTTATTAGTTATTTATATACTAGTGTCTAATTTATTTATATATAAGAATTATACTATAGTGTTAAATTACATGTTATTATACTTTAATAAATTAATATTATATATTATTATACTAGCTTATTTAAGTACTAGCGTCTAACTCTTTTTTTTTCCCGAGAAAAACTGTGTTGTGTTCATATTCAATCAGAAGTGACTATATTGTACAACTTATAATTAGAAATCAAAAAATTAATCAAGTCGGCCCTTCTTCCATTCAATATTATTCAATAATAGTGTCTAACTTATTTCTATTTATTATATTATAGTATAAGTATATTATTTTATAATAATTAGCTCATATTAGTATATTATTGAATTTAACTCTAAAGTTCTAGTTATATAACTATATAATTATGTTAGTATATATGATAATATATAGATAAATAGATATTTGTATAACATATATTACTATATATAAAAGCGGAGTCATATAATTCTGATATGATATTCTATCCATTAAATTTGAAATGTTATGTTTATGAAGTGGTAAAAAATTTTAAAGGCAATGTTTTATTATGAACCATTATAACTTTTAAGTTTCATTTCTTTTCTTACATATAAAAAATATAAACCGATTCAAGATTCCACCCAAAAGTACTAATTCAACATTTATATTATTTTGTATTTTAAGCGAAGTCATATGACTCCAATGTGACATTCTACTCAAAAAAGTAAGCATTCTACCTATTAAACTTGAAGTGTTATGTTTATGAAGCGATAATCCTTTTAAAATAATATTTCATTATAAACTATTGTAACTTTTAAGTTTCATTTATTTTTTTACATATAAATTTATAAACTGATTCAAGTCTTCACTCAAATATACTATTTCAACTTTTATATTGTTTTGTCAAATAAACCACCCTATAATCTGTTTAGAATTTTTCTACTATAAAATTCAGTCTCTCTCTAAATCTCTCTCCTTCATAAACAACATACACAACAATCTGCGCATTATGCATGTTATAGGCTCGTATATATAATATTCGAGTCGGAACATAAAGTAGGAGTCGGATTAGATTAGAATTGTAGTCGGTTCAACGACACCTCTAAGTCTAATTGAAAAATTAAAAAAGAAATTCAACTCTAACTTCGTTTAGAACCAAAGTGCAACTAAAACAAAATTAAATTTTGATTAAGATTTTTATATTTTTGCTCAGCCATGCAATAATGTGCATATTGGAAGTGCAGTTTGGTGTGTACCCTATCCTTAACTTTTTTTAAAAAAAAATTCTTCTTATTAATTACTATTCACTTTATAAAAAACATAATTATATCTTATGAAAAACATAGTTATATCTTATGAAAAATATTTTACACTTTAAAAAAAAAAAAAAAAACAATCCTATAATTAATATTGAGAAAATTTTCAGACCGGTGACTCTACAAAGACCCAATATTGGAGACCAATACAAAAAAAAATGTAGCGAGCGCACGTCTACTCCCCTTCCCCCCTCTCTCTGCTCTCTCACTGGATACAAAATCAAAGCGAAAAAGACTCGTTTCTCTCATGACCTCCCCTCTCTACCCTTGATCTCTCGTTCCCTTTATATTTACATACAGGAGAATCTCTGCCTTCTTCTCTCATTCCTTTCATCGATGTACATGTGGGCTCGGGTTCTTGTACTCAGTGCCTCTTTGTAGGAATGGTTTTCCCATTTGCACAGTTTAGCCAAAATTTTCCTAATAATAACTTCTCTTCTCATTGATCTTTTTGTGGACTATTTTTCTAGCCGTGTTATAAGTTATTGTCACTCTAAGAACTTGTCTTGCTTGGAGATGTGAAAAAGGACAATGCACAGAAACCTCTAAAACGTTTAACCATGTCACTTGAATGGCAGGTGCAAGAACTTTCTCGCCAAAAATCGGTGGAAAGCCGAACTTAGTACTTATAACAGTGAAGAAAGAGTTGGAAAATAGGTTTCTTTCAGCATATTTTGCGTGAATATATTTGCTATAGATAAAGAGTCCAAGAGGGTATCACAATATGGTTTTCCTCCACCGCTATGAGGCTATAAAATTAGCACAAAAAAAAAAAAAATTAGGGATTCTAAAATTTACTTGAGGAATTTGCCGATTGAGAGGGAGAGTCGAGAGAGAGAGAAGGAGAGAGAGAGAGAGGCGTCGAAGTAGAGAGAGAGCCCTAGTTTCTGAAATCGCAGAGAGAGAGTAGAAGTAGAGAGAGAGAGCAGCTCAAGTTTCTGAAATAAAATCTTAGAGAGAGACGGTCGAAGCAGCTTACCTATATGAAATCTGGGAGAAATCGAAAATGAAAGAGAGAGAAGCTTAATAGTATGCATCCCCACGGTAACATGCCATTTTAAGCTTACGTGTCACAACCGTATTGGTCTCTGATAAACTCAACTTATCGGTGAATAGGAGACTTAAGGTGCGTTTGGATGTTGAAGTGAGTTGAGTTGAGTTGAGTTTAGATGATAAAATATTGTTAGAATATTATTTTTTAATATTATTATTGTTTTAAAATTTAAAAAGTTGAATTATTTATTATATTTTGTGTTAAAATTTAAAAAATTGTAATGATGAGTGAGATGAGATGAGTTTGGTTTTCTAACCAAACGAAGCCTAATCCGTTTTTTTAGAATAGGAGAGTGATCAGTGGCAGCTGCTGCATATAATCCGTTTTTTTAACCCACCCGCAGAAGAACACATGTTCCTTTTCAAATTTTCTCTTCTCTAGGTCTCTGTTGCTGGCTCAAGGTAAAACCCATATCACCGTGTTCTCCGCATAAATTGTTGCGTTTGGACTTGTAACGAATCTTTTCTATAGCTTTGCCTCTTATTTGTTTCGAATTCAGTGATCTGAATTGTTGTTTTGATTTAATCTCTTTTCGAGTTGACCGTGTTTGAGATTTCGAATCCGTTGGGTATCTGTTTGCGGGGAGGATAGCATTGGCTGGTTGAAATCTGTAATGAGTTTTGATCTCTTCGGATTCCTCTTTTTCTCTACTACTACTCCCATTCTATCGCCCAAAATCCTTGCGTAGAGAGAGAGAGAGAGAGAGAGAGAGAGAGAGAGCGAGCTCAGAGCTTGTAAAAAGTGGTTCAGCTTCTCGCGGAACATACGCGACACAGCTACGCCACCTAATCCAATCCCTGGAGGGAAGGTCCCAGAGCACTAAGAAGAGAGCGAGTGGGCCTGAGTGTCCTGTCACTAGAAATAGGATCCGGAGGACTGTTAACAGAGCTTATGACGGTGTACTGTCTGGAGGTGCTGTCTGAGAAAGGATCATTCGAGCCTTTTTGGTGGAAGAGCAAAAGTTTGTGAAGAAGGTCTTGAAAAGGAAAACCAAGCCCCAAAGAGTTAAACTATATGGTTTAGCGAGTTTCAAGCAGCTTTAGCGTAGTTTTGACCGTGGCAGAGTGGCGAACTATGGCGAAGTAATTTGAGGTTTTCTGATTTGGATCTTCTTTTGCATTTAGGCTAGTTTAATGCATGATTTCAAGCTCCCATTTTGTCGAGAAATCCACCGTTCTAAGATTTTTTTTTGTTAAAATGTAATGTGATACTATTTTTCTGTCCAAGAATAAAAATCTTCGGTTTGGTCTCATTGGTCAGATTTTAGTCTTTCTGTTAAATTTTGAGATTTTTAATTTCTAAAGCTTTCTTTTTTCTATACATTTATAAAGTATGGGGGTAATGTTTTCTCTGATCGAATACATTGTGTATCTTTCATGGAAGTCTATTGGAAAATTGAATTACTGACATTGGGTAATTTTTAGCCGAAGTTTGAAATCTTGTTCAAAAAGAAAGCAACATTGATTCCAGTTTAGGAGCTACTTAGGCCTTAGATTGCGTAATTGGACTCTAGTAAAACTTGATGGTTAAGGACTTACAGTAAAAAAGGATTTATTCTTGTTGGTTCATAGTGCTATATTGCATAAATGACTTTAAAGTTTTATAGGAGATATTTTAAAGCATGCATAAGTTATTGTCAAATAAGGCATGTTTTACATACATTATTTATGATGAATAGGAAAATTTCTAAGAAAGGGATTATATTTTTTTATTGTGCAAAGAAACGAAAGAAAGATGTAAAGAATGGCATGTGTTTAAGGAAAATGAATGTTTTGAGATTTTGATGTCATAATGAATAAGCCTGATATTGAGGCTGAGATGGAGGGCAACCACCATGGGTGATCCATCGCTGGAAAGAAAGTTTCCACCCATGTGTTAGTTTGATGGATAGGAAAGTCACTCAACCTGGGGCAAGGTTGAGAAGAGGTCCCTTGTGGTTACACATAGCCCCTGCATACAGGGCAAAATTTTATACTGGCCAAAGGTTAACAAGTGATAGATTATAAAAGTTCCGAGCATGTTAGGGAAGCAAGAATAGTTTGTTTATTGTGGACATTGTACATTTATGTATATTTTAAGGGTCGATAAATGTTATGAGTTCAGTACTTGTCTATAATTATATGCATCCACTTCAATTGCAAAGAAATTCAATTATGTTCCAGTAGGCTGTTTCATGTATGTGATGAAAGTGTTAACTTCCCCAAAATATTTTTAACTCAACTGTTTTTAATTGGTTGGATGTATTTTTACTGAATTTTCCACTCACTGGTCTTATTTTCCTCCCCAAATGCAGGGGCATGCAAGTATGTGGCTGAAATGTCTAAGGTAGAAGGGGAGTTTTATCAGAAGAGCTTAGTAGGAAGAGAATTTGTTTAATAAGTTTTGTCATAACACGCAAAGTTTTATGAGAATAATAATGTCATTTCACTCGAAAGCAATCTCTCTCTCTTCTATATCTATGTCTAAACTCTCCCAAATCAAGCTCTTGGCAATCCTTTTCGCAGCACTAAGCTTCACAGACCGCTTTGCCGCAGCTTCTCCGAATTACCATCGATACAATATAGGAGATCCTGTACCCTATATGTCAACAAAGTGGGGCCCCTCAACAATCCTAGGTACCCCAAACTCTGAGTATATCAACCTCTCCATTTCTCATCTGAACTCACTTCCAATCGTAATAGGTATACATATTGATCTTTATGTTATTTTGTGTTTCTCTTGCAGTGAGACCTACTACTACTATGACTTGCCATTCTGCCGCCCAGTTAGCTACTTAGTTCAGCGTGTAATAAGATTTTAGTGATCTTTGTAGTTTCCTTAGCACTAAATATAACTTACATATTCTATGGGTGTTTTTATTTGTTGAGCTTTGCCATGTTCAATGGCCAATCATGTCCCTCTGAGTTAGATTGTTCGATATGAGTAACCTATATAAAAAAAGAGTGTTTGATATGAATTCGTGTTTACATGTGGTAGTTGTTAAACTTACATTTTGTGCTACTTTTAAGCAGTAGAAGTTGAGTTTTCTATGTTGTGGCTTGCAGATCCAGTAATCCAGAAGAAGGAATCCTTTGGTGAAGTCTTAAATGGTGATCGTTTGACCCAATGCTTTATATGAGTTGAAATTCCGGGAACATAACTGGGAAGACCCTTTGCCAGAAGAGGCTTTAGAGTTCCTGAAGTTGCAAGTTTCAGGGATGTTGTCAGCGAAGATTTTTACTTCCAGAGTATTTGATGATCTTCCATTGTGGGGGTTCATTGGGAAAGTTGAAGAGGAGAGTGAGATTCTTGGTGGAGGAGGGCCCTAAGTATTATCTCTTTAAACA